>CM049415.1:6755000-7175000 GCA_026929865.2 Hyperoplus lanceolatus
AAATAAAAACGAGCAATCAACCCATAATTAAATTTAAAGGCAAGCACCACACAGTACCAACTTAGTACCAAGTACTCTACTTAAGTACAATTGTAATGCACTTGAGTATTTCCATTCAATTATACAGAACATTTTCAAAGACAGTATTTTACTTTTGACCTGCATTTATTGAAAACATGAGCTACCAACAACTTTGCAGATTCAGATTATTTATAGAAAATGTAATAATCTAGTCAATTCTGATGCATTATTGTGGATAAAGCTACACAGCAGTATATACATACATTTAAACTAGCTCCACCTTTACCTGCTGCGGTGGTGAAAGAAGTACTCATATCTACTCTAATTAAATTAAGAAAAAAATAAATCTGCCATTAGAATTAGCCAGCACTTCTACTGAAATGAAATCTCCGAATACCTCTTCCACCACTGTCCACTGGAGTGCAGCAGTGCATCATCTCCAGTTAATCAACAGATGTTGCTCTTGTTCAGCTTTTAGAAAGAGCCTCAAAGCTCAGATCAACATATTAACAGGCAACAAAGTGAAGGAGAGATGGTAAACAAACAACAGATTCAGTTGTGACCTTGTCTATGTATACATATGTCCTTTATGAAAACAAAGGCTGAATTCATTAATAATGTTAAACCCGATTCACTTCCTTTCCAGCCTGTACTTGGGGAACCCCATGGACCCTCCTGATGTCCTAGGGATGGATGCAGGCGCCGCAAGGCCGACCAAGCTCCCAAACCGAGCCAAGAGTAAAATTCATCCAAACATTTAATTCCATTCATCAATATACATTATTTTATTTTGCATTCTCTTCTAGCTCAACGTGGTGTCAGTCACTGAGTGAATGTCATCTAAATGCTTAATTTTTTTTTTAATCAGAGCAACCTCCTCCTCGTCCACCACAACCTGCCGTCTTGCTGAAGAGTAAGTTATGCTATCCTGTCTTTGTGTTGTCTGTCGTTTACAATGGCACCTTTGTACAATACAATGCACGCTAACTGTGATTTCCTGACCCTGGTGTTTGCATACGTTTTCTAGAGCCATTCTACGATTCAGTGATGGATGATTACATTGACGATGAGGACCCCAGCTCTTCCTCTGGCCTGAAGAGACTGGGTGTGTCCCTGGGTCTGAAGCTGAGGCCGTGGGAAGGCTCCGGCGGCGTGCGCTCGGCCAAAAGTGAAGTGTCCCTCATCGACTTCACCGACGACAGCTTCAGCTCCACCACGCCCTCGCCGCTCGGAGACCCGCGGCAACTAGACGAGGACACACTGAGGGTACAGTCACGGAAACATGCGGAAATACTTTACTAAGTTTTAACCAAGCCCCAACCTTAGCGATTTGTACCAGCATCCAATAAGGAAGTGACTACAACTGTAGTAACCAGGAAGTGCCACAGAGGGGTGGTGCCAAGACCAACCAGTTTTTCTTTGACTCACTTGTTAGACAGGCCGTTTTCAAAGTCTTATTAAACCTATTTACAGCCTGGGCCACAAAACCATTTTAGTCTGTATGTTTAGGTCATATCTCCATGACAACACTGAGGGGGGTGAATTATTTTGGACCACGCTAGTTTTTATTTTATCGGAGGTTAAAATGTATTGGCGCGATCTCTTGAGTGACAGATCTCCGCCCGTTGTCCCTCACTTTGCCTCGGAGGTATACGTCAGCTATCTCCCTCCCCCCGACGTGAGGCGGAGTAAAAATCTCACAAAATGGCGACGCGCACAAACCAGGATTATTGGATGCCCTGTGAATAACTGAGGTCAGCCCGGATGCTACATCCATATTATTTACTATCTATGGTTTTAACAAAAGAGTTAAAACACTGCCCATGTTAAAACTTGTGATATGGCGTTTGAAAATAGAAACACTCTTTTAAGTTCATCTTAAGTCTTTAGGGACACTACAAGGCGACGATCACATGACCGAAAAAAATCGACTGAAAGTGTCGGTAGACTAGTTTTTGCTTATTTGAAGGTGCTCCAAGGAACTTTCCAATTTTTTTACATTCTTGTACCCCCTTTGGACAAAAGCAGAAGTGTTTTTACTACGCCAGCTGTTGTTCCTGGGTGCGCGTGCCCATTAAAAAGGCAATAAGAAAAACTATATAAAGCATAGCATAGTTTCCTGTAACATGTCATTTAAGATCATCAAAGGAAGATTTTGACTATTTCAGAACTATTTAAAAGTTCCTCGTAGCTTCTTTAAGAATAATAGATAATGATATGAAATTGCAAAATGCTAAACTCTTACCTTTCCAATACAAATTCCTACTGAAATATATCTACTGTAACACACAAACATGGTCAAACCTATACTCCTATATCTCAGAAATGAGGTCTGATTTTCAGTCAGTGGGGACAGTTTTTTCAAACCATTTACTCGGGCTAAGGTTGAGTAGAGCCATGATCTACATTTCCTGCCCAGAAATCAAAGGATCAGCGATGGGTTTCGATTTTTCCCTTATTACTTTTCCTCACATGATTTCCCAGCTGACCTTGTGATTCTCCCGTCACCACCAACGCAAACAGAAAGCAATCGTGCCCCAGCATGTCAAAGTCCTGTCAGAGACCTAAGATCACTTCACACTGTCTGATCACACCTCTATATTCCCTAAAGGCCTTTTGGCTTGGACATGTCCTGAATAACCTCTCGCCTATGGAATATCAATATAGCCAAGCCCGTTTTTTTTAGCTTGTCCATCTCAATGATTGTTTTTTTGTTTTTTAAATAGTGAAGAGGAGAATTATTTAGGTTGGCTGTATGAATTATTTTAATGTTGGTTCAATACTTTGGTTCAGACTGAAAAATGAAATGTATTGCCATACAATTGTGTGCAAACCTTCAAGTGCCCCAGATATCAAAGGCAATATTATACATCAAAATGTGTATCTAGACATAAGAGACAATGTACTCTTGAGAATGGCTCTGTTGTTCCAATGCTTTGTTACAAATATACATTTTAATTTGTGTGTAACAATAGTATGTAACCCACTACGTTATATAACTAACACTTAAATCTACTCTTGAGACTGTTTTCCTCAACTGCTCCTCTGTCCGTCACTCTGTCTCCTCAGGACACTCCATCCATCATGGACTGGCCCCTCCCACAGCCCTGTTACGATGAGGTCACCACAGACCTGGAGGACCAATCAGAGGATCAGGAGGTTCTCTCCATCAACAAGGGATTCACCGAGGAGGTCCCGGCCACGCTCAGCATCGCTATAGCAGGCAGGAGCGAGTCGCAGTCAGCTGACCTCTTCCAAGAGCTACAGAGAGAGGTGGAGGAACATTTACAACACATTGAACTGAACATGTTGCAGACACTTACTGTACATGTCATTATAGAAAATGGCATTATAGAGTAGTGATACAAATAGACACGAATATTATTTGTTTTGGGGTGCTGCTGTTGGTTTATAAAGCACTGAATGGTTTAGGGCCATATACCATTTCTGATACGCTGCTATATTATGAATTTTTAATCAAGTGTTTGTTGTCTTTCAAATGCAATTACTTAATTTTTTATCCGCAATATTTCTGCCTGATTTTGCCCTTTTTAGTTTTTATTATCTCTTCAGTGCAATTTCAATATTTTCTTATTATGTATTTTTATACCCTTGTAAATCACTTTGCATTGCCTTATATCTGAATTGTGTCTATACAAATAAAATTTCCTTACTTATTATACCTTTGTGTGTCTAGGTGATGGTGAAGCTGCAGGTTCCCATGTCGACTGGCCGCTCCCTCCCGTCCTCCCCCCTGCCCCTGGCGACGTTCGGGGCCCACAGACAGATCTACCTTCCTCCCCCCTCCCCTTCCTACTCCACTGCCCCCTCCCTGGCCTCCTGCTTCGAGGACCGTCCTGTGCTGCCGCCTCGCAGCCCCGTGCCCCCTCTACGCCCCTCCAAACACCCCCACCCTACACGCAGCGCACCCCACCCACAAGCCCGTACAAGCTCTATCTCCCTTGGGAACCACGAAGACACTCCTCCACAGATTCCACCCAGAGACCATGGATTCTCCCAGCCGGGTTCGCGGTCGTCTTCCCCCGTTGCCCTACCCCCTCCCCCTATCAGTGTCCCCACGTCGAGCTTCAGGTCTCCTCGGGCCCCTTCTGACAACCGCCAACTCCACCAGCTCGTCACTGACCCAAGTTACGGCACATTCTACGCGCATGGCAAGTCGTGGGTCGCTGTACTCGAGTGGTGCCGTACTGGAGCCTCTTCCGTTTCGTGACGGGCGCGGTCTCTCAATCTCACTGATGGACAGCAGCACACAGGGCTCTGCTCCCCCCGCCCCGCTGCCGGACAGACCAGCCTTCCTGGAGAGGTGTGTTGCTGATATTACTGTATTACCTCATTCACTCTATTCCCGTCTATTTTGTAGGGATAAAAGTAGTCTCGCGAAGCCAGACCCAGCTACAGCAAGTAGTATGGTCTGGAAGCACACCGTTTAGAGCCGTCTATTCGGGGGGGGGAAACTGGCCTGGCCTGTTTTTATTTCTTTAAACCAATCACAATCATCTAGGCCGGGGCTAACCCCGGGAAACAGCAGCGGTGTCGATGCAAAATAGTGCCGGGGGGGAATTTATTCTGATGGAACATCTTCACGTCCAGAGGCTGTAAGAGAAATCTAACTCGCAAACGCCACAAAAAAACTATTAAAGACAAAAGGAATACACATAGTGTGTTGCTTTCTAACCAGCATGTCAAGACACTATACACTTTAGCCCCGAGGAGCTCACGGGATAACTTAACCGGAATTAACTAGTCACGCAGTTATCTCTGGTAACATTATCATCGGCGGCCCGTTGTCCTGTAAATCACCAAATAAAGGGAACGGCGGATCTTAATCCAGCTGGTTATAAGGTCCGGTGCTCAATCCAAACCCCCACGCTTCATTTTCCAGAGTTTATGAGGATATTCATAAACTCACGCCGCCGATATTATTATCCCAAAGTATCGCCACACTTTATTTCTGTCTACAGTAATGTGGCTTCTCACACCCTGTGTGTGTGTGTGTGTGTGTGTGTGTGAGAGAGAGAGAGAGAGAGGGAGAGCGCTGCACAGAAGCGCACAGGTTGACTGTGAGCGAATTGTTTCCTAGTTTGAGGGGGAGCTCAATACGGGAACGCCAGCAACAGGAAATGGAGGCGAAGCATTGTTAGCCGACGCCAGCGCCAATAGACGCTGGCGGAAACTGTTCAGCCAGACTAGGATAAAAGCAATGGATGGAACGTGTTTAATATAATCTCCTTCCTAAGTAAAATATTAATTGAACTTTAACTTATTTATTACGTTGTTTCGCTAACTATCTAACTAAATACACATATCCGCTGTCTTTCCAAGAGTTACCTAGGTGAGAAGGTTTTTGCAGATATTTTCCATACCTTAAATTCATGAAAGCAAATGAGTGCCCAAAATATCATACTATCCCTTAAAGTTATTTTGACTTCAATATTTTCTTTCTAACGTAAAGATGACTGTTTAGTATTTATAAACGTGTAATCGGCCGTGCTTTAAAGTCCAACCTCAATATTCCTTGTTTCAAAGTTGATCCGACTGAGTCAATGATAAGAGGTTTTGGGCTAAAGTTAGTCTTGAAATATTGCTATGCTTCCACCTACACAGACAACATTAGACATCTTTGTATGCAGCAAACTTACAAAAGTGTTCTGCAATTTAAACAAAGAAACACCTTTTCCGGCTCAGTTAAATTGTTCCTAAAATACCCAGAAACACCCAAAGATGTATCCCCACAGTTTCAAAACAAAAGTTCACCCAACACCCAGAGAGCAGCGTCGCTCAATACGCAGTGTGGAGGTGCTGTTTGACTGACACCCTGACTGAGCTGGGTTTGTCTCCTTGTGAAGTGATGTTCACTCAGGCAAAATAAGAAAAACAAACTTTTCTCTTTACCCAGGAGGGGACACATTGCAACGTTCCATAATTGAGTGTGTTTTGCACAGTGAGTGTTTCCTCTCCCTTCCGTCTGCAGATATGTAGAACTTTCTTGAGTTTATCTGGGTCTTCCTGTTATTCTCAAAGTAAAGTTATACCACTCACATCAGCTTTTTTTGCAGAAGAATAAAAGATTAATAAAACAATGTTTAACAATAAATCAAAAGGAAACAAAATGCCCTGGATTCAAATTGTGAATTAAATAGTAAGAGTGCAAAGGAAAATCCAACCGCTTTATTCTGCAGTCTTTGTGTGAAATGTATTATATTTGTGCCTGTTTTTTTTTTCTGATCAGATACGGAACAGCCAATATGGCGGCAGTCAAACCCATGATACAGCAGCCCGGCGGCGCCAAACCAAACTCCTCCTACAACAACAACAACGGGCGAACTGCAGCTCCCAGCATGCAACAGGAGCAGAGCCTCTCACAGGTAAAGGGAGAGGGAGAGCAAATGCACAACAAACATGTTGCCACATTCTTGTAAATGCTGAGCATAGGCCCAGGCATGTTTCTTTTATCCATTATAAGTTTGACTGGTTTGATTGACAGGTCCAAGGAGCGGTGCACGGTGTCACGCTGGAGGAGTGCAAGGCCGCTCTGCAGACTCACAACTGGAACGTCCCTGAGGCAGTAAATCATTTAAAGGTACGCTTAAAAGTCTACATATATTTAACATTATCATTAGCAGTGAAAGCTAAACTCCATCTGTTGTGTCCTTTAACAAAAAATGTAAAAACAACAAAGTAATCATAAGAAAATAGCAAACCTTTCGTCATGTGATTTTAACCTTATTATTTTCCGGTACGCTGTGAACCACCTTCCTACCTTCCTGCCTCAAAGGCCTCTTCTCACCGTCTCTATTGTAGGTGGAGCAGCTGTTTCGACTTGGGCTGCGGTCCAGAGCCGAGTGTGAAGAGCTCCTGCAGCGCTGCCACTGGAAACTAGAAGAGGCCAGCAAGCTAATGCTGGACACTTACGGACCACATTGAAACACGTAAGTCATTTCAACTGGCAACACTCAAAAGTCCTGACACCTGTACACTTTACAAAAGGCTAGGTTATGTCAACGTCTTAAGTACACACTGACCTGCCTGCTTGACTCACCGCTCCAAGGACGAGAAAATCCATTTTAATGAATGGAGGGACATGAAGCTGTGTATGTGCCTCGGGTTATGTACTTTGAAAACCTGCTGTCACCTTTGTCATACACAACAGGCATGTTCAGTGTGGGCTAAAAGAGCAGTTTGATGGATGACTCACACCAATAGTGAATAGTTGCTATTTATGTGTGTGTGTGTGTGTGTGTGTGTGTGTGTGTGTGTGTGTGTGTGTGTGTGTGTGTGTGTGTGTGTGTGTGTGTGTGCAGTTTGATGGATGAGTCACACCATTTACTGGGATCTAGTGCAGCAGACGTGTGTGTGGGTGTCTACGCACGCACATGCTGCATTCATGTACAACCACTGTTAATACCCAGACCCGGTAAGAGGACAGACAACACAGCTACAGAAATGCACCATGCAAGCACCATGTTCACAAAGGGAGTTCTTTGTTACATTGCAAATGGATTAATCATCTATACAGGAAAGGAGATAAGCGCTATTAATAAGGCAAATTCAAAATGGCGGAAAATATTGAATAAAAATATGGATTTTACAAGCCTAGTTAGCCTGCTATCGGTGTGTGAATGGTAACGTGGGAATGGGAACAGGGGCCTGTTTCAGGTAGCTGGTTTTGAGGCAACCCAGAGTTTGTTCGCTCTGAGTTAGTGGAAACTCTGGGTTTTCCGTTTCAGGTAGCAGGTTCAGTGCAACCGAGAGTCAGTTACTGCGGCAACATACGCCGTGGGTCTAACCTGCTCGGGAGGTGGTTAGACCTACCCTGAGTTTGTTTTCACTTTACGCTGCAGCTCCGACTGAAGAAAGAGTGTCACCGTCACACGCGTCCCTGTACAGTTTGAAGCAAAATCACTCTATAGAAATCTCCATCGGGATGTTTTTATCATTTCCTGATGATTTTACGTTTGACCGATCATTTATCTGATCAGTAGCCTTGTTCTCAGCCGAGAACAAGGCTACTCGGCTTCCTTGATCAGTAGCCTTGTTCTCGGCTGAGAACAAGGCTACTGATCAGATAAATGTTCATATGTTCATATAGGCGGCCACCTTACACATCGTGACATGCTCTACATTCAGATTAATAAACCTATTTGTATTGTATGTTTTTTAACGTCTGTGCCACTGAACAGATTTATGTCAGGTGGATTCATGTAACGCTGCGGCTGCACGCGATCGTTGTAGTTCACTTGTGCGATCCTAAAGTCACAGACAAGCCTCGTTAAATAGCCTAATATGAATATAAAAATAATATAATAATTTAAACTGTTATCACTTGAGGAAAATGGATCTGGTAATACATCAATCAGGCTCTTCAATGGAAACTGTCACCTAATGTGTCTTGACGTTAATGTATTTCACTCAGAAGCGACAGTCTGTTCTGTTTACTGCACAGTAGGCTTTAGGCACTGTCAGCAATGCTGTGCCGCCTTTCTTTATATGTCCATGTGTGCCGCGCCAGCTTTATTACTTTACAGCTGATATGCGTAACTTTTTAAAATAGACTATGGCTTCTCATACGGAAGCGAAATGATTATCTTGACAAAAAATGTTTCCTCTGTTTTTTTTCTGAATTGCCGAGGAGATTAGATCAGAGTTATGAGACAATATCCCGTTAATTCTTCTCCATAGGCTACCATAAGATCATTCGTTAATATTTCTAACTCTAGTGGGAGGAGCGGAGATTTCTTTTTTCTTTTTTGAGAAGTGGAGAAGTGGGAGGATCAATCATTTGTTTCTTCTGTTTCCATGGTGAATCATGTTATCAGCGATCCATTGACGATGGCTTTTATGCACACGCTCCACCCAGAGTGAACACGCTCAGAGTTGATAAACCCAACGCCGATCCACTGTTCTGAAACCGAAAACCCAGAGTTGCTTATCAACCCTGCGCTCTGAGTTTACCAACTCAGAGCGAAGGGTTAAATCCAGAGTATGTAAAACCAGCTACCTGAAACAGGCCCCAGGTCTCCCTTGAAAAAGAGTCTTCGGACTCAATGGGATATACCTGTATAAATAAAGGTTAAAAAAAAAAAAAAAAAAGACAATCAGATTTATTCAGCACTGCAGCCCGAGCCCCCAAAGTTCCTGAAACTTTCGGAAGTGCTACCCTCAGGGTCTTTTCGTAGGGTAAATCAATTACCCAGGAACTACATTTAGACCCTGATTCCTGCGGTTGAAATGCACAGAGTTCCTCCAAATGTTCCTATAGTTCTTGGGGGAAGTTCCTGTAGTGGAAATAAGGCAAACAACTGACAAAGAGAGAGAGACAGACAGACAGGAAAGCCCTCAAACTAGGAAGCGAGACTGTGCTGCTTAATGCACACATAACAACCCTTCCAATTTCTTCAGAATTCACCTTTCTTTTTTTTTGTGTGTTTGATATTGACATCATATTATGCAAATGTAAGTCATCATACAAAAAAGGAATACAATGTTTTGGTCTAGATAATTAATAGCTTAATAATTGAATCAGTTTATCTGGGAGGTAATCCAAAATTAAATGTGATTTCTGATTGGTCAAAGTTAACATGAGCTGTACACTTTGACCAATCAGAGCGAAACTCCGATTTTCTGTTCTTATTGGCTGTTGGGACTGTCCATTCACTTTGGCACAACGTTGTTGGTGTAGAGCGTGTCAGGGAGGGGCCATAGGGGGAGGACCAAAGAGAACAAGTGGAGCGGTTGAGGTATTTTGAATTTGAATCTCTATCCCAACTACCATTTTCTCCCCAAATCCTCCCCCCCAGCTTTAACTGATCATATCACATTCACATCCATGCACAGTGTGTATTGAGTTAATTTAAAAACATTTGGAAATGGGGCTACCCTCAGTTGCCCATGCACTGTGTATAGTCTATAGCCTATTTCAGCCTTGTCTCTGGAAAAAAGATAGCTGGACAACAGAGTTCTTCTGCTTTGTTCCTCTCACTGCATTTAAATGCATTCATTATATTACAGAGAAATATGTCCCGTTAAAGAGCTCCAAGCCCATCCCAGAACACCCTCCATAATATATTTTTTTAAATTAATATTTGAATTTTTCTTTAATAACTTCTTATTTATCCGACCCAGTGTCTCCAAATGAGTTGTTCACACAACATTTCTCAGATTAAGACTCTTAATTTTTCTGTCAAAGTGCACCAGATTCATAGCCTGGAAATCCAGACCCTGATATCTTGAACGATAGAGGGTCTGGCCACGATCAATAGTAATTTCCAACTCAAGGGGCGGCTCCTACTCGTGCATTTCAAATGCCACTGCACGCAGTTGGATAGCACTACAACCAATCAGAGCGATGCACAGCTGTTCGTTTAGCGAACAGCTGTTAATCTGTTAAATTAAACATTTGCCGTTGTCGGTCGGCAAAACAGAACATTCCACTTACTTGCTAATGAAAGATTTGAGTGCCGTCTTCCAAATCGTTAAGGGTCGAGGCCAAAGCAGTCTCAAACTCACACAACATATCCGCAGCCGTCTTTGATGTTTACTATCACGGCTTCGACGTCGCATGCACGTCACTGTTGTCATCCGGTTACGTCCTCCCCAGAGTACCATATAAAGGGCTCTGGCGCGCCCATATTAGATAGAACCAATTGAAACCATAGCCAGATTTCTGGTGTTCTTGATAAAGCTTCAACGGAGCGTGTCCAGACCAAAACGCGCTGCAAATTTAATTTGCCAGCGCCTAGTGGCAGGTCTGGGAATGCCAGCCTACCAGATTCATGCATTCCACTTTAAAAAAATCTCCCGGGGGGGCATACCCCCGGGAGGGTCGGGATTTAGGCTGTCATATATTTTCACCCAGCTGGACATTGGAAGGACTAATGGAAAACACTGGGTGTGTTGATAACATATAACAAGGGGCAGTAGTTTGGCCAGCGCTACCATTGGAGAGGGGCCCCCTAATCATATTCCGCTTAGGGCCCCATGAAGGCTTGGGCCGGCTCTGCATATAGGAGCGCAGACTCCCAGTCTGAGCACCTACAGGCTGTTCTGAGATGTTTTGCATTTAAATTAATCTTGATTTCAAACTTCTAAGTCTGATGGTGGGACTTAAATAAGTAATTTTGGTGTGGCATGGTGTGCCACAGGGGTCAGGGTTGGGACCATTTGTATTTCTCTTTATAAGTATTCTGTGGTCACTTGACTTTATTTGATTTAACTTCAGTTTTTCCTATAATTAACAGCGTTTTTGTATATATAGAGACTCCGAACTGGTTTACGTGTGGAAAAAACAAAGCAATTTGCTATAAAAAAAATCTGTAGTGCTGAAGGTAATTGGGCACATTACACCGTCAAACTCATTCCAATTTTAATTGTTTTTAGTAATACGTTCCAAAGTTATAAAATAAAATAAATTAATTGGTGCTTGTTTTAAAGGTTTCCTTATCTACAAGTGAAAAAAAAACATTATAGTCAAATGTATTTCACTTAAATCATTCAGTTTTTAACCCTTCACCTATGATGCCATCTTTTTCTATTTGCACAGGAAGTGACAGACGGTCTATGACACTCTTAGCGGTGTTTCGAATAATTTCGTCCTCCTAACGTCATATGGATCAAAGCATCAAACCATGACCTGCATGGTTGACTCACCGCTCCAAGGACGCAAAACTCATTTTATTGAATGGAGGAACATGAAGCTGTGTATGTGCCTCGCATTATGTACTGTGAATGCCTGCTGGAACCTTTGTCAAACACAACATGCATGTTCATTGTTGGCTAACAGATCAGCTTGTTGGATGACTCACACCATTTACTTGAATAGTTGCTATTTATGTTTTTTAAAATTTTTTATTATGACATTATTAATGAGAGTAAGTTTATGTTTCTGCTGGTATCTGGTGCAAACGTTTACTCACTACAAGTTGTACTGGGAATGCATGTATGTTCAGATGTGTGTGTGTGTGTGTGTGTGTGTGTGCGACAATGCATACAACTGCTGTAAATGTCCATGCCTTTTTGCTGTTAATAAGTTGTTGTAAATTCAGGGAAATGTCAGCTGAAGGTATTGTTTCACTCTTATGTTTTTATGAAAATGTACAGATAAGAAGCTGTATTGTGTATGGCACTTTATTGAGTGGGTCACATGTTCTGAATACACATTAACTGCTGGTCAGAAGATAATAAACAATGTTTCTAGTTAGCGAAGCGAGAAAGACACTGAGAGCATATCTAGCATGTCAGGTATGATCAATATATATGTTCTGTTTTTCACAAAACCTTTTTTTTTTATGAAAGGTGAAAAGGTTAGGGAAGGATTGACTGATATTGACAAAAAGATGCCAAACAGAAATGTGAACATACTATGTATCATCTACTTATGAATAACAGGGTACAAGCCACTGAGTTGAACCTCCGCAAAGTAGATATTCAATTAAGCTAAAAATGTATGTTTAGTTTTACTGCTGCATGATAATCATGAACACATGCTGAAGCGCTTAACTGTCAAAGGCAACTGCTATTGCTTCTGCTATAGTGTGTGTGTGCGGTGTGTCTATGTGTGTGCGCGTGTGTCTGTGTATTTTGCGCTGCAGGTTGTGTTCCTGGAGAACTTACACTTATTTGTGTATTTCGCAGATATTGATCATAAATGTGATCACTTGATATATGGGTATTTATATGCAGTAAACAATAGGTTGAAATAGACAAAATTGTTCATCCTTGCTGCTGCTTTGCTTCAGTTGCAGGTAGCTCTATTTACCAGGGCAATACAATTAAGAAAAAATCTGTGAATTTCTCAACACACGCTGTGGCAAGTGGCAAAAACATTTAACTGTGCGTTTGCTTCTGTGTGTGAGACGTCCTTCTCCTTCTCTTATGCTCACCTGTAGGGCAAGTGTTGTCACACTGCTGTACTGTATGTGATGCCAACTGCATTATACTGTAACCTTAGAGCAGCTTATTAATGGCCACAATGCAAATATGGCCTCCACTGTTTTATAATAAAGTGAAATTTGAGTCCCTCTCTTTTCAAAACTGTTTCCGTAAATGTCTTTAAACCAACATTGAAGCCTCCTTTCATTCCGATTTTGTCAGATGCAAAAACAGACAATATAAAGAAATTAAATCGAAAAAGTAATTTGGTAACACTTTACAATAAGGTACACAAAAAAAGAGTAGTTACCCTTTTTAAAAGTTAAATTTACCTTTCAAAAAAGGTAAGTTTACCTTTTAAAAAGGGTAAATACCCTTTTTAAAAGGTAAGTTTACCTTTTAAAAAGGGTAACTACTCTTTTTTTGTGTACCTTATTGTAAAGTGTTACCAGTAATTTTTCTAGGAGGGTTTGGATGACTGAAGCTGACCGATAATAGGATCAATAATTGCATACGGTTTTGTTTGATGCTGCATAATTTGGTCTTTAGAGTGGAAATAAATCAGGCCGGGATTTGATTAACATACCGCAATAGAAGTTTAATACAGTTCAGCAAGTCACAACAATATTTTGCAAAAGGGAAATCAACTCTGCTGAGATAAAATTAATACAACAAATCTTGAGATACTGTACATGTAAATGACATGAAGTAAAGGTTACGTCACTTATGTATTGATTAATAATTTTAATTTAATAATGTTTAATTGTATAAGTTTATTTCATGGTGCATTTTGAAATTGAATGTAATTGTTTTTCTTTTGATTTCCCTTTTATGTTACCATTTAATTTACGGCAGGTGCTGCTTCACTTAAAAAAAAACTATAATAAGTCACTTTCGGTCCTCTGTAGCTATGGATACAACCTTTAAAAAGTGAAAATGAGGAGCCTTAAAATCCCAAATATTCATGACAGCATTTTTGCTTTGATTACTTTGACATAAAAAACACATTGGTTGTTGATTGCACTACATTTCTTCTGGTTTCATTGGTATTACACATTCCTACACAGGGAGTAAGCCCCAGAAATGGAAAAATCGTTGACTAAAACTTATTTCTAGTGACCAAACATCAAACAGCACTGAGCAGAGTGTGACAGGGTGAAACGGTTCAGAAGCCCTGTCTCTAATGGACGTCTCGTCTCTGCTTCCTCAGGGGTTAAACCTGTGACACCACACGCACACCCACCCACCCACACACACCCGCACACACACACACACACACACACTTCCTCACTTCCTCCACGTCCTCCTAAATTGATTGGAGCAGCAGTGCATTGTGTTCCTGTGTGATCCCTGGACAGCACGGTTCAGCAGCCTGAACCTCTTTGCTACAGCAGTTAGCACTCGGCCACATTCGCTGAGGATGCAGTGACACACACACAGACACATACACACAGACACACACACACACACACACACACACACAGACACACACACACACACACACACACACACACACACACACACACACACACACACACACACACACACAAACTCAAATCTATACAGTGACACTCATACACTTGCCCTTTTCGTGCCTCACACACACATACAAACTAGAAAGGCCCGCGTAACCAGACATAATAAATGTTTATTACACTCAACAAAAATATAAACGCAACACTTTTTTTTTTGCTCCCATTTTTCATGAGATGGACTTAAAGATCTAAAATTCATTCCAGATACACAATATTACCATTTCTCTCAAACATTGTTCACAAATCTGTCTAAATGTGTGATAGTGAGCACTTCTGCTTTGCTGAGATAATCCATCCCACCTCACAGGTGTGCCACATCAAGATGCTGATCTGATATCATGATTAGTGCACAGGTGTGCCTTAGACTGTCCTCACTATCACACATTTAGACAGATTTGTGAACAATGTTTGAGAGAAATGGTAATATTGTGTATCTGGAATGAATTTTAGATCTTTAAGTCCATCTCATGAAAAATGGGAGCAAAAACAAAAGTGTTGCGTTTATATTTTTGTTGAGTGCATGTCTAAGCGTGTAACCACAAGGTGTCACTATGTTCCTGCCAACAATAAATAAATAAACAATAATCATTCATATTATACGTGTTGTTCTATGTTTCTGTAATGGGAACATGAATATACATACACTATTACTGAAAATTAAGTGTATCTGAATATTTAGATTGTGTGTTATTAAAGCTTTAATTTGTCAACAGCTTAAAATGCCTAATTGTTTTGCTCCCTGAATCCCCATAGTTTGATATCCTTCCACATACATACATTTAATTACAAGTAGGAACCAGTAAGTCATTTTTGAAACTGGATGTATCAAATGCAATTGCACTGTACACAGCAAAAAGTCGAGTGTTGAATGTACTCCCACGGAGTCAATTTCAACACTTTTTCCGGGTTTATATAGGTCCCTCTTTAATTTAAGAGTTGAATTAACACTTTCAAAATGGTTAAATATTTAACACTGTACCAGAGTTCCTTATTTGATTAATTGGTGCTTGTTTTTATAAGTTTCCTTATCTACAGGTGGGAAAAAAAACATTTTAGTCGAATGTATTTCACAGTTTTTAACCCTTCACCTATGATGCCATCTTTTTCTATTTGCGCATGAAGTGATGGACGGTCTATGACACTCTTAGCGGTGTTTCGAAGAATTCCGTCCTCCTAAAGTCATATGGATCAAAGCATCAAACCATGACCTGCATGGTTGACTCACTGTTCCAAGGACGCAAGAGTCATTTTAATGAATGGAGGGACATGAAGCTGTGTAGGTGCCTCGCATTATGTACTGTGAATGCCTTTATGTGTGTGTATTGCTATTTGTGTGTGTGTGTGTGTGTGTGTGTGTGTGTGTGTGTGTGTGTGTGTGTGTGTGCTTGTGCGTGTGTGTGCGCCAATGCAACTGCTATAAATGTCTATGCCTTTTTGCTGTTAATAAGGCGTTGTAAATTCAGGGAAATGTCAGCTGAAGTTATTGTTTTACTCTTATGCTTTTTTTTAAATGTACAGAGAGCTGTATTGTGTATGGCACTTTATTGGGTTCCTTCTTTAACTCGCAAAACAGAACACTGAGGGATTTAACAAGGGAATTTACTTTCTGTTTTTTTACTATTTAGTAGTGTTATTTTTGCTCTCTAAAGTGTCAAGCTATTACACTGAAAAATTGTAATATCCAAACCCAATATCTATTCTCAAGTCTCTGTGGCTGAGTCCTTCAGTTTCCCACATCAATGTTAGACAATATTGTCTACAGAAATGTCTAAACATTTAGTAAATCAGCCCAAATTAAACACAAAATGTTCTTTGAAAAGTTCATCAAATGCCCCAAGGGAGCGGTTTGCCTGGCATGGGATGAGATCTAGATCTAGAAGCTGTCAATCTTGCTCTTCTGACACCCAACAGCAAGGTGGTATGGCTGCTGACCTGCTCCTCCAAACTGCAGCAGCACTAAGGGTGAGCAAACTGAACATTAGACATAAGAATAATGTGCAACCACAGATATAACTACGTGTTTCTAACAAGGTGAAAAGACAAATTATGAGAATCACCTTAATAATATAATTACCTTATGAAAAGACTGCAAGTTTCTCAACTGCATCAGATGCACTCATTGTTGAAGACTTCAGCCCTGGTACTGGTAGAAGGAGATGTATCAGCAACAAGGAGGACATTTCTTGGTCGTAGGCTGAGGACAAAGAATCACATGGTTTAACTGGAAAGTGTTGTTCAAACCTCATTGATAATGTTTGAGTTGGTTTTAGTTAAGAGGGTTAGCTAGTTACCAGTCTAAACTCTAGCAGAGACTCCTAAACATGGCATTGCAAAGAGTGTATTCTCTGTAGATGTTTCACAGTAAAGACTGCAGTTCATAGCAACAATTTATAATTGTTTCAGTAAGTTTAATCTAATTGTACTTACCCTGTCAATTGCATGAGGAGAGAAGATTGGCGCTGACTTGTAGTCTTGTCTTCAAATGAAGTGGTGAAATACAGGGGAGGAGCTAAATCAAATCTATGTAGAGTTGATCTGAGTTGATTTAACTCTGACATGATTAACTCTGAGAAATAACCCCAACACTGAACACTAATCAACACAAAAAATGTCAAAGTAATGAGGTGGAAATAGAGTTTGAAGAGCAGACAGTTTTAAAGGTTGCGGGATCACTAGTGAGAGACGAAAACATAAGGACCTGTGTTCGACTTGTTGTGACGAAACGATCTGTCTATTTGTAGAAGATTAAGACACGTGATGCACCCCACACATGAGATATAAGACACTGTTCTGTAGTTATCAAGAGTGCCATGCGGCCTCAGCCTGCTGCTTCAACGCTCCATGAAATCCTCTGTATGTCATCTGGAATCCCTGAAATAAACCTGAAACTGATGAAATGTCCAGTCTACAACCTTTGTCTTTGTCAGCCATGGGGAACGATTCGGCACAATTTTGCACTGCAATGTAAATGTTTTCGGAGAATCTCACACATTTCTGCCAATCCACTATAAGCTTGAAAAGCTGGAACCATGTGCGTGTTGGAGATTGATTCCCTCAGCATTCACCTGCCTGTGTTCCCAGTCACACAGGGATCAAAGGGATGGCGGCTCGGTGTGTCAGTCAATACTGTCGATCGACAAACGGGACAAGTGACCCACTGATAACTCCCTGTCGCCTGCCGCGCGCTACATCAGCTCTTCAGAAACGCTCCTGACAAAAGAGTCCATTTCAGAGTTGAAGTCCTTTTCATCACTCTTCACCGATGAGTGGTTCTGCTTCATAAATGGAGTTTTTCTTCCCTATGTCTTTTACTTGTGCGGCCTCGAATGAGTCAAATCTCAACATCATCATCATTCAAAACGTTATTGGCAAGTCTGTCGATAAAAGACATTTCTTCAACCATGGAAAAAGCACCTGAGCAGCAGCACTTACAAGCTTTTAAATAACGTCACTTTCCATTAAGTTCCAGCAATCATTTTGAAAACAATTATTATTTTTCAGCAAATTGTTCACATTTGACTAATGCTATGTGCCTGTGTGTGTGTGTGTGTGTGTGTGTGTGTGTGTGTGTGTGTGTGTGTGTATTAATGGCTCCTGGCCCACTTACATGACAGCTTTGCCACGTGTGTCTCAACCTTTACAATTCCAGCTATACCTATTAGCTCAAAGTGCATTTCTATCACGTTGTAGAATTATTGTAATTGATTTCCAATAGGGGAACTGTCAGTATGGGCTTAAATATCCTTGAGGCACGTGTGTGTGTGTGTGTGTGTGTGTGTGTGTGTGTGTGTGTGTGTGTGTGTGTGTGTGTGTGTGTGTGTGTGTGTGTGTGTGTGTGTGTGTGTGTGTGTGTGTGTGTGTGTGTGTGTGTGTGATGGTGCATGTCTGCATCATCAAGCACAGATGGTTATACAGCTTTTCAATTCAAAATGTATTCGGCAACAATCATGCATGTGATTTGTGGCATGTCCTTTAACAAATCATACATTGTTAACCTCTTGTAACATTAGTTTACAAGATGTTTTACTTTGATTGATCCCAGATGCTTCTCTTGATTTTCTTTCCCACCCACCAAGTCGACGATGTAATAAGATCATTTGTTTTGCTTCTTGTATTCACATGCTGCTTAATATCTGGAATAATGACATCTTCTGAGAAATGAACGACCCATTATGTCAAACTTATTCCACCATCTCTCTATCTCTCACACACACACATACAATTCAATAAAAAATAGACGGGTGATAAAAGATAATCACCACCGCAATATAACTATATGTACTCTAAATATGAATTAAATGTGCACCCAAACATTGATCATCGCAAGCTGTATTGGCAAACAATGCCATCCCTGAGTGCAGGCTAACTTGTGGTTCCAGAGGTCTCCATAACTAGAATTTTCACTTCAATTATAACTTCTGCAATTCAACTTCTCCCCCAAACTCCTTATAGAGACTGCATTGACAGCCATCTCCATAGCCTAACATATTAACTATACCTAAGTACCTCAACCCGCTTCATGAATACTTAACTATCCCTTAAAGGCCTGTTCAAGTCTTTGAGGGCTTATGGCAGTCACACTGTCATATCAAGGCTCTATCCGTACCCTTTATGTACATTTTAAGTCCACATTGTTCTGCAGACTTTGCCTGAGGGAAATACCCACAGTGTATAGCGTTTTGACTTTCAACAATGACCTGTAAGGAATTGGCTCCTGTTTCGTCGCATTTCGTCATGATTGTTGGCGTCGAACTACATTAGCAAGGATTTAAGATCATAGCCTAATTAAAAAATATACTATGAATACTGCATGCATGTGCTGAATTACACTCCTGATAAATAATGTATCTTTTGCTTGAGTTTTGAAAAAAAAAATTGATTATTCTAAATCTTTGTCATCTCTGTCATCTAAAAAATTGAGCAGTGCTTTAAAAATACATGTATTTGCCTCAAGGGTTCCGGGCTTGAGGCTTCAGGTGAAGGTGGGAGGGTAGCATTAGGATGTGGCTGTTCCTGTCAACCCATCTGCTCACCTGAATCCCAATCACTTATCAGCCCACACCATATATACCTATACTGGACTCATTCCTTTGTCGGTTGCCAGATCCTCGGTTGCCAGTTTATTCTTAGTTTTCCTGTGTAACTGCCAGTGAACCTGTTTGTCTGTCTCACCAGAACCCACGTCTCCCTGCAGACTTGTTCCTGCCTATGAGCCTTTTACATGATATATTAAATTGTTTAAGTCAACCTGCTGCTCTGTGTCTGCTTCAATTACAACACAGCCTCTCTTTAGGTTTGAGAAAGCTTAAAACTTTCATTTCCGTTTAAGTAAAATGGTGTTAGTCAGTGTTTCTGGAGAACGCTTGCTGTCAAAATCAGTGGATTTCTCAGTTACCTGCCTACCTATACCTGATTTGGTAGAAAGCGATTTTGACAACAAACAGACTCCACCTTAAAAGCTAATGGTTGAGGATGGCTCAGTCTTGTCTTGGAACTTCTCCTTGTTATGCTGCTATAGGCCTAGACTGCCAGGGGACTTCCCACGATGCACCAGGCTCCTCTCTCCTCCTCCATCTGTGCATATTCATGTGCTATTAATGCACATTACCGACCATGGACCAACTTTTCACCTCTCCCCCTTCTCCAGAGCTGTAGCGCTGTCTTGTCCCAAAGGTATAGAGAGCATATGTGGGGATTTGCCTCCGGACCGCCTGCTGCTGCTACCACATCAAGCTTATACTCAGAAAAAGGTTCAAGAGTATCGTGATATTTCAGTGAGCTGGCTTCACTGGTTATCAAAACACTGGTTATCGTAACATCAACCCTGCCGATGGTTTGTGATCTAGGCGAAAAATTCTGAGCAATTTGCATTTTTTGCTTGCCAAACTGTCTGACAGCATTTCCGTGCATGTGACTTTTGTTTACAATGTATCCGCTCTCAACTGGAGCGCACCAGAGAAGCGGACTATTGGGCGTGAAAAACACAACCTAAGATGGGTTTGTGTCCGTATGCAAAGAGAGTGCTTTGGGGGCGTACACTTTAGGCTTTTGTTGCCAATTTTCCCCACTTTTCAATTTGCCCATCCTAACACAGATGGGGAGAGTGTAGACCCTTGGCCGTAATTAAGTTAATTTATTACTTGCTAAGGCTGGTGGTCTGCACATGAGACAAATAGCTGCTGCAAGGTGCTCTCCAGCCAAAACAAATCAATCGCTTCTATTTCTGGGATGCTCAAGGGGGAAGAGAATAATTCCTTTACATTTGTGCTAAATGAAGTGGTTTAAGAATTAACATTAATATAAGGATGCTGCTGAAAGTGATTTCACCTTTATTCCAGTGAGCCTCGCAAAAAGGAAAATGCTTGGAGCAGACAATGCAAGGTCTTTATACACAAAGGACATTAGGACGCGATTAGAACACGATTGAGTACAAATGTAATTAAGAAAGCAAAAGTTTCTGAACTTTCGGAACTAGGTCCGGAACTAGTACACAGAGAGATAGAGGTATTCCAAGTTACACGATTTATTTGCAAGCACAAAGATATTGGTTAAAACGTGTATTTTTTTGGTTCCTAGATAATGATAGTTGTGAGGTCATGGAGGATTTCAGCCCTGTGAGGGCACGGAATCTTTGGTCTCCGTGAGAATAGCGACTGATTCACTCACTGCAATCAGGTGTGGTGGCTCTGATTGGCTAATTGAGCCCATGTGTGAAGAGGTTATATATGCCCTGAGACCCCAGTGCTCTGTGCTGCTCATTGTCTCGCCCTCTGGGCTAGTGAGAGGTTCTCTCTGAGTGCGCTCTGTGTTTAGAGTTCAAAGTTAACTGTTGAGTTACTTGTGTATGTTTTCAGCTGCTTGGCAGTGATGGTTTAGTTTGTGGTTTAGTATGTTATAATAAAGGTAGCTTGTGTGGCCCTTACAGTTCTGTGTTTTTTGTTCTCTTATTCGCATTAGCGATTTAGTGGTTATCCCTCCGGGGATAACTTTCAGAAGCCCCACGGTCCCCCCCACCCCAGTCATTACAGATAGTATAATAAAATGTCATGTCTGTCCCTTTCTCTTCCACTCAAACAACCCGAAGGCTCTTGACTGTACCTAATTTCCACACCTGCTCAAACTTTCCTAATCAGTCCCCAGTGGACACATCCCGTGGTTCCCTGCATGTGAGATCCTCAGCTTTGTCAACTTTTTCTAAGTCTGCATCCTCTGTGTTTTCTTAGCTGCCCATCTGCATCCCTGTGCCTGCCGGTAATCTTTGGTCTTCAAATGAATCATTGAAAGCCAACCTGCTGTCTTGAGCGTCTGGGTGTCCCATCCCCTGCTTCCCTGCTTCTTTTGTTCTGTATCTTCAAACCAGGATAAGCTGTGTGCAATGCACAAGAGTTTCAACTGAGCGTTTCCACTCCAATCCATGCACTCCAGAGACATTTCATTTGGTACAGTACAGTGTTCTAATTGCTTTCATTTTGTAGGGAAAATTAAAAATTCAGAGTTTAATGCTGCATGCGCTTAGCCTTGGATATCCAGACTCGCCGCTGGCAAATCTAAATTTGCTCTGCATACATGAACCACTGGAGCTCATTTACTGTATCGGAAAATTCGGAGCTACCACTTCTTATAATACAAAACATGTCAAGATTACCATGATATTTCAGATAGCTGGCTTCACTCATTATAAACCAACTTGCAACTTTCCCAGTCTTTCACATAAAAGTTCAGTTCACATAAAAAAGTGGTGATTTTTCTGCAGCATATTAACTATAATACTTCACATATGGAAAATGTAAACCTAATCAAAAAGCAACAGTTGTTACTGCTCACTATGTCGATGTTGATAGCTTTTCCAAGATGGTGACAAAGAGCAAAAGGAACATCTACTCATATGACTCGTATATGGGCACCAACATCTTCACAGAATTTCCGTGAATTTGTTCTGACTTGAGCAGGGGTTCACGTGCATTTTCCTACTCGGGAACAGGTTTTTCCTTTGTGTCCAACACCACATGAATGCAGCATAACCCCCTCATTAACGTTGAACTCCTCTTGGCTTCTTGGAAACATAAAAACACACAACTATCAGTATTGGATCGCAGAGATTGGTGTGTATGTTCATGCTGTTGTTAATAACTGTAAACCACAGGATGCCATTTACCACAAAAAAGATTATCACACACACACACACTGGAATTCATTCAATTTGTTCTCATGCAAAAGGGATCTCGCTGCATAATTAAAGCTTAAATTACCATTTCACCCATTTTTCCTAAATCTCTGTTCTTATCTTTATCCTCCTTTTTAACAATCCACTCCTCCAGTTCCTCCATTCCTCTCTCCGTGATTTACACCCCAGTTTGATGTGTATACATTTTGGGTAATTTATTATAATTATTTTACCGTAAATAGCCCCATTTATCACTTTCTTTTGGCAGATTTTGAGCATCCATAATCCGACTTCCCCATCAAGAGCGAATGTGCTCAGGGTGGAGGAATCAATTCTCTACCCTGACAACATAAACCATATATTTTAATTATTAGCTCTTTACGAGCGAGCAGTGGGTTTTTGATGTATCCCCCCCCATCAGCAGCTATTGAGGGTGTGTGTGTGTGTGTGTTTGTGTTGGATCTGTGTGGTCCCCCCAGTGTTTGTTGTCTTGTCTAAAGTGTCATTTTCCATATCGATCAGGAGTTAATAGGATCGCTTTGCTGAATTGAGGTCGAGATCTTTGTTTAGGAGGTGGTACTGTGGACTAAATGGTTTAAGTAAGACGTCATTGAATAATGTTGCCGCTGCCAACTTCTGCAACTGTATTAACAGTCAAAGTCAAATAATTTGATTTTTTAAGAACAGACTGTACTTTTTCCCCCCAAACAATTATTGAGATGGATGCCAACTGAATTAGGGGGAATTCAATAAAATAAATTCAAAATGGGATTTAAAATGTGATGCAGATCCCAGTAGATACATTATATAAACACTTAGATCTTATTACATCAGATGTCCATTTAATACATCAGACCAATCTATTCGGCTTGCTCGCCATCTCCAGTAATCGTTTCAATTATGTTCATCTGCATGAGAGCGGAGCTTATAAGAAATGCAAGGCTGTGATCATCGTGATAACGTTCATGGTTCGCCTCAATTATTTTGCATTGAAATTTAGATGGTGCTTAAACTGAAATGTAGGACATCAGTTAGTCTTGTCGTCTCTCTGTAAATTCAGAATAAAGGCTTGTTTTTCGAACTCTTAGAACAAAATTTTAAAACGGGTGGCTTAAATCAAGCGATCTGATTGGTTCCTCTCTTCGCGTCGGGCCGAACAACGCCTCTTAAGTGTGGTATAATGAGCACATTCCACAGCCTGTCGTGAGCTATTGCTTAATCATTATAGCTGTGGGGTAGACTTGTCAGACAGAGAAGACATCAACCAATTAGTTGTTGTTTTAGTTCAAATGTCTTTATTCCTAACTACAGTCTAATTTGGTCATTATATTTCCTGCTGTATTATCATGACTCAAGCTCCTACACAAGATCCAGTAAGGTTTCATATATCTGATGGATTATGCAGATCAAGAGTAATTCCCTTTGCAGTTTAATTGATTTGCTATGGATTGTCGGATAAGCATAGCATCATAAACTTCCTTACAAAAGTTCCACAATTAAGTCGTCACCATTAGTATGTCAATTTTGTTGGCATGTTCCCTTTAAAACCCTGGTCTTAATCGGTTGACACAAAAACATCACTGTGTAAGTGTGTGTGTGTGTGTGTGTGTTTGCGTGTGTGCTTGCGTGTACATATGCTGTCATGGCAAAACAAACACTAATCTCTTTAGTTTTAGCAGTCTTTGCTACTGCATGACTACACTGAACAAATTCCACATAATCATATGTAAATGTATCTTGCTCATAACCAGCCATGTAGCAGGCAAAATTCTTCAAAGTTTATAACTGGCTCGCATGTAGCCTGATTTTCACGGGACTGAATAAAACCAACCCCACAAAGAATGAAGCAACAGTCTAATGCTTTGCACAGATTTGTCGACATCATTTTATTTCTTGTTTTAGCCAAGCCCCTTCTGTGACAGAATAGTCCTGGGTGTATTATGGTTGGGATTTATTTTCATTCTCCTTAATGAAACTCTGTAGCCCCTTGCTTTTACTGTAGAAAATGCCTTCACATACTATATAGAGATTGTTACTCTTGTCTGCAAAATGCCATACCTCCTTTTGTTACAACACATCCTTTGTCAAAGCCTTGTGCAGTTCATAACTGACACATTTCACAAAATATGCTTCTCCGGATAAGGATGGTTATAAAGTCTGGTTTTGTCATCTCTTTCACAAAGGGGACATCTGCTCGCTGTCACAGAGGTATGGAGGTGTAGAGTGATACAATCCTCAGGAAGTCATTTTGACTGGGTTCGTATCGGGTTGGATACAACAACTTTTTCAGACCCTCAAACCTATTAGTTAACAGGCTAGATGTGTTGTATGAAAGAGTAATTCAGTTATATGTATATAAGAGCTGTATAGAACATTACTATAGTAGCAGTTTATGTTAAAATGTGAGTACAATGGGGGCCAGCAAACGGCGCCAAATCAGATTAACCTGGCAAATGATTTTTTTTTGCTCTGAAACATTTATTCTAATGTGAGCTTGTCAAATGTCATCAACCTTTTTCCACAGTTATCCAAGTGACAAAAAAATGAAAAGAACATCCAAATCATAAAATAGTCAATTTCGTCTGATAACATGGTGCTAGAGATAATTATTTTCTACACCCAGTCAGTAAAGTGGCACTTACAAAATATTACTGAGACATATTCCAGATAAATTGTGAACCCTTTCAAAATTAGATGTTCTTTCACCGCAAAGCACTCCCTGGACTATTCATGTTACCACGATAGATACACATCGATCGATACACTCAAAGAGATTCAGAAAAGACGAGTGAGCAAATTTCCTGTTCTCCTTTTGTTGCCTGAAAACACTTAACAAAGCAGACACAATAATAGGCAAACACCTCCATTTTTAAACTATTCATTATTTGATGTCCTTTGTGCGTCCCCACCTCCGACTCCATTGTAATTGGATCGAGCAGAAAATGTCCTAACTGAACGCAATCTTGCTGAGAGTCGCACTAGAAAAAATTGAGTGTTTATCTCCACTTAATGGTCGCATGGATCCTCGTTAGTGGCTTGATAAATAGAGGGAGCTTAGAATTGGTTTCATAATCGCTGCATCTTTACAGGATGAATGTTCATCACGTCAGCTCCAGTTTGAGGGAAAGAAGAAGATGCTGTAGTGGTAAAAAGCAACAATGATACGTTTGTAGAAGCAAATGGTTTATTTTCAATCAATATCAAGAAACTCTGCGGAGTGGTCACTAGTTCCAACACAGGTAAGTATGTTACAAGGAGTGACAACCTTTCCTTAAATCTCCCTCCACAATGCCAAAAGGACACAGTGGTTTTTGAGTCATTTTATCGATTGGATCCTCTTAACAGATAGTGTTTTAATGGACCGCAGTTTAGCTGTGATCCATTCAGTGGTCCCCCCACAGTCTGGCACGCATGCAAACCGCAGATCAATTTAGAAATGAACCACCATGTTGTGATACTTTTTAAAGTGACGAGTGGCAGTGTAAATATGTAGACACTACAGATTTAAGCAGCCCTCAAAGTTACAACCAAATCTAGTTGGATGTGTGCCACCACAGACACAAGGCCATACTCAGTTGTAGGAACTATAAACTATAATCATGTAGGATCAACATCAATATTTCCTATAATATGATCCTGTTGCCAACAAAAAAATGCCATGAGATTTTAGATCGTAAAACTTTGTCAGAGACTGTAAAACTTTGTCAGAAACTACAAAACCTATTTTAGTAGAACTTTTTTGACTCATTGTTTGTCCTCGACAAGCATTTGTCATTTCAAGTACAATGTTGCCATCTTTGAGCCAGTTTCCAGGTATTATAATACATCAATAGAGACAATACACTAAGGTCACACAGCTTATTAGAAAGACGTATTTGAGCCATCGATGCCTGTCCCATAACCGTCTAAAATCCATACTTCTCATGTGGAGGGAATAATATTCTTGTAGAATGGAAAAAATAGACGATGCACCGGGCCTGTTTAAACTGTTTAAACAGAAAAACATCTCCCACTTCTGTTAAATGCATCCTGATAATACTTAATAGTCTTAAGAGTATCCAGCTGTGAAGTTTCCCTCAAGTGCAATTTAAAAATTGCACTTTAATTACCATGGCGATAATTATCCAGCTCTGAAATCATACCCCGTGTATTGCTTCATTATCTGGAGCTCTTGGGCGCAAAGGGGGTCCAAGGATGGGTGACATAATCATTTTCTCTGGAAAATTAAAAACTTGGCCTCCGCTAATCTGTAAACAATCAAGTAAAAAAGAAGACACACACACATATAGAGCAAATTCTGAGCACACTGAACTAAAAATATGATCAAAGCTGGCCCCGGCTACTTTCGGAGAATCTAGATTATGGGATTAAAAGTGTCTCTTATTATATGACTGTGCGTGCGAAGGAGTTTTCCTTCTTTAAGGCCAGGCGGTAATATGACAATGGGCAATAGTTCAGCTGTGTGTCTGCAGGGCAGGACTGGTTAGGTCAGGTGACCTGATAAGGCTCTGCATCTCCCAGGACATCAAAGTGTATGGGGCTGATAGGAAGTGTTACACCACAGACGCCAGACTGTAATTCTATCTCTACTTCACTTGTGCCCTACGCTGACCCACAACGTGACTGAGGTCAAATCAACTATGAGGAACTTTGTAAATGGTTATAAAATAGTCTTGTTTTTTTTTCCTCTGATGGTTATAAATGACCTGTCACATCTCAGTGCGAACAGACACAGATGTGATTGGCCTACATGATGTTTAATGTAGGCTAATCTTGAATCTGTTTTCTTTGTTTTTACCATTTCTTGAATACAATTTCTAATTTCTAATCTTCATGTATTTTATGTTAAAAAAAAAAGCTGAATAAAGCTGTAACGCACTTTGAATGGCCTTGTGTCTCAATTTGAGTGAATTGAGCTATATAAATAAACTTGCCTGGCATTGCCTTGACTTGTAACAGCAAATGAGACCATCAGTGAAAATAATGCTATTGTTATAAAGTTATTATTAATGCCTTTGCTCTGGTCTGAGCTCAGACAAAACAATTTACGGCAGACAGACGGGAACATCCTGTGTTTCCCGAATGGACAGTTTCAAAGTGATCTTCATCTTCTGCATCACCATCTTCATATTAGCTTCGTTAATCTTACAGTGCTATATAAGTGCATTACCTCATCGCCATAAATCCTGCGGTATCTCTGAAGGTGTTGAAGACCTATGGTGAAGTTACACAACATTTCTCCAGGGCTGCGCTCCAAATCGCACACTCTTTCTTTTTGCCTTTTCTAAACACTACATCTGAGCATTAAAATAATCTAGTTAGCATGCAGTAGGCATACAATTGGGACATACTTTTACTTACTTTTTATTTCATCATAACATTGCGCCGTGATCTTGCCTCTTGATTCTATATCAGTCGCATCTCCGGTTGTTTTCATACCGAGGCTCCGTTCATGTGACGTCACTTCCGGTGCGCACTGGAGAGTGGGTCAAACGTCATGCTGATTTCAACACTAAAAATCTCTGCCCGATGTAGCAGACATCCGGGTATAATAATTGGGACATCCTTAAACTTTTTTTCTAGCAAAATAAATAGCAAAAAGTATGGGTATTGGAACGCTGCAGGGCTGGTCTCCTGAAACTCCAAAGCTCCACAGGTTTCCATCACATTGGAATGGGGTCCGAAACTTCAGCGCCATGAGAGAGGGTGTTAATTGGGAGATTTCTTAATTAAAATTCTTAACAATATATAACCAGCTGGTGTTGGGCTCCGTGAGGCCTACCACATCAAAGTATAACGTCATTCAAATTCAAATTCAGTGTCCTCTCCTGACATTCCACCAAAACAGAACAACACTATCACACAAAGGGTGCTGCTGTTTCTTCAGATGTCCTGGGCTGATAATGAGCGGACAATTCAATCTGTTTTAATTAACTATTCTGTCTCTCTGCCAGTGGTAAGACAAAAGCCGGGTCACTTCCCTCTGTTTATAATTGCAACCCGAGACACAAAGAAGGACACGCATACATACATACATACATACATACATACACACACACACACACACGCACACACACACACACACACACACACACACACACACACACACACACACACACACACACACACACACACACACACACACACACACACACACACACACACACACACACACACACACACACACACACACGCCCCTCCCGAGACCCCCTAACAAAGCACTAAGGACAACTCTGGAGCAGTAGCTCCCAACACGCACATCTACATTTTTTTTTATAATTTATACTTTTTTTATCTTCATATTAATAGCACATATGGGCACACTATGTACAGGGATAATTTATAAATCTACAAATCACTATTTATATATTCATGTTTAAACAATTTTTGTCATTTGATCTTTGTTGTGTCATCGTTTTATTTGTCAATTGTCTTATATTCTGTCTTTGTGTTTTGTGTTAGTTAGATCACATGTTGCTGGAGAGACCCTAACTAATTGTGTTGTTTATCACAATGACGATAAAATCCTTGAATCTTGAATATGGAGGTGTAGAGGAGAGGTGGATTATGTATTATTTTATAGACGTGTAAGAAACTTAATTATGCTGCGAAAATTTGAATTCAAGTTCACCGGAGCTTCTGCAAACAAGGATTTGAATAATAACACTTCACCCAAACTAACTGTCATACTTTTTTCTGAGCGCCTCGCACAGATGTAGAACGTGTATGTGAGTTTGTGTGGGTTTGCAGCCTTCAACTCATTATTCGTTCATGGCTGTCAGTTGTTAAATTCTACTCTAACGTGCTAATTGCTGTTTGTTTTTCTCACTGAGATGAAAGCTGTAATTTGGGACTTAATCTTAATCTGCTCCCCTCCCCTGTAGATATAGTGCTTGGGTTAATAATTCATGGATTAATCAACACATTTGAATATCACTAAGAGGGAAACGAATGATAGTAAATGACACCAAGCTCCAGTTGCCAAGGGGAAGACACACAAACACACACACACACACACACACACAAACACAATCAGGCACACACACACACACACACACACACACACACACACACACACACACACACACACACACACACACACACACACACACAGGTTGTGTTTTCATCACTTCCGAGGACATTACATAGACTTACATTCATTTCCTGGAGACTTGCCTCAACCATAACCACTACTTGCCTAACCCTTACCCTAACCTTAACCTTAACTTAAACCTAACTGCACCCTTACCTTAAAGCAAGTCTTCACTCTAAAATGTCATTATTACGTTATGGGGACCTTTTTGTCCCCAAAAGGAAGGCACGTCCCCACAATGTCACTGTGTAAACAGAAAAATGTCCCCACAACATTAGTAATACACACACAAGCACACACACAAGCAGGCACACACACACGCACACTTTAGGTGAAGTCAACATAAAAAGATTGAGACGTTTAAATCTGTTTGCGACATGATTTCATTTATGTTACACAAGCAAAAAGAAAATACATTTAGAGACGATACAATAACCACATTTCCACTGAACAAAGAGAAAAAAACTCCAAACAGTGAAATCTCTTTAAGTGTCCCTCATAACATGGCGAAATGTCCCTTTTAATGGCTTTCATAACAGTCCCAGTGTGGCTGACAGGGGGCCTATAATATGCTGCAGAGTGTTAATAAAAGGCATAATAATAAATAAGAAAACCTTCTCAATTGCATAAAATTGTTCAATAATAAACTCTTTGATACTCTGTATCAAATCCTCAAATATCAGGCATGGAAATGGGGTCAGGAGAAGAGAAAATATGCTTTACCCTCTTCAACTGAATTATTGTCTGAAAAAAAAGATGGAATAATCCTGCTAACAGTGGCTACACAGTACACACTCAAAGCGACAAAATACCTCATTGCCCCTTTTACCAGAAAACAAACAAACACCAAAGAGTTTATGAAATCTGTGCCAAAAAGAATGCTGTGCTTTTCCCAAAATGTTCCTGAATAATTTCTCAGATTAAGAAAGAACATAATTTAGTTACATAACAGCAATATTCCTCGACCTATTTGTGTGTGGATTCATTTCTCTATGTAAGCTTAACACCGAGCGATATAGCTTATAGTCCTAGTCTCCTGCTTTGTACACAGTGCCTTCTGCTAAGGCCTGGATGAGCCTTTCACTTTGTGTGCATCCCTGTTTACCGACTTCACTGAGTCACTGGAACCTTCCCCCTTGGGATTCAAACATTCCCAGCATGTGTCCCAGACTCCCACAGAGATGAATTGTCTCTTAACTGGAGTGATTGCACCCCGTCGTTCATTCTCCTTTCTGTAAATGCTCATCCGCCATTGTTCTTGCTATTGTTGTTTATTTTCCCTGTCTTTATTCCCTGTAGTGAGCCACCAGAATCAGTTTAGGTTTGGGCTTGCAAGCAGCAGCAGCAGCAGCGGGGGCAGGGTATGATGGAGACGGAGGCCTGTGATTGGCTGGCTGCGCCGACCCGTTGGCCGTTGCCGGGGCCGTCGGTGTGGCAACGGCAGAGGAGATGTGGCGCTCCTTCTCCTGGCGGATGGTGCGCATGGTCTTGGTCGCCCGTGAAAAGGTCCGTAAAGTAGAGCCTCGCTCTGGGATGGAGCAGTGCATGAACGCCCGGAAACACCTGTAGAACTACACACAGACACATAGGATTAGGCAAGGCAAGTTTATTTATACAGCACAATTCAGACAAAGGGCCATTAAAAGTGCTTTACAGGTGCATTAACAACATCAAGATTAGACATTGAAAATTGCATTGGAGACATGGTAAAAACAAAAAAAATAGGCAATTTCAAGATTAACGATTAGCTTCCAACATCATGTTGGCTGATCACATCCGCATCTGTTCGGACTGAAGTGTCTTTCACCAAATGTGAGTGTAGATAAGAGTTGGCAATTAAATACCAGTAACCACCAACTTGTTCTAAGGTCCCTCTCGCTAATAGTTCAATGGTCTTGGAAGACCATGTAGTAGCAGAAGTATAAGATGATATGTACCATGATAGAAAGTAGCACGTTTAATGGCTGTAGCCCGGAGGAAAAGTCCTTTAAGAAAGAGGCATAGAGGAAAATACCATGAGCACATTTTTTGAAATCATGCACAAAGGGGTTACTAGCGATTTTATATTCTGTAAGAGTAGTACCGGCCCCAGTGACAGTACATATTACAGACAAACAGAAAGTTACATGTCTTCATGTCTCCATGTGTGAGCGTGCCCCCCCTGGATAAACGTAGTGTACTTAGTATACTCTTTGGTTCCACACGTATACTTAAAGTCTACTACATTTCCCCAGGGCGCCGCAGATCAAATAGCTGCATTAAAAACAAGATACTATAGGGCATGTCTTAACTAATGACACTCAGCTGATGAATCCTCATATGAGCCAATTCATTTAACTTTTTTAATGATGCAGCTTTGGAAAATTAGCATCTACTAGTGTCTCAAATCCGTATGTATTAGTGCTCGGGGTAGATGTATAACGAAAAATAAAAAGCTGTTGGTTTAGGAGCAAAACTTCTTAGGAAACTAAAAGGGCAATGCAGGGCAAGTTTATTTATATGGCACAATTCCGACACAAGGCCATTCATAGTGCTTTACAGGGCCATGAAATACATTAAGATTAGACATTAGAAATGACATTTAAGAGATAGTAAAAACAGAGAAAATACATCAAGATTAGACATTAAAGGTGCAGTGTGTAATATGACATCATCAAGACAGTTCTACAAAGTTCTAGAATGCAACACTCCCGGGTAACCCCACCCCTTTCGAATAATAACAGAAGCTACAGTGGCCTTCAAGGACAAGAACAATTCTAAATTTTAAACAATGCACCTGATGACATTCCAACTATGACACTTTCAAGATGGCGGCACTAGGCCTTGGTCCAAAATATGCAGAAATATGACTTATATGAGACCCTTTCTAAGAGAAAAAATAATAATTCAAAACATTTTTTTCAGCTATATGCACTAAATTAAATGTACTTATGGATATTATAATTACTTTCTACAAAATCTGCTAGGAAATAAAACCCAAAATTCTACACACTGCAGGTTTAAACGTTTAGACAGCGATGTAGAATAGCTGCAATGAAAATTACGTGACTGAGAATAGTTATTTTATATAGCCTATAGCCTAATCTGAATTCATAAAGCCAAATAGAATGTATTTCGAGGCAATCTTGGCCTACATTAGACATCATGTTGGCTTATATTACATCTGTGTCTGTTGGGACTGAAGTCTATTTCCCCAAATTCGCTCCCCATTCTTGTACGCTAAATGGATCTATGGCATGCGATGTGCCTTTTAAAAACAGAGGATGTCTGCTGTGAAGGATATATAAGTTCCGAGGTGATTCGAGAGAAAGAAAAAAAAAACTCAGAAGAGGACAATCTGATGTCAAGTGGGATTACAGAGAAAATCAGGCCCAGATTTAGATCTTCACAGTCAGCAATGACCAAATCCTAACCTGCCACTCAATCTGTGTGTGTGTGTGTGTGTGTGTGTGTGTGTGTGTGTGTGTGTGTGTGTGGGGGGGGGGGGGGGGGGGGGGGTGGGGGGGTGTGTGTGTGTGTGTGTGTGTGTGTGTGTGTGTGTGTGTGTGTGTGTGTGTGTGTGTGTGTGTGTGTGTGTGAGTGTGAGAGAATCACACTTGGCAGCACTGTGTTACATGGTAAGTAATAAGTACTTTTGTATCTACAGGGACCATAAAAAACAGCCTGGGGATGTTTGTGGGAAGCTATCCATCTGTATGTACATTTCTTTTATCGGGACAGGACACACCAGACTGCTGTAGTGCACACTACATTATGCCCATTCATATTTACACTGCTGTCCATACTTTATCTGATAAGTAGTGTATACACATCACATGCTGTTTAAACTGCATATAATGCTAAGATGTACAAATACTTGCACTGCCTATTGAAACTACTGCACTGAGCTATTTATTCTACAACACTGCATATGACTATATATATGCATCAAGTAAAATGCTCAACATCATAAGTACTTGTATTGGGATGACAGTGTATTCTTGTCTAAATAATACATTTTTCAATAAAAACACTTTTTTTAAAGGATTTTATCAAAGCTGAAAAGGCAAAACTGGATATCCAAGAGATAGAGGGTGCAGAGAACACCTCCTCTATCACCACAGAGGCTGATAAAATAACAATAATAATAATAATAATACAAAAACACCACAGGTTGCACCAGAACAAAAAAATTAAAGCTAAAGATAAAAGCTATCTGAGGTGAGGTGGGAAGCAGCAATGAAATGCCAGGGTATATCCAAGGCCCGTGGTGGCTATACCCACAAGGTCAAACGGGCACTTTGCATTTTTTAATATGAAGCTACACATGCTGGGATTATGAGAGGCTGACCCAGATGAAATACATACATACATGCATATACAATTCAATACATTTTCCCCACCAGAATTTGAATCCTTTTGTGGATGGTAGAAAGGTCACAACAAATCTTTTTTTTTTGTCACAAAGCCCAACATGGGCGCGACAAGATAATACTGACGAGCTGCAACATGATAAACAGAAGACAAATCAGGGACAACACATTTGTGCTGCAATGTTATGTTTAGTTTTTTTGCACACTCTCCTCTGATTTTTGCCATTTTCCTATTGAATTATTGGACCCCTGAAGCCCTCACCCATGGACAAATGGTTTGCAATCAGCGATGAAGTGTCACAAACACATAACACGTTGCTCTGACAAACATATTTTTTCAACATTCAAAGTAGATCTTTCTAATTTTTCCATGGACAAAAGAAGTAAATGGTTCATGCAAAATTGTCCCCAACTCAAAGTAATTTGCAGATTTTTAGTTTTTTTGTAAAATTGATCTCCAATTATATCCCTTACTTTTGAATGACCTAAAATAATATAATGAAAAAATTACACCAAACAGAAAATATCTTTATCTCTTGACATTTGAAGTAGGCTAGATCTAATTACTATTTTCACAGGACAAAGGATGTCCTGTCACTAACCCAAAGTAACCGATGTGGTTCTTCACTATAATCTTGTTTTTTTGGGGGGAAAATTGGTCTTTACAGTAATTTCATTCCGAATGGCATTAAAAAAGTCTTGAATCCATCTTGCCTTATGCTGCATAGGAAAACCTCAGGCCGTGTGCAGGCCCACACAACTGGGACTGATATTTGGAACTGATCAAACTCTGAGAAACATTTGAACAGAAATGCAACAACATGCAACATTTACATATTTCCGATACAACATATTAAAAAAGAGTTACAAAAATAATTCCCACGATGTCAGTTTTTTCCGGTTCCGCGGCATGAATCTGCACAGCGCTTGAAGTCTTCAACTCGCCTCAACACACTGCTGCCATAGGTATGGGCTGGGAGGAACTGAAGACTGAAAGCGCCACACAGTGCGGCCTCACAGGCGGTTTTTTTTTATCTCGGTGTTCCTGCCAAAGTTTAGTTCATTCATTACAGACACAGGAAAATCTTGACTCCATCACGATCGCACAGGTGGACGAGTCAGTCATCAAAGAATGAAGTGGGAAAGGTCTCCATAGAGACGCACACACAACGACGGAGTTAGATAAAGGCCACCGCTCCTTGATAGTGACCTTAGACGCTAATCACAATCAACGCCACCTTTCGGAGATTTGAAAAAAAGAAGAAAGATGGACTTTCTTCTCCGCAGGCGTCACCTTTCCTCTTTCATCGCTCACCTTCTCCCTGCCGCTCTTTCATCCCCACCTCAGTTATTACATTTGTTCAGACTTTCACCCATTTTCAGTTCTTTGTTCCTTTCTGTTCCTGATTCAACCATCACCTCCATTATATACAGTATATATGTGTGTTTCCTCCAGCCAGAGCCGGCCCGAGGCATAAGCGAACTAAGCGGCCGCATAGGGCCCCCGACTGCCTAGGGGGCCCCCTAAAAAAAAAAAAAAAAAAAATTATTATTTTTTTTTTTGGTTGTGTGTTTGATATTAACATCATATTATGCAAATGTGAGTTATCATACAAAAAAGGAATAACATGTTTTGGTATAGATAATTAATAGCCTAAAAATGTAATCAGTTCATCTGGGAGGAAATCCGAAAATTATCTGATCATGTTACGTTCACATCCATGCACAGTGTGTATTGAGTTTATTTAAAAACAATTGGAAATGGGGCTGCCCTCAGTTGCCCATGCACTGTGTATAGTCTATAGCCTGTCAGCCTTGTCTGTGGAAAAAAAGATACAGTAGCTGGACAACAGAGTTCTTCTGCTTCATTCCTCACACTGCATTTAAATGCATTCATTATATTACAGAGAAATATGTCCCGTAAAAGAAAAAGAGCTCCAAGCCCAACCCAGAGGACCCTCCATAATATTTTATTTTATATTTATATGGAAAATCCATGTGTCCTTCTTCAGCAGCTTCTAATTCGTCTGACCCAGTGTCTCCAAATTATTTGTTCACACAAAATTTCTCAGATTTATCCTCTTAATTTTCCTCTCAAATTGCACCAGATTCATGCATTTCACTTTAAAAAGGTTACAAAAATCTTACGGGGGGCATAGCCCCGGACCCCCCTAGGAGGTCTGAATCTTGGCTGTCTAATATTTTCGCACAGCTGCACAGTGGAGGCACTAGCGGAAAACACTGGGTGTGTGAATGATATTTAACAAAGATCTATAGTTTCAGCAGCGCTAACATTGGAGAGGGGCCCCCTAATCATATTTTGCTTAGGGCCCCCTGAAGGCTTGGGCCGGCTCTGCCTCCAGCTGTCTCTGTCACGCTGCCCAAGGCTTCATACTTTACATCTTCTTTTTTATCATCTGTCCATTCTTCATTGGATTTTTAAAAACTTTTATATTGTTTTTTTTAACTGTTTTTTCTTTTTTCCTTTTTTTCTTTCCCTCCCCACCTCACTCCCTTGCATCACAACATCCTTCCTCCTATCTTTACTTTCATATTTCCAAAAAACTAAATACTTACATCACCCATGACACACTCACTGTCAACTTATCATTCACATTGTTTCTCTCACATGTATAGAAACTTCAAAATGTTGACTTCTACATACTAAGAATTTCAAATAGTAACAACTAAATACAGATTAACAAAACCAAGTCGGTCCAAATGTTGATTCAAAAACAGTAGGTTATCCCAACAAAAGATAATGAGTTGGCTCAAATAGTATGTTTTGCTTAAAACATAAGAGCTTTTGGTAAATCATCAAAACTTAAAAGTCTAGTGTAGAAGAGTTGACTTGAAAATCTCAGTGATCTTAACGTCTGCATTTTTACAGTAACAATCAAATTCAGCAAATCAAATTCAAAAGTTTTTGTTGTTGCAGTTGAGAACAACACACACGTCTACAGAGGTCAACTCCATGTTAAACTGACCCAGGATCCACTTATTCAATCAATTTGAGCCCGCAGATTACAACATGTTTTCCCCAGCGCTGTGACCTTTTGTTTCCACCTGCTGTTAGCGCTGCACGTGACAGTCTGAGGCTGAGTCCCACAATTGGAAACCCAAATGAACCCTCGGAGGGATAAATGAAGCGCTGGTGAAAATGCCCAAAGCAGTGCGGAGTCACGCGTGAGCCGTCCTCTCTCTGCCAAGCTCACACTTGCTCGCAGTTATTACACTAATCTACTAATGACTGCGGTAATGATTTATTGACGGTGAAATGAAGCACCTTGAAGTTTGAGGCCAGTGGCGTCAAGCAGATTACCCTCTCTCTCTCTATGTCCCATTTTCTCCCCTCTCTCTATGTCTCATTCCCTCCCCCTCTCTCTCTGTCTCTCTCTCTTTCTCGCCGTGTCCTTGAATGTCAGCGATGAGTATCAGAGCTTCACAGCGGGGGGCCACGTGTTGCATGTTGTTATGACACCACGATAAAACGCCTCACCTCTGTTTTTTATCTGTGCATTTGTGTGTGTGTGTGTGTGTGTGTGTGTGTGTGTGTGTGTGTGTGTGTGTGTGTGTGTGTGTGTGTGTGTGTGTGTGTGTGTGTCAGTGTGCTCTGTCTGAATGATGAGCTAGCTGATTGCACCTGCATACACTTCCCCTTTGTGTGAATCTGATATTAATGTGATACCTGTGTGTCTGATCATCTGCCTAAAGGCTAGCAGATAATCAGACAGAAAAACAGAACAGCTGATCTTCAGCCGTTTATTTCATTTAACATTTAGTAAACACTTTAAAAAACACTTTATTGTGGTCGTGAGCTAAAAAGAACGTTAATATTGTTCGACAATTCTAACTTTTCACATGAAGACTTACATTGGGGTCTAATATATGTAACCAGGGCTTTATCATAAGGTTTGGGAATTAAGAAACATTTTAAAACACAGTTTATGTTTATGTATGCGAAATGTAAAATAAAGAAGAAACATGAAGAGTGCTATGTAGCGGAGAGTGGCCTAAGTTGTGCAACTTTTCACTCAAAGTGACTTTAAAGTAAGGCCTTGACAGTAAAGTCTCCAACTCAAATATGTACATATATTTCAGGGTGTTGTGCATCCCTGGCAATAAAAACTTTGGATCTGGAATAAACTGTTGAAGAAATATAGCTTTTGGAAAAAAAGTTGTCTTGATGCACAACTTGCCCCCGGTGTGGTGTAAGTTGTGCGGTTGGAGAGAATACCATGGGGTGAATTGTGCCCAGAGCCGGCCCAAGCCTTCAGGGGGCCCTAAGCGAAATATGATTAGGGGGCCCCTCTCCAATGTTAGCTGCTGAAACTATAGATCTTTGTTAAATATCATTCACACACCCAGTGTTTTCCGCTAGTGCCTCCACTGTGCAGCTGTGCGAAAATATTAGACAGCCAAGATTCAGACCTCCTAGGGCGGTCCGGGGGTATGCCCCCCCGTGAGATTTTTTTAACCTTTTTAAAGTGAAATGCATGAATCCGGTGCAATTTGAGAGGAAACTTAAGAGGATAAATCTGAGAAATTTTGTGTGAACAAATAATTAGAAGACACTGGGTCAGACGAATTAGAAGCTACTGAAGAAAGACACATGGATTTTCCATAAAAATATTAATATAAAACATTATGCAGGGTCCTCTGGGTTGGGCTTGGAGCTCTTTTTCTTTTGCGGGACATATTTCTCTGTAATATGGTGAATGCATTTAAATGCAGTGTGAGGAACGAAGCAGAAGAACTCCTTTGTCTAGCTACTGTATCTTTTTTTCCACAGACAAGGCTGAAATAGGCTATAGACTATACACAGTGCATGGGCAACTGAGGACAGCCACATTTCCAATTGTTTTTAAATAAACTCAATACACACTGTGCATGGATGTGAACGTGACGTGATCAGATAATTTCGGATTTCCTCCCAGATGAACTGATTACATTTTTAGGCTATTAATTATCTAGACCAAAACATTTTATTCCTTTTTTGTATGATAACTCACATTTGCATAATATGATGTTAATATCAAACACAAACTAAAAAAAAAAAAAAAAAAAAAATTTTGTAGGGGGCCCCCCAAGCAGTCGGGGGCCCTAAGCGGCCGCTTAGTTCGCTTATGCCTCCGGCCGGCTCTGATTGTGCCATTGCTATATATCTCATAAACTGTAATGCAAGACAAATCCATTAGACAATCACTTATTTAAGGTGTATTTAAAGTAAAAAAGTAAATAGTTGACAAAGATTGAAGGACAATTTTCTTAAACAAGGCCTAGCAGATCTAATGGTTTTACCTGCAAAGCTCACAATGACAAAGTCACCATCATCATCTTTCTGGCCATCTGAACTCTCATCAGTGGTGTCGTTAAGTGGAATTGAGATGTCAGTCTCTTCTGAGCTACTGTAGACAATCACTTTCTTTTGGTGACCAGCGTATACAGCCATGCCACTGGCACAACTCTCAGAAATGTACTTTGCACTAGTTGCTCCGTGCTTGTGGAACCAACTGCCACCTGACAAATGTGATTCCCCTACATTTCTGCCTTTTAAATCAAGGCTCAAAACCCATATGTACACCCTGGTGTTTGCTCCCCATTAACTATCTTACCTCTGCACTACTATCTGTGTTTATGTGGATGTATGGGCTTTACGTCTTGTATTTTGGTTATTGTTACTTTACCTTCATTGTTTACCTACTGAATGTACTATGTACAGCACTTTGAACAGTGCAAACTGTCATAAATGTGCTTTTATAAATACATTTAACTTACTTACTTACTCATAACTCACCTAGGCCCTTTGGCACAAATCACCCCAATCCCAGAAATTTGGATAAGCATGATGCAGCAATTTAGGGCTGACATCGTGCTAACTGTATAGACTCAAAATGTAGCATACCAAAGCACTCAAACATGTGTCAAATGTTTTCAAACTTGTCTATAATTGTTCAGACACAATAATCAAAAAACCTTGATCATGGAAATTTAACTTTGAAAGGCAAAACACAGTTTTTTGAGCTTAAATGTGCTTATATCTTATTCCTTGAGTCTCACTTCTTTACAGGATGAGTCAAATGGATGGCTCTTCTTAAATATGTGGTCACATTTCCAATTTCTTCCACGGTTTTCTAGAAACAAGGGGTGGCACAACTTCCAAAATGCACAACTTAGGCCACTCTCCCCTAAATAAAATGTATTATTATTATTAAATTATTGTCTACATCAAATTTCAGCAAACTTGTGGCTTTGACTATCTTAACTTTGTACAAAGAGCAGGTGAAGCAAGGCCAAACACTTTGAAATATGAACCTTTTACAGTGGATGTTTTCCAGTAATTTTATTTTCAGTTCAATGTGTGACCCCCTTATGCAGCAATGTACCAGCCCAAGACAAATTCTTTGCACACAATAATTTAGTCTACAACCAAAATGAATCTGGTTCTGATCTGCTAGTGCCTTTGTTCAGCACAGACTTAAACTTAAACACTTCCAGAATGTGTTGTACGCTGCTCTCTGCTAAGAGAAACAGTGAGGAGAGATAAAAGATTCAATATGAGATTCTTGAGGCGTATCCAGGTATTTTGAAAACTCGAAACTGGATCTAAAATCGAGCCGAAACCCTATATAGGTATTTTTCAGTCTTGACATTCAGCGAGGTGCTTATTGAACTCTTGAGTGAATGGATTATGCATTAGATAATGCAAACTATAATTAAATTCTGCATGCATTGTGTACGAAAACTGCCAGTGTTGCTTTATTGTCTGCTGTATTTTAGTTTATGCTGCAGTTTGCATATGGAAAGTGTATAAAAAGTTTGGAAGTGCACGATAACTTTAAAGAAAGCGGGAGATGAGAGAAGTTCTTTGGAATGAGGTAAACCTGAACCAAGACAACATCTGGCCTGAACAATAGGATTATGTAAAAGCTCATCAGATCTTCTCCCTCACACCTTCCAGATGGTGTTAAGTCATCATGCATGGCCCGCGCTGTTGTAATTATTTCCTCACACACATGTGTGGTGTCAATCATATGCAACATAATGGAGCTGTGAGAGCTGTTTTTTGGGTATTTTAACCTTTTATTGACAGTTGACAGGAGAGTGCAGAGTGGAAATGGGGAGAGAGAGGGGAGATGATGCAGTAAAGGTTCACGGTCGGTTTCGAACCCGCGACCACTGCGACAAGGACCGAGTCCATATGGTACATGCTCTACCCACTACACCACAGGGCCCCCCTGAAAATGCCACATTTTTTGATTATTGGAGAACCCCCTCACCTGTTTGTTCATGAATATGTAGATGAATGGGTTAATGACGGTGGAGAACTTGGCGAGTATGGACGGCGTGATGCTGGCGGCTGGCGTCACCATGTCGCGGGGGCCGAAGGCGGACAGCAGGGCCACCACTCCGTAGGGCAGCCAGCACACCAGGTAACATACCACCATGGTCACCACCATCACAAGCACACGCTGCTCTCTGCGACGCGTCACCACCGAGCTCACACCGCGCACCTGCATGGGAGAGAGGAGGGAAAAAATTACTGTTTAGTGGTGCATTGCCAAACACAAAAATAAAGCCAGGGAAAGAAGGAAATTGTAGAACTACCAGTTTATTTATCCACTTGATGGATATACCGTGTGTATTGTTAGTATATTTGGGTCCCTTATTAAAGCCTCTTGAAACCTGGTCTAAAATAGTAAAAATGTATATATGATATCAAAGGCTTTTACAAAAACCTGATTGTTAATAAATGTTCATAAATATTATAAAACTGAGCTTTAACACCGTTTGACAGGAAAACAGTGATTACTTTTATAGAACATTCAGGGCAGATAACTGTCGTGATTGGTTCAAAATACTTACTGTGTAAAGGGACCACATCTTAGTCTGCCTCATCTAAACCGAATTTTAGAAAAAAAAGTATCAAACTTTTATGACAAATGTCTTTCATTTCGATTGATAATCATGCAACTCACTCCCCAGATTACATAGTAAGAAGGATTTTGTGGATATGGGTTCACAAGGGCTTTAAATCCATCGTACAACACATGCCATCATGCATAGAGAGGCCCTCTTGGAAGGCAATGTTTTAACCTAATTATCGTCAGGTGAAACCAGGCTGTATGACCGTATGGCTATGTCTCTTCATTACATAGATCATCTCAAGCTCTGTCAAACAGGGAGTTTCGGGTGGATTAAAGTCCTCCGGTTGGCTTGGCTATTCGAGAACATTTAGGCCCTAATGCAGTGTTCTCTCTGCTGTGTGCATCAGTGTTGGTCATGCGCAAAGGTCAGCACAGTACAGTATGTCTACAAGCTTGCATCTGTGTATCCCAAAAACTCACAACTTTTCTATCCCCCGTTAGATTCTTCTTCAAGCATGATTTCTTGACAACCTCTGGATGGCTTTTCATATGCCCTGTCATTCAGGATTTCTTGTTTTCGGCAATCTACAAAGGAGGAAAGTTTACTTAGTGCTACATAAACAGTTTGACAAGTCGTCCCATCTCTGCAGAAAAACTGAAACTCTTAACGACACCCAATGCAGGAGGGCCCTGCATGACTTTTCCTTATTTTCAAATACTTGCTTCTGCTTCTAGAAGTTCCTGATTGCACTGCAAAGAGCATTAATACTGAGGAAAAGTTCTGAAGTTGATGATAATTGACGTTGATTTGCAGGGGGGGGGGATCTGGAGATGTTGCATGGTGGCTTCTCAAAGACAGACCCTGACTGTGGCTCAGATCAAACTAATATTCACACTTCAAATGGAAATCTAAATGAATATGTTTCATCACAGTTCTCTCAGTTCAAGTCTAACCAGTTGGATATTAATTCTGTGTCAAATATCGACATGAGATAATCCTTTCTTCGTCCCACAGCAGGGGAACGTCAGATCAGTACGGATAGTGGAACAGCAAAGTGAAACATATGATGTGTAAACAAACATGTAACAACATATATAATCAAACATATCAAAATAAGTAAAACACACAGACAGAAAAATATGGTAAATACATACTACCAACACTGCACTGTGATATTAAAAGATCAGTCAGTATAAAGATGGAGTCATTAATTCTAGAGAACGCTTGAACGTTGTCAAAATCTCTCTTTGTCAAAATCAGTGAATATCTTCTCACGGTCCGCTACCTGTCCGTATACTGTGTGTGGGCTGAAACAAATCCAGTGTTAATACACATCCACGGCTTTGTAAACGGCATGTTGCTCGCTACGGTGGGATTAGTTTACATAACCTAAGTGTTTATGTACCGGTTTACAGAGCCTAGGCTGTGTATTAATGCCAGATTTTCTCTCAGCTCACACACATCACAGACATATAGTGGATCTTGAGGAGATATTCACAGATTTTTTTCGGCTACAAACATATCCAGCATTGCAGACTCCATTTTTAAGTGTTTGTCGTCTACTGGGAGTAGCATGGATTATACAGTCCTATGCTGGAGTAAGTAAAGACCAGTTGTATCTCTCCCTAAAACACTGGGTTTGATGCAGCCTGTCACTTAAGCATCTGCCCAGTGCTGGTATCCTGCAAAGAATGGGACATCTTCTTAAGCAAGGATGACAGCTTAACTACCATTCTCCTTTCTCCCACCACCTCCGCAGGGGCGAGAGGGCATCCCAGGACAGAGCTGGCCTTTCTAACAAGTCTGTTTAGTCTCTTTCTGTCAGCAGCGGAGACAGTGCTGCCCAAACAGATCACGGAGCGGGTTGATGCCAACTGTGAAAAGAGATCCACTCCAAAAAGACCATCGTCTCCTAGAAGAAAGTCGGCTTTGTCCTTCCTAATAAAGTGCATTTGTCAGTGCAGTCCACTTAGGATTCAAGTGAACAACCAACAACCTGTATGATTTTGCAATATCCCTTCTCTCGATGGTAATTCTCTGTAAAAATTTAATGAAACCTCACATTTCAAGGGAATTTTCTTTCACTAGATTCTTGAGTTTGGAGGCCATCTAATTCCCTCCGGTTTCGAAGAAAAACTGCCTATATTTGAGCCCAAAAAATTATGTTTTGTTGAGATTTGCGCAGCCTTTGATTCCAACACAAATCACCCTAAGGGGGAAATAAAGAATTTAACGTATCGTTCAAGGATCCTCCTCTCCAGGGTCTTCATCAGCGTTGAAGTAATTGCCAACTGCCTGTGGTTGTTGAAGTCCTTGAAGGGGTCAGGGCCGTGTGCAGGGAAGCGCAGACAATAGGGTTTGACGCAGGTGGGAGGACTGGACAAGCAGAAAAGGTCGAAGAAAAGGTTTAAGTCATTAATCCACTGTTTGTCTAGCCTGGAAATCCAGACCCTGATATCTTGAACGATAGAGGGTCAATAGTAATTTCCAACTCAAGGGGCGGCTCCTACTCGTGCATTTCAAATGCCACTACATGCAGTTGGATAGCACTACAACCAATCAGAGCGATGCACAAGGTGACGTAAGCCCTGTTTGTTTAGCGAACAGCTGTTAAACTGTTAAATTAAACGTTTGCCGTGGTCGGTCGGCAAAACAGAACATTCCACTTACTTGCTAATGAAAGATTTGAGTGCCGTCTTCCAAATCGTAAAGGGTCGAGGCCAAAGCAGTCTCAAACTCACACAACATATCTGCAGCCGTCTTTGATGTTTACTATCACGGCTTCGACGTCGCATGCACGTCACTGTTGTCATCCGGTTACGTCTGCCCCAGAGTACCATATAAAGGGCTCTGGCGCGCCCATATTAGATAGAACCAATTGAAACGTGAGCCCAGATTTCTGGTCTTTTTGAAAAAGCTTCAACGGAGAGTTTCCAGACCAACAGGCGCAGCAAATTTAATTTGCCAGCGCCTAGTGGCAGGTCTGGGAATGCCAGGCTACTGTTTGTCCACTATGGGCTGGGAGTCTGGTTCCTTGTAGCCAGACATGGTTTTAAAATAACTTTTTATCAAACTCAGTGAATATCTCCTTATTACCCACCACCTGTCCATACTGTGTGTCTGTTAAAGAAATCAGTTTACAGAGTCTAGGTGGTATATTAACACTGGGTTTTGTTACAGCGCACACAGGTAGAGGAGGTATTCACTAACTTTGACAAAAAGTAATTTTGACAACAAGTGCTCTCCAGAACCGCTGACTCCACCTTAAAGGCCTCTCCAGACTAATGCATGCATAGGACGACCGCGGGCGGGAATCAAACCCGGGTCTGCTGCTGGGCCCAGCCCGGGGGGGGGAAGCCCTACCAACTGAGCTGAGGGCGCCCCCATCAAACAGGTTTGATATTATCGTTAGTCTTAAGGGGTTGGCTCAAGCGAAATGACGTAAACACTGTCACACTCTCGCATGCACCAAGCACAACACAGGAGGAGCGGCATTAGTTGCAACCTTATTTCGAACACTTTTTCCAGGCAGCCTCGGCTGGAGAACCAGGCTGACAGCCGCGCAACCTTAACACTTTACCGTCAAATTAAGGGTTAGGAATTAAAGTTATAGGGGGACGAGATCAGCAAATAAAGCTGGTCAAATAACTAAAGGAAGTCCACCGCTCGGAATATTGAATTAACCTTTTTTTTTAATTAAATAATCACAATCGCGTTTGCGGAAGTAATATTAATCTCAAAAGGAATCTAGTTGTAGTCTTGCAATATGACACCCTCTGTCTTTTCAAAATCTCACTCTGTGACTGAAAACTGATGACTAGTTGTCTCCAGGTGTGAGTTGATTGTCTTTAGATATAAGAGGCTTTCAGTCTTTTCAAAGTCTTTTAAAAGTCCTCTAGTGAAAGCCCTGCATAAGCTGACAACTGATCCTTAATCTTCTTCCTATACCCTTCCTGATCCTCTACTTTAGCTCCATCTGAAGATCCGTCATATCCTCTCTAAGTCCTGACCCAAAGGTCCTCTTTGTGTCCTGAAGGAGAGTTGTTATGTCAGGAGTAATCCAGAGTTTGCCGTTAGAAAAAACACTGTTCATTCTATAAATTGGTATGACATTCTCCTCACATAACTTGATATAGTCTGTAACACAGACTAATGTCTAATTAAGGGGCCGCAGCCTACGAAGGCTGCATTTGAAGAACGATTGCGTCATAGCGGCGCGTCAAGGCTGGTCCCATTTCGAAGGCTCCTTCATATGCGGCCGAGAAATGCAGCCTTCGTTTCACGGTTTTGAAGGGTCCAACAGATGTATCCTTCGCGGCCCAACATATCCCAAGATTCATTGCGTTTTTTTCAGAGATGGCATAAAATAAAATAAAAAATAACAAAACAGCAACGTGTTGCTTCATCTTCTTATCTTTTATCTTCCTTTCTTTTTTTCTTGTCTTTTCTTTTATTTCTTCTTGTACTTTTTTTTTCTTTTCGTCTGGTAGGCAACTTCTTTTCCTTTTTTCCTGCGGCCCCTTAATTGGGACACAGCTATAGTTTTGTGAAAAAAAGTCCTTCAGTCCTTCACTACCCAATGTCAGTGAACACTGGCTGTTTATGAGATGTGTGTGCACGTGCAACAAAGGTGTACAAGGTTGTGGTCAGGTCTTCCCAGTGGAGCTAGGTGATGAATTAGTATGTACCCTTGTTGTTGGCATAGAGAAGATCCATTGTTTTATTGTCTCTAGTACACAGCATGTGACTGGGTGAAAGTGGGCAGAGTGGACAACAGAGAAGCAGGATTAAGGTCACTAGAGAAATGCTAGAGGGCGTGCAGGTGCTGTGTCTCCAGCAGCAGCAGCAGCCGCCTGCTTATGGTGGAGTGGACGACTTCACAGAACACTTCAGCGTTAGCAGAGGAAAACAGTCCTCTTGAAAACATCTTTGGAATGAGTTACATAAACAATGGGTCATGCTCAGCTTCCTTCACTAGAGCAGCACACATTTTCCTTCCTTGAAGAAATCAACAATTACTAGAATATCTTACTGGGAAAAAGGTCAAATTCTCAATGCACTGCAGGCCTGTAGCTGAGCTGGGAGGGTCAGGATAGAAAAGAAACGTCTGACGATGTCCACACTGCTGTATATTCTCTAAAAGGATACAAGCCTTACTCATCGCTCGCTTCACAACATTGTTAGTAAATAACAAATTACGAGTCATGTTTTGCTCTTCTTTTTGGGCCACTGGTTGGCCAGGGTCACTGATTGCATGAAGTAAGCCTGGGGGATAAAGTGGTAGAATGATCTCATTTTGTTTATATGGTTTTCTTTTTTTTTCATTTTGGGGGTTGGGAATTTATAAGAAAGTATAATCATAATCCAAGCTATAATCCAGAATTCGATTGAACTAGTTCATTAGATGAGTCTCAAATCTTAAATTGGTCTATTTTCTCATTAAAAGTTGTAATAAATGAAAATTAAAATAAGGTACTGAAGAACAGATGAATAAAGTTGACATTTGACTTCTGAATAATTAAATACACCTTTACCCCCTAATCTGTCAGTCTTTACTCTGTCCCGAGACCAGTCTAACATATCCTTGTGTACGTCATAACAACTGTCTTGTGATTTTTAAGGTGATTCATCCACATTTATCTACAGTAGACATATCAGGTCGTAAAATGTAAAACCGCCACACAGACAATCCACCAGATTGTTCAACAGACAAACAGATAGATCCCCCACAATGAAAGCAATGGATGGATTACATTTGAAAAAGAGATTTGAATGCAACCGTGACATTAAAAACCCAAACAATCACATCCTCTTCTGCCAATGTAATTATAACATTATGAGACTCTTAAATATTCATATATATATTTTTTAAACTGAATTAAACAGATGATACTGGGAGAGATACAATTAAAAGATTCAGTGCGTGATTTGAGGTGATGCAGTTTTGTTTGAGTTAATCATTTGGATTGATGCATCGGTGCGAAACTTGAGACAAACCCAGCGCTGCTGATGCCAGCTCTCTCCTGAGGAAAGGGCTGCTGGTGGCTGCTCAAATTGACCAAACATCATGTGTGATTTCTGCTTACGCACAACGACTTATTCTGCACGCAAAGTTTAATATAAAGCTGAGAATCTGCATGTGCAACCATCCCACAATAACAAACAAGCTAAAAAGCTGTTGTTGCGAACAGTATCTCAATTTTAAAAGTCATAATGGTGTTTTTTTTCGCCCAAAATTATTGTTTTTTTAAGACATTTCTAAACGATTACAGAAAGTCTTCGATAAATTCTAATACCTTCCCAGATAACCATAGGTTTCCATTCATTTTAGAAACCTTACAGATAAAACAAATGTTTGTTTTCTAAACGGCCTAGCAGCAAATGCATCAGTGGGAAATTCACAGATGTTTTCATACCCGAGAACGGCCTGAGATGGCTGCCGTCGGTTACTATATCCACAAACTGCATATTCATACAGTTTAATTCAGACAAGTAAACATTAGCACAGGGACATAATACAATTCACAATGTCCAATGTCACATCTACAAGCAGTAATTTGTCATTTTGCATTTTGATTTGATTGTCAAACTTCACACAGACTGCTGGCTTTTTCAGAGAATGCTTTTCAAGATGGTGCCAACAAAGACATTCAGTTTATTTAGGGACCTGTTTATAGCGCGATAGTTAAATTACCAAACAAATTTGACAAAATAACTTCTATCAGTACAATACCAGTATTCCCTCTGCCGTGGAACTATCAAACAAGAAAACACAGATATGAATGCCACAAAATATTGGCGAAAAGTAATTTCTCTTCTTCAAAAGTGTCCGTCTCACCAAGAGGAGATTTTTCAGTATCAATCTCTGCTAAAACCTGCATCACCCAAAGACATTAACGTAACTGTCAAAAATGAAAGGTGACAAAAATGTATAGTGACTGTGACGGATTACTATCAGAGGAAAGGTCCCAACTCTATTCTTACACCACAAAGAAATGATTAAAAACCAAAGACTGGCCAGAAATATGCCCAACAATGCGGCAAAAACCCTGCAGCACTTAGGTGTTTGTGTGGTAGTGTGTGTGTCTATGCATTTGCGTGTGGGTCTGTGTCTGTGTGTGTTTTATAATCATACCATGAAAGAGAACATGTTACGATAAACGATGCTGAACCCAAGAGCAGACAGAGACGGTGTTGGATATATAAAAAAGGTTTATTTATATGAGGTGGGGAAGCACGTAGAGGATGAGGAAGCCAGGGGGAAACCAAAGCAGGGGAGCTGGAGAGAGTGATCCGGATAACTCCAGGCAGAGGAAAACAAAGTAAGGTTGTGGTCAAAAAATAACAAGTAACGAGAGAGAGAGAGAGAGCGAGGAACAATATACTGGAGCCAGGCACGTATAATTACCACAGTAACGCATGGGACGATCTGGCGATGACTGCAGGGAAACCAGGAGTAGAAGTAGACGAGTTGATTAGTGATGCAGACCAGGTGTGCAACAGACAGAGGGAGTGGGAGTGGCCGAAGGAGGAGGAGGAGCGCACAGCAGCCAGCTGTGATCACCACAGAACAAAGCTGTTATTATTTGCGCTGTATAGAAGAACCTTGGAGCAAATTTATTTGTGTATGACCTCAAAATTGTCCTGACAGTTTTACAAAAGCACAAAGGAGCTTTAATGTGCCAATGCTAACACAGCCGACTGTACAAGGTCTGAATCGAGAAACTGTCACCCCTCTGAACAATGAATTGCCAAATTACATTGTCCCCTCCATGTTACTGTGAGCAAATTTTTCATTGTCTGTGTTTCAGTTGGACTGTTTGTCGAGAATGAAAAAGAAAACTTATTCCAGGGCTCTGCATCAACTGCCTGTAATCATTCTCTGATGGCAGAGTACAGAGGATGTGGCAAAACGTAGATGTATCGACATTTGACAGTGAAAGGACATGCTTAAATATCTTGCGTGTAGCACAGTACCAAGAGTCAACAATACAAAAGGTATTGAAGGAAGAATTGATGCAATTACTGTAGAACAGTTTATCGTACGAAAAAATGGCTCTGAAAAAGATCGAAAAAATGAATGAAAATCAGTAAAATTAATCTTTAAGTTTATTTATTTTTCTTGCTTTCTTTTAGCCAAGCGTTATGGAGAGTTATTATCACCAATCTCGATATGTGAAATTTAAGTTAAGGCTAGATTATGCTAAACTAAGATGAACTGCCTGCTGTCTCTATAGAATCACATTGAAGTTATGAGAGTATCGGTGTTCTAACATCTATAGCAGGGTCGCAGATACAGGAGGTGTGTTGACAATGTCCAATTCCTATATATATATTTTCATTTTTCATTTAACTTTTATTTATCCTCAAACCAATTGAGTCCCTCATTTACAATGATGTCATAAATAAATTCCAAGGAAAACAACAATACATACACAATATTCAATCAAATACATCAAATACACAACAACAGGTGAAGAGAGAGAAAAACAAAAAACAAAAAAACAATTGAAACAATTACCTAGTGGTGAAGAGTGGCACAATTAAAATGAAATGGGTGAAAGTACAATATAGCCTAATTAAAACAGTTACAGGTAGAGTTTGGCAGATTTAAGATAGTTTGTTTAAATTGATTAAAGGATATGAAGTATTTAGTTTAATTTGTTGCTGTAAGTTGTTCCAGGAGTCGGGGCACTGAACCAAACTGTCTTTCCAGCTCAGACGGGCTTGTGGGACATAAAGCATGAGCATGTCAGTGGAGCGGGTCTGATAAAGCCCATCTGAAATTTGCAACATTTCTGTTAAATAACGAGGAAGCTTCCCGGTCAAGCTTTGTAAATAAAAATATGCCAATGTGCATCATTCTTTAAGGGAGTACCACCCAACCTTTTCATATAAAATACAATGGTGTGTGTCATAAGCATCTCCTGTGATGAACCTTAAAGCAGAGTGAAAAACAGAGTCTAGAGTTTAAGACATGAATGAGATGCATGGTAAACCACATCACCGTAATCAAGGACAGACATAAAAACTGCCTCAATAATCCTTTTCCTACTAAATAAAGGGAAGGTGGTTTTGTTCCTATAAAATAGCCAATTTTTTGTCGTAGTCGACAAACAAGATTTTTATATGGAAATTAAAAGTGAGTTTATCATCTAACCAGATGCCGAGATATTTGTACTCTGTGACTCTTTCAATTAAAAATCCATTCTTTGTAAAAATATTAAAATCATTAAAAGTTGTAGTTCTTGCTCTGGAGAAACACATATATTTGGTTTTGTCTGTATTTAGAACCAGCCTGAGGTCCACTAGACAGTCCTGCAGGGTGTTAAAAGAGCTTTGTAGGTTCTGAATAGATTGGTGCACCGAATCGGAAATGCAATACAGTACTGTGTCTTCAGCGTATAGATGGGCATGACAGTTTTTTAGCGATGAAACAATGTTATTTATATAAATTGTGAAAATATATAAAGAAAAAATATAAAATAAAGTAAAAATAAAAATATAAAGATAAATATATATTTAGTCCTAATATAGTTTGATCACGTCACTTCAACTTTTTTTGGTGGTCTCCTTGCCAAGGATGGATTTTTAATTCTCAAAGTGCAGTCGTCCAAGACAAAAACAAATTAGAACAGCAGTCTATTGCTTTGGGATAAAGAGCTGAATAGGTGGAGAATGGAACATCATGGAACATCAGGGAAGGACAAAGGAAACTCAAACTTTTCTGTGCAGAAGCAAAAGCTTGGGAAAAAACTTCCGGATTCTTAAGTATACGCTTTAATATGACCAAGCAGAGATTAGGAAACACAGGGATTAAAGATACATATCAGATTTGTATTTATGTTTGCCATTGATTAACCTTTATTTGTTTGCATGGTTAATGATTACAGTTTTATTTATATACAAGAAAGGGAGGAAGAATGGAAAGGGCAAAAGAGAAGGGACAAAAAGAGAAAAAAGAAAGATAAGGGAATTTTTTGTCATTAATTAATGGTTGATAATTAATCTTATTTTATTTTTGTCATCCTCATTTTTAAATGTTTTAATTTGTTTTGTCAATAACCTTTATTTTTAATTTCTATTTCATTGAATTTGTATTGAATGCTTGACATTAATTAACCTTTATATGTGTTTGTATGGTTGATAATTATTTTCTACTTCTTATCTACTGGAGTCTGCCGCCATGAAATTGAAGTATTTATGAGTCATGTGTTCCTGTATCTTGTAAAAGAATATATATGCCATGTACCAAACCTGCGATACATTTATCGGAGAACTTTTCTGCACAAGGACAGGACCGATAGATGAAGCATCCTTATTTTTGTTTTTACAAAGCCATGGTGTGGGACCCATGGGGAGCAGAAGCGGACAGGAGTGGGAATTTCCATGATTAAATTAGCTGTAAAATCGCTGTCAGCAACATTGTCTGTGTTTTAGTTGTTTGTTGCATCTGAAAACGACAAATGTGTCCTGGCAAAACTGCTCAAAAAAGCTTCTCCCTCCCACAAAACAGAGACTGTCCAATCCAATTCACCTGGAAACAAATAAAGCTGTGAAAGTCGGTTGAAACACGCCTCTCTTTTTTCTCCTGTAAAGTCTCAGGTTTCATCTCACAGTGCACACACACACACACGCACGCACGCACACACACACACACACACACACACACACACACACACACACACACACACACACACACACACAAAAAAAAAAAAACAATAGAGCGAGATCTAATCACAATCTGCAAAACCCTCAATAGATTTATGTGTGTGTGCAGATATCTCGTGCATGCTGGGTAAGCAGGGGATTAACTTTTCCTCAGGTAACTTTACACCTAGGCTGCTGAGGTATACAGAACACACATTCAAACACAAACACTATAGAGAAAATGGCAAACATTGGAGCATTGAGCCATTGTCTCTCTCATGTCTTTCTCGCACCGAAAGGTATATTTAGTCGTGGCTTATTAAAAAAATCTTACCAGAACATTACATATAAAATCATCAGAAACAATTAAGAAGATGATGAGCTCATTAACAGATCAGTTATCTGTACATTGTATTTTTTTCATGCCCAGGCGACATGTTTTAATAAGTATAGAATCACTTTATGAGTTTGGTAATTTAGAGGGTAGTTCAATGAAATGGAATTGAATTGCCAGTAGCTATGTATGAATTCAAGGTTTTTAAATTGCTCCGGTGTGTTCTGGACTGTGTGCTGCAAACAGCTCCAGGCGAGCTGAATATGCTAAACTAATAGGCAGGACAAAGACAGTTATCTTTCTGCCTTCGGGCTCAATAACAGCTCTGCAAAAAAAAAAAGGCTTGGCTTTATCAACCAATATAATCACAAACAGCTTGCTCAACCTTCCCTCGATGTCATTAGTTTATGAGACCAAAAATGAACACCATATATATTTTTATTTATTAATTTTGCCCGGCAGTTCCTTTGACGCGGTCAAAAGAAATTACAAATATGTGACTGACCTAGCTTGCCCAGCAAATGTAGTAATTTAAATCATTGTTTTTATTGTTAAAATCATGATTCAGGCAGCTTTAAAGATTGGCAAAAATAAAAAATAATTATAGAAGTTTACATTATAGAATAATCCAAAAATAAGAGAGAAGTAGCAAAAAGTTCAAAATGCACCTTTAAAAGGTGATTTTTTTCACAACTTATAAACTTGGTGAAGTTACACACTATAGCTTTAACTTCCAATCTCGAATTGTTCTCTAAAAGGATAAGAGAGGCTTGGTGAGACTTACCCAGCTCTGCGGTAAAGTTAAAAACACTTTGAGAAAAAAAGTGCATCTGTAACTTTACCACAAGCTTATTCTCTCAAACATCCCTCCTCTGTGTTTATTATTCAGTCTCCTCTTTATGCCTATACGAGGATCCTTCAAAGCGTCCAAATCAGGATGCAGGTTGCCAAGAGACTCCCCCCTACATCTGGCTTTGTTTATCTCCGTCTCTAAGTTTAATTTACTGAGTCGAGTCTTAAGTGTCACTCTCCCTCTCTGTTCCTCTTCCCTATATCTTCTCAAAGCACTTCAATGGTGTGACACACACACACACACACACACACACACACACACACACACACACACACACACACAAATTCAAATTCAGTTTGTGATGGAGAAAGACATCCCAATCTCTGGTGAAATTAATTTGAGGAGTCTGGCTGGACCACTGATGGGAGCTCATCTCGTGCATAAGGGCTTTAACTTAACTTAAGAGTTAATCATCTCCCACACTGCAGGAAGCAAAAAGGTTCATCACCACCACTGTTTGATCCTGCTGCTACAGTAATTATCTGATTTATGATACAGGTCGTTCTTAAAACCATGACGAAAATGTATTTTTAAGACTTGATAATAGGATTCTTTAGATTTACAAAATGAAAAATGGCTGTAAACAAAATATCTAGTTCTCCAAAAACATTGGACTCCTATAATTAAAAATAGAATAAAGATTTTACCTGTAGCTTTTACCAACATCTAGATTTTTGGTTTTACAAGTGTACACAAACATGTGCTTGATAATGCCAAATTTGTATACTTATGCCAACATTTCTGAAAAAAAAAAGTTTCATGATGATATGTATAAGTATATTTAAGTCTCGCCTCAAGTTGATTGAAACATGATTAGTATTTGTTTCTCATGTAAGCTTATATTTGCCAATTAACAGAAAGCACAGAATACAGCTGAAACATGTGGAAATTAGTCATTAGTTTATACAGGTATTTGTTAAGTGATTCAACTCTTGGTTTGGCTACAATTTAGTCATTTGGCTTTGGCCAGCAGCAGTGTTGCAAGCAGCCCCCCCAAGCTGGTGGAAAAATGCAACAAAAAAAAAGACTTAGAGGTGAGACAAATACAGTTATCATTCTGCCTTCAGGCTATAGCTGAGAACTCTGCAAACTCACAAATAGCTTCTCTCAACCTCCTTCAATGTCATTAGTATGTGACACCAAAACTGCAAACTGCTCCCAGTTATTGATTTTACTCAGCAGTTCCTTTTAATTTGTTGAAAGATTTGATGACAGATCCGAAATGACAGGAAGAAGGTCAACAGACTATCCAGCTCAGAAAACAGTCAAAGTTACAGAGCTTAAACCTCCGATAACAAGTCAGCAAACAAGTTCCCTATTAGCATTCAATTGTCGGTGTCCACTGGATGAATCTAGGTCCAATATTTAGTCTTTGTGTAAGTCTTTTTTTTTTTACTTTGACTTTGACAACTCCCAAGGGAAATATCCAACTAAATGCTCCACTATGTTCACCTGCTAGCTGCTAACTTCATCCATCTGTTGTTTGGTGCTAGGTAGATAGCTTTACTGCTGCCTGCTGCTGTGCCTGGAGACAACACTGATTAGAGTGTTGAATGTGAACCAAACAAACCTGTAAAGTTTAGGGGCCAAAACAACAACGCAATTAACTGAGAAGATGGTAAAAATGCTTTATAGTGCTGTGAGTTGGTTATGGGTGTTTAGCAAGCAAACACCATTTACACCCATTGCAGTTTTAGAATATAGGATAATCCCCCCAGGATCAGAGCCAGCTTCCTATGCAACCATGCAGGGCTTAGCGTCCAAGCTAAACCAAGGTATTCATCCAATCAAATCAAATCAAATCAAATCAAACTTTATTTGTACAACACGTTTCATACACAGTGAAGGCAATACTACAGAAGAGTGTGAGGGCCATGGAGAAAAACCAAAACATTTGAGAAAGTTTTTTTTATTATGCACTTACGTAGAGATGAAAGTCGAAATTCAACATCGAGAAAAAAAGTCTTCCTTCTTAGACTACATCAAACGACTCATATGCCTCAACACAAATGCCTTGTGTAGATGAATTGGCGAAATCGTACTTCAGAATCGGCTTTAGTAACAAATAAATTATTTCTCTTTTAGCTCGTTAACATGGTGTAGTGGTCAGTAGGACTAGCCTAGGCTCGGGGCAGCTCAGCTTCTTACCGCATTTAATGGACCCGAAGAGTTGAGTTTTTTTTTTCTCAATATTGAATTTCTTCCTTATTCTCGAAATGTCCACTTTATTCTCAAAGTGCATAATAATTAAAAAAAAATCCTCTTCTAATTGTTTTCTTTCCCGTGGCCCAATTACTCTTCCGTACAACACAAAGTGCTTTACAGAAATAAAAACAATATGTGAGTGAGTGTTTCGAATAACAACGGCGTGACAATTTAATTTACCCGAAGGAGATTAATAAAATGTTTTTCTTCTTTTTCTTCTTCTTAATTAAACTTTAATCAGGACCCATGCTCCAAAAAGCAACAACAAAAAACTTAAAGTTCAGGGTGCTTGCAGGCAGAGCTGAAAAACCCACATTAAATGATGTGGCAAATTTAATTCTTGTGCAAACAGCTTCGACCCATCCACACGCAGGGGCTTATAGAACAGTGTGGCTCACGGAGGACGAACAAACACACTTAACCATCCCACACAAAGTTAGGAGAAGACGTATGACGCACAACCACACACACACACTGAGGCAAGCCCTAATCCTTAGATACACTCTGAATGCATTTAGCTGCCAAATAGATGGACATAAGAGAAATCATTTATCATCAGGTTGACGGTAAAAAGCAGGTCAGATACATGCCACCACCAGTCTTACATACTCTAACACTTAGATATACAGCTACACATCTTTTCATTCCAATATTTGATGATTAAAAACTCTTTCCCATATTTTTTTCTTAAAACGATCAAAGTTAAAGGTGCTATGAGGAATTTTTTAATATTTCTTAAACATTCAAATGTTTCCTCTGATGGTGGTAAATGACATGTAACAGCAAACGAGACCATCAGTGCAAATAATGCTATTTTTTTATATGGTTTTTCTAAATGCCTTTGTCATGGGTACGCTCACCCAGGAACTACACCTGGCATAGTAAAAACACTACCGCTTGTGTCCAAAGGGGGTGCAAGAATTAACACAAACTGAAAGTTCATCGGAGCACCTTTATTGACATTGAGCCTAAAAATATCATCAAAGCTGAAAATGCACGAAAGACACAGGGTGGTTACGGAATATCTACAGAGTTTTGTGTGCAGTCAGGCGTGTCTATCTGCTCTATAGGATTCCAACATAAAAATCGAAGACCTATAAATAAGTATATTATATCCCTCTTTAACTTTCAAACCTTTTTGTGTGTAATTGTAATATTCTACCTGATTCTATTTTATCTGTCACATTAGTGCCCATCATTAAAGACAAAGCTGGAAAAATTAACAGCTCGGATAACTACCGGCCTATAGCTCTGGCCAGTGTTTTATCCAAGGTCTTGGAGAGGATTATACTGAATAGGTTGGAGCATTTTCTATTGACCTCTGACAACCAGTTCGGCTTTAAACCTAAACATGGCACAGATATGTGTATTTTTGCCTTAAATGAGGTACTTGATGTGTATAACAGGCAAAATTCCACAATTTTTATGTGTTTTATTGATGCTTCAAAAGCCTTTGATCGTGTGAATCATGAGAAGCTATTCCTCAAACTGTACAACCGAGGGGTTCCCAAATATTTAGTTAGAATCTTGGCTTTTTGGTATGCTCATCAGTCTATGTATGTGAAATGGGGTAACTCTATGTCTGCCCCATTCAATGTAAGTAACGGAGTTAGGCAGGGAAGCATTTTATCTCCCTTTCTTTTTAATATTTATTTGGATGATCTTTCAAAGCTGCTAAATAACTGTGGAACAGGCTGTGTGATCGGGAACACCATGATCAACCACCTGATGTACGCAGATGATCTGGTGATTCTTTGTCCATACAGTGCTGGCCTCCAACAGCTGCTAAGGGTCTGCTCCCAATATGGTGCAGACTTTGATATTAAGTACAACTCCAAAAAGAGCAATATCATGATCGCTAGAAGCAGGGAGACAATAAACTGTTGGTTCCTGATTTTCTTCTGTCCGGTGCTGTCCTTAAAGTATGTGAGGAGGTCAAATACTTAGGGCACTTTATAACTGCTGACCTGTCTGACGACAGGGACATCCGCAGACAGTACTGTATGATGTATGCACAAGCTAATATGTTGAAGCGCAGTTTAGTATGTGTTCATTGTCTGTGAAGACCACTCTTTTTAAAGCTTTTTGCACCCCAATGTATACTGCCCACTTGTGGCCGCTATAAGAAAAGCGTATGCAGAAACTCAATGTAGCATATAATGATGGCATGAGGCTGCTGCTTCATATGCCACGTTGGAGCAGTGCAAGCCAAATGTTTGTCAGTGTTAATGTGCCCACCTGTCCTGCTGTGCTCAGGAATCTTATGTACAGATGTATATGTAGACTATCGGAGTCATGTAATGGCATAATCACAACTCTAGTGAACCCTACAATGAGTGCGGTTAGGTTCACTTCCACATTATGGAACCTTGGCGCTTTAGCCTATTGCTAATATCTGAACACTCTTTGTGTAATGTGGAACTGACGCTGGGCTTTTCTAGTCTTTTTATTGTTGTTTGTCTTTTTACTGTTTTTGTATTGTATTATGGACCGTTTTTCTCTGTGTCTGGAATAAAATTAAATCAATCAATCAATTGCAGATTACAAACTCCTCAATAAGTCATTAAAGCCCCCACACTATACCAGAAACAATATGAAGGCATGCACTTTATGACGCGGTACAGCGCACAGAAACACTCAGCTGCATGGAGAGTTTCCGTCCACTGTGATTATAGCTAATAACAGGTGCACATGTGACATGCCTCATGCCTATACACGCCTCAGCAGAGAGTAATAATGAGACCCTGTTATTGGGCAAAAGCTCTGTACTGCTCTCTTCCCAGTTATTAACTATTTTCAGCTACCGATCTCGGATTGCCTTTTTCCTTTAAAAAAAAAGTGCAAAGGAAATCGACTTAATGAATAAATCATGGCGTAGATGAAGCATGCGACATGAATGTCCACAGGTTCAAACAGACCTCAGATCTGTGCTGAGCAATGAGGAGACTGTAACCTTCCTCAAATGAATACATGAAACGGAAAATGTATTACATATTTCCACCTACCCTTCCATAGTGTCCACTATTGTTTGAGATTTGACGCTTTTTTAGAAAGTAAAGTCATGTAGCCTCTCCCTCTTCCTCTGAAATGGTTTAACAGCACCCAAATCCCCTTCACTTAACTGTGCATCTTCATACACCAACTCTTACTATTTGCATAACAGTAGTCAGTGAACACCTACACAAGCCAAGAATGGCCGTGCTTGCAATTCATTTTTCAATACAATTAACTTACGATTCCGGGTAAATGAACCCTTTATCTTGGGGACACTAAAGACTTCTAAAATTAGGAGATTATTATTGTAAATTATTGTCAAGAGAAAATGTGTTATTGAGAAGTGACAATTTTGTGATAATGGGTTTATTATGGTGTTACCTCAATGCAACGCTTGATTTCTCAAGTTAAGTTGTGATAACGGCATCTAACATTATAGATAATAAGAGGTTGTCACAAGAAACACACTCTGTTGAACGTGTTATGATATTTAAACAACATAAAAAAAAGTATTGCAAGCACCGCCACTCTCGGATTGCTTAAAAAAAACTGGTTTAAAATGCATTTTCTTTGCAGATTTTTGTGTCAAATATTGCACAGCAATTTTATGGAAATTTGACAAGTGAAATACGATGTGTGAATTTTACATTTCGAGTACATTCTGGATCTCAAATGTGACTCCGATCTAAGCCCAAAACAAACAAACAAGTCTATGAATGAGTCATGTGAGGGGAGAAGTTGAAAGATCAAACCTGACCCAAATCATACATGCATTTTTTCCAAGCAATATGTGTAATCACACCCACAAACCCACAAACTGCATCTTCAGAAAGGTAATACGGTACATGCCTCTGGTGTTTGATGAAAGCAAGTGCCACCATTAAGGAGAAAGGAATTCCTCTTTTCCAGACATCAGGATATACAATGATGGCCGTCATCCATGAAGTGAATCATGTGTTGACCTCATCATGTGCCAATGTTCATGCATCAAGGAATAGGATAGTATGCAAGCTTCAATGACCTTCTTTGTTGAGGTGTCAAACCAGATTGGAGATGTTTCAGATCAGCTGGCTTTCCTTTCCTCTTAATAAAAACTCACATCTTTGAAATATATAAGCTCATTTTCTTCCCTCTGTCGTGAACTCTACTTCTTCTGATTAAATATTCAGTGGTAAAGAAAAAAGCCACTGTTAACGTAGGTGGGTGGTTTGCATTTGAATATACTTACTTTAATTTTAAAAAATCTACCTCGAAATCCTTATGCTGGCTCACAAGCACACTTACTCTGAGATGCATTTACAGCACTGCAGAGTCAGCCATATATTCTCCCCAAAAAGCAATATTTACAGGGGGCACTCGTGGAGTAGTGGTTAGAGCTTGCCCCCAATGAGGCTGAGTCCTCACAGCAGACCCGGTTCAAACAGTATGTGGCCCATGGTCAGTTGTCAACATGGCATTCGCCTCTCTGCCTCATTTCATCTCTGTCTCTCTGCACTATAAAAAAATCTTAAAGCTGCCCTATGCAGTTTCAAGGGTCGGGGATTGTTTACATTTGCAGAGCCTGCAGTTAGATTACAAAACATATTTTTCTCTTTGGATTGAACAATCCTGTCATAAATGTGTATTGTTTGTGTATGTAAATAAAACCGTGGGCCCGTATGATGTAAACAACAACAACAACAACAACAACAACAGCGAAACAGTACATTTTCAAATAGCTTTCCAACTTCAAACTGTTTTTCCAGGGATCCAATTTTCCTGTGATTTAAGTTTTTCTATTCAGTTATGGGAACATACCTTAGAAATGATTCATTTCTTTGACACACTCAAAGTGACATAGTGCACCTTTAATCTAAAAAAAAAATGAACATGCAGAACCTCACCTGTCTGACGGCTTGCAGTAGCTTTCCATAGGAGTAGAGGATGACACAGAAGGGCAGGATGAGGCAGAAGGTGAACAGACAGACGATGTAGGAGATGTTGTTGGTGGTCTGGGTCTTCCAGTCCACTGAGCAGGTGGTCCCGGGACCCTCTGGCCCATAGTGGCTCCAGCCCAGCAGAGGGGGGACGGTCCAAGCCACAGAGTAGAGCCAGGAGAAGCAGATCCCACCCAGGGCCGGCCGGTAGTCCCTGCCCTCTGCTATGGTGGGCGACATCACGGTGGAGTAACGCTCGTAAGACAGGACAGCCAGGGAAATCAAGGACACGATCCCTGAAGAAGAAGAAGAAGAAGAAGATAATGTCAGTAAGGCTGAGTTCCAATACCCATACTATTTAGTATGGTAGAAAAAAAGATTTAGGATGTCCCGATTCTTCTGGTCAGATTTAGTATGGTTAGAAATACCCGAATGTCTACTACATCCGCACGAGATTTTTAGTGTTTGAACAGCATCCTGTTTGGGCGATTCTGACCCACAATCCAGTGCGCACCGGAAGTGCACTTTTTATACAAAATTATCATTTTGTGTTCTATGTTTTGCGAGTTGATCTAATTATGTCCTTACACCCTCAGTGGTCTATGGCTCTGAAATGCTGATTTGCATGAGAGTGGAGGCAGACAGCAGCAGTCAGTGTATGCAGTTGTTTTCTAATGAATTAGCTAATGTGTTCAATTGCTGTAAATTGATGCTTAAGTAATTTAAATCTTAAATCAGAGCTAATCAGCACACGTGGGCGAAAGTCCTGGTCCAGGGGCCACTTTACCCTCCCGGCATCAGGGACTTTGATTACAGACAATCACCGCATCTTGATGCATAATGCAGCTATCTGATTGGTTTATATCGTGGCGGAGTGGAGGCCGGGGTCGTGGGCACCTAATGTGTTGAGAACTAAAGCGGCGTGTGAGAGTCTTGAAAATGATGTAAAATGATTGTGTGTGTGTGTGTGTGTGTGTGTGTGTGTGTGTGTGTGTGTGTGTGTGTGTGTGTGTGTGTGTGTGTGTGTGTGTGTGCATGTTTGTGTAGGCGTACGAAGAGGGTGTAAGAGCTCTCTGTTCATTTCTTCTGATTAGATAAGGAAGGCACTTGGACTTCACAGGTCTACCATGTTGGGTCAAACAGGCATCTTGTTAACACACCGAGTTATCATAATAAAATAATATAGGACCTAATCAAATGGGACATTTTTTAAATAAAACAATTATACAATGACCATTAGGAACTTTCAGTTTGTGTTGATTCTAGCCCCCCCCCCCCCCTTGGACAAAAGTGGTTGTGTTTTTACGACACCAGCGCCTGCTGTCCTATAGATCTTCACAGCTTGCATTTGTTTTGGAAGCGAGAGAAACAAAGACCGCAGGGTGCACCGAGATGAGGTAATGCATGTAGTATATGTGACAATGTCAGATTAAGAATGGTAATATGACGATGGTGAAGCAAAGTAAACCTTGATCGTTCATAAACACAGGCTTTTTCCGCTCTGCCTTAGTGGGCAGGAAATTGGACAAGTGGCAAAGGCCTTAATAAAAAAAAATACCATTGTTTTGATGGTCTCGTTTGCTGTTACAGATCATGTATGATCATCAGAGGAAAAATTTAACTGTTTCATAAAGTTGAAGAAAAGGTTGTCAAAATTTAACTTCATTAAATGTCCTTAGTTTGAACGGCAAACACTACTAACCAACTGCAAGATTATTAAAAATGATTATATAATTAATGAACAATAAATCTTAAAAACTAAGACAGCCTGGGGCCTCTCAGGTCTGTATGACTGAACAGTGTTTGGAATGGATGGGCTGCTTCTTCAGCAACAGGGCATAGTCTCTTAACAGCAAGCCAATTTTCCAATGTATTTCCTGTAATGATTGCACAGAGCCTGGTGGGGATTTGAGGGGAATGTATCAGTCCCTATAGTGCTGGCTTTGGTTCAAACATGGCCGATGTTGAGCCTCCCCCACAATACATTTTAATGGGTTTATTACCTGAGGAATGGTTCTCCCTCACCCAACTCCAGGATAGATGTATGGTGTAATGAACAAGCCCAATGTCCCAAGTCCTGAGTCAGCACAGCGGCTAATCATCTTTCACTGTCTCCTGCTTTTTGCACTATTTCATTTCTCCCTCAATCTATCTCCCTTAGTGTTAATCCTACTCTCTTTTCCTCTCAATGAGGATCATCCTCCGCCTGTATTAGTTACAATCTACTTTTTCATTCCAGTTTCAATACCGCAAAGCAATAATAAATACAAATTGGACAAATCAGACCGTTTCTACAAGTAGTGCCAAGATGCTGCACAATCGGCACAACTTTAACCCGTTTAAATCCACAGTTAAATTCCGATGGGCATTTTCCATGTCTTTACAGAGAGGAGAAGCAAGGATGAGGGAAATGCAATGAAATATTCCAACATTACCCCTCAAAAGTTACATTGTGTGGATCTTAATGGTGCTACGAGGAACTTTTAAATGTTTAAATGATCATAAATGACATAACAGCAAATGAGACCATCAGTGCAAATAATTCTATTTTTATAAATCAAATCAAAATGTATTTATATAGCCCAATATCACAAATAGCAATTTGCCTCAGTGGGCTTTACAATCAAACACAATAAAAACACACAGTGTACACAGTGAAACAATCCAAAAAGATAAAAATCTCCATTGTAAGAATGTAGGTAGATTTCGAAAAGATGTCCACTTCAGAAGCTGCCAGACAAAGGGCCACAACGTCACTCATCGTTGAAGTCACCATCACTCTCAATGATGATGTAACCTGAAGAATAACGAGGAGACAACCAAGGAGTCACACATGCAGACATAGTGCGAGGGAATTGTGAGAGTAGGAGGAAGCAGGATCCAGGGTGTCCAATCAGCACACAGGACCTGCATGCAAGAGAGGACGGAGGGAGGAGCTATGGCTCGGAAGTTTGGGAGAAAAAAAAAGTAGGGCCTGCAGCACGGCGCCTCACCCCGCCCTGCGGTGGAGCCCGAGAGGCCCCCCCCACCACGCCGATGGGAGATCCACCACCAATGGGACCACGCCAGCCAAGCACTTCCCCCCCACATTCATACCACCCCTAAAGTTTTTCTTAGTGCCTTTGTCATGGGTACACTCACGCAGGAACTACATCTGGCGTAGTATAAACACTACCGCTTTTGTCCAAAGGGGGTGCAAGCATTAACAGAAACAGAAAGTTCTTCGGAGCATCCTTTTAACAACTTCAACCAGCTGTGATATGAAGCCAGTTAACGGAATATAGAAAAATAACAATGGATAAAAAAAAAAACTGTGGACTGCCCTATGGTTTTTTCTTTATAAAAAAGTATGTTTATTTTGTTAAAATAATGCAAAATATACATGAAATGTGCTTTTAAATGTCACTTTATTTATTGATACAAGTTATCCGTTGATTTAAAAAAGTACATTAAGTCATGTTTTCGTTTAAAAACGGTGTTTCCAGTGGACATATACCAATGAAGTATTTTCTGTATTATTGCTTATGATGTATGAGTAAGGTTAGAGTAGAGATCCACCATTACAATATTTTGTGTGTGTCTGGATCATGATGGGGTTATGAACGAGTTAAGCACACAAAGAGTGGGTTTACGTTTTACATGCACAGACTGCAGGCCACCAGATTAACGTTGTACTGTATATTTTTTTCTCTTTTCATTTTTCCCAGTAATCTAACATGTTAAGTATGATATGTATAAACAGAAGTAAGGGGATTAGTTGGACTTGATTCCGCCAGTTTGATCTGTCCATGGGAAAGATTATCTCCCAGGTCTCTGACTGAAGTTGTTATGTCATGCACACATGTGGAAATGCAAGACAGGAAAACATGGATGGCAGTCACAGCTACGTGACATTATATTTCCTTTCATTCCATCGCGACTGAGACTACTTTAATTATTGTTTAACCTACCAATAATTGTTGAATGATTGATAGATCTTGAATAATCCATCTATCTTTCAGAAAACATGTTAGAGATCCGTTATAATTTACAAAAAAACATTGCACAATGTCATTTTTCACAAATGACAGTGTAATTTCTTCGACTCTATTATTGGTCCGGGTTACTGAGTGAATAGGTCTCACAGTTCTCACAGCTTAGCATAGTCATGCTGAAATTAAAAATTGCTTACTCTATCGTGTCACTCATGCACTTTAAAAGGTAAGCTACAGCTCCAAACTAACCGTTAGGAAATGGCCTATATTTCTTATAACACGGTTGGTAAACATTAAGCATCTAAACACATTGTCTGAGCTACTGAATAACCAGGTTTGTCTTAATGACCAGCCAATGCTTCCTGTTTCTCTTGATACCATAACCTTAAAAAAGTGGACTAAAACCCAAAATGGACATTTCCTGCACCTGTTGCACCACACAATAGTATGATGGTGGACTGCCAGGAACTACTATAGACCAAGACAGACAATCAAAAAAGAAAGAGAAAGCAGGAAAGAGAGAGAGAGAGGGGGAAAACAGAGACCTTTTGAGGAAGATTTACTTCCTGATTTGGCCTGATAACAGGCTTCCTAACAGTCCCCGGCTGCACGGCTCAGTAGCTCCCATGTTGTCTGGGCAGACTGTCTCATCAGCGTATTAACAAACAAACTGGATTCCGTCTTGTAGGCTGAAGGTGAAAGGAAAGGTCTCAATAGCAACTTCACTTCAGCCACTTCACTTCAGCCATCTTTGATTTGCTGGGCCTTAAGGAGACTGACCCTGCATTCCGAATCACATTCTCTTTCTTTTTTCTATTCTACATACTTCATCTGACCATGAAAATAATCTAGTTAGCATGGAGTAGGCATACCATTGCAACATACTTTTACTTATTTATTTCATCATTACATTGCGCCTTGATCTTGCCTCTTGCTTTTATATCCGTTGCATCCCCGGTTGTTTTCATACGGAGGCTCCGGTCGATGTGACATCAATTCTGGTGTGCACTGGATTTTGGGTCAGAATTGCCCAAATAGCTTGCTGATTTCACCACTTAAAAATCTCGGCCAGATGTAGTTGACATCCAGGTATTCTTAAGCATACTAAATCTGACCGCAAGAATTGGGACATCCGAAACCTTTTTTCTACCATACTAAATAGCAGAAAGTATTGGTATTGGAACGCAGTATTCAGACTGATACAAAAGAGTGGACATTGAAGTAAAAGGTTATGTTAAGTTCAGTTGTTACACTTGAGCAGTTTTTTGTAATTACCGTATGTGCTCTTTGGGATTTTTTAGGATTTGGATTAGCAGAGCATCTGAATTCAATGTTATCAAATCATTCTTATGGCCGTCAGTTTTCAAAATGAAAGAAAAAGGCCTTGAAAGGTATTTGAATGTATTTTCTTGGCTGCTAAAGGCAATGATGTTAGTTATGAAAAAAACTCTGAAACTGATTATGGAAAGACGTCCCACGCCTATAAACCAAAGGCAGGATTGTTGGAGTTTCATTTTGCACCACTGCAGCAAAGCTACAATTACCATTTTTAATCGGTACAATGGCTTTCAAACGTATTGTGGCCAAGTCACTCCAAAGCGCAAGCCAAAAACTTAAATTAATTGAAATTAATGAATAATTTTGAATCGGTTCAGTGGTTTTCAAACGTATTGTGGCATAGTCAAAATCTCAATGCACATTTGCATTCAGAATCATTCATGACCCTTTTGTACATTTAAATGCAATAAGCTTTATTGTTTAAAATCCCAAGGAATTTATGGATTGTCTCACGGCACACCATTTGGGAACCTCATCATCCGGATCTATTTAACGCTGCACACTTGGTCTATTAATAAATAATGTACTTGTATCATTAGAAATTACAATATGTTGCTCCGAGTAAATGAGAAACTGTTATCTAATATTATTAATCTCAGTTTATATGTTGGTCTTCCTTCAAACTCTTCATGTTTTTGGTGTATTTTATACTGCACCCGAATAGCATACAATAACATCATTGAACTGAATTTAATTGATTGTGAAACATGAATTCAATTGCATTATATGTATGTAGTCTCAAAAAGTCTCAAATGTAACATGCTGAAACTCCGCAGAAGCCCTGAAGAGGTTTAGTTGAGTAGAGTCTTGGCTGATGTTGTGCCTTAGAGCACAGTTGTAATCCCTTCTTATCAAAAGTTGATCAAGTTAAGTGATCTTCATTAGTCAATTAAAATGAGGCACATTCAAATTCGTCTTTTCGCTTATCCCCTCTCAAGTTACCACAGTTCGGAGGGGGTCAGAGCGCAGGGTCAGCCACAGTACAACGCGCCTGGAGCAGTTTGGGGGTTAAGTGTCGCGCTCAAGGACACAATGGTAGAGATGGTGGGCACCGTCGATGTAATACCAACCACCACTTGTATTACAAGCCACACCTTCCTGTCTGGTGCCGGGATCGAACCAGACAAGACCTCATGGTTACTGGTCAGCCCCTTTTAATCCAGGCCATCCTACCACCCCTTTGGCCTGTTGATGAGGTATTTTATGCAAAGATCGGCACTAAACAAGATACATGTATGCTGTGCACTTAACTGCCTCTCATGTTTATACCTATCGACAAAGAAACAATGGGAAATCCTCCTGCATGCAAAACGTTTGCTCAGCTATTGCACAGATTTAATGCCTTCAGCACAGATGTAGTGTGGCTCAATGTGCACTGTAAAGAGGCAATGCAATTCAAGCTAAATCTCCTCCTCAGGCAGCAATTGATTCCAGTTTGAACTCTGCAGTTTCATAAACTACTAAACGCTAATGGCTTAAATATGACACTTCCAATAACTATTGAACGTTCCCCCTTTCACTCAGTCAATTTGAGCACTAGGGTTACAACAACTAACACTTATTTAGTTATTGATTAACCTGACCATATCCTCTTTTCATACAGTATCTCAAAGCCGTTGATGTCTTCAAATAGCTTGTTTTATCAGACCCAACGATCCAACAACCAAATATATTCAGTTTAAAGGTGCACTTATAACTTTGGGTGTGTCAGAGAAGTGAAAATTGTCTAAGGTATTTCTCATAACTGAATAAACAAACTTTCCAATACTAAGAATTACATATTGAGAAGATGTGTTTTGTAAACTAACAGCAGGCTCTTCAAATGTAAACAAACCCTCCTCCCCTGAAACTGCCTTGTGGCTTGTTAAAAAAAGAGAAAAGCAGCATTTCTTCACCATGGAAAAAATATATACAATTCTGAAAATAGCTACTTCATTATTTTCTGTTGATTGACTGATCAATACATCGACTAATCCTTGCAGCTCCAATAAAAACCTTTACCTCCTTTTCAATTACAAACTGTTTAGTATTTTCACCATCGCTTACAAGCCTTCCATCAAACAGAATTCAACTATTGGTTATGTCTCCACATTTTTCAAACAGGCCTGCTTTATTCCTTGTTTCTCTTCAGTCCAATCACTTTGAACCAAACTGTCATCAATCATTCACTATGCACATATATCTTTGATGCCTGGGTGCCCATATCTTCTTTCCCCAAATTTCTAACAAGGCAATGAGCAGCCCAGGCCAAAATTCAAACTCTGGAACATTGTCTTTTTTATAACAGTGTGCCTATGATCTTCTCATACATAGACAGTTTAGAGAATATATTGATTATTGCGTGTTGTTTCTACGACACCGCTTCTGAACATGCAACACTGGCAAACATTGTGTAAATTCAATCATTCAAGTTTTTCAGCTCGTGGTTCATTGCAAAATGTGCTTGAAGCAACCAGGATTGTATTGGAAAGCTGTTGACCCTTTAAGTACTTTGAAAGCAGTGTTAGTGACGGGGGATTAGTCAGAATCCGACAATTTGATGGAAAATAACAGACCACTTTGACCTGGACTTTCTAAAGGGGTGTCTGTGTCGAGAGCGAAAACACCTGATTTAAGAGCCACAACAGCATATATAATGTAAGCCTAGGCTCCTCAGAGAATACAGCCGATTTAAAAAAGCAGCGTAAATGGACTGGAAAGGCCAGACTCCTGAGAGAAAACACCTGATTTAAGACCAAAACACTTGACGGCAAGTCCACACTCCAGAGTTAAGACGACTCATTTGAAGAGCAAAAGTAATTTGCCTGCCACTCCTGAGTCCTGATAGAAAAACAACCCGATTTAAGAGATACACCATCAACCCTTACTGTCAGCCCAGGTTCAAATGCGAAGACAGCACAACTGATCAAATAGCAACATAACTGGACTGCAGGGTCCAGACTCCAGAGAGAAAACAACAGCTTTAAGGGCCACAACAGCTGACTAGATGTGTATAGGCTCCACACAGAATACAACTAATTTAAAAGCAACATACATTGATTGCAAGTCCAGACTCCAGAGACAAAACAACAGATTTAAAAGCAAGGAGATCAACCTTACTGTAAGCCCAGACGCCAAAGGAGAAAACAACTGATTAAATAGTTACATAATTTGACTGGTACACCAGACTCCTTATAGAAAATAATAGACTGCAAGTGTATTCTCATTAGAGAACGCAACTCATTAAAGAGCAACACAACTTGATGGAAGGTCAACCTTTCTTATATAAAATAAACTGATTTAAAAGCAAAAAAGAGCATTTACTGTAAACCCAGACTCCAAGGAGGAATCAACTGTGAAGAAAATCAATGGCTGACTGCAAGTTTAGGCTCTACAGAGAATAATACAGCTGATTTAAATGCAACGTCCTCCAATCCTGAAACACCTGATTGAGGGGCATCAATAGCACTGTCTACTATAAGCCCAGATTCTGGAGAGAACAACAGATTTAAGAACAACAATACCACTCCAGAGTGTTAGCCATTCTGGAGAACCGGTGGGCCGCACTCTATAAAATGCCAGTTACAGAGCCGAGGCTGTGTATAAACACCAGCACACACACACACACACACACACACACACACACACACACACACACACACACACACACACACACACACACATATATATATATATATATATATGCATAAAATAATAATTTAACAAATATAAAACACTGATAAGCCCAGCAGGATCACCCATCCATCACCATCTCTCTCTCCTCTGGCTTTTCCTTCGCTTCAGTGTCGAGAAAAATTATGATTCTGGTTTCTAAGCCGAGGGGTGATTTTAATTAATCCTTAGAAGTGATTAGAGTGTCAAAGGTGCTGATCCTCGCGCTTGTTGCAGAGCTCGGTCAACAGTCCAAGTGTGTGTGCAGATATAATTAGCAGACCATTTACAGTCTGTATATGCACCAGACACAGCCTCAAGGGAAGATATATGATAAGAGCCAAACAAGAACAGACTTATGATGTAACACAATCAGAAATCCTTTTAAGATTTTTTTTTTCATTATTATTTTTTTCCTTTTGTTCATCCTCTGCCTTTTTATCCTTTCCCCCCGAAATGTAAAGTTACCCCTGGTTCTGACTAGTGACTGACTATACATTTGTTTTCTCATATTATGCAGTATGTCTTCTGAAGGGAATTCACTTTGCGGATGGTGAAGGTAATCAGCAGTTGACAGAATTAGGTTCTACACTTTTTGATGCAAAGTAATTGTGGAATTAAATGAGGTAACAGGATTTGAATCAAATGTTTTTGAGTGAGTTTTATGTTGCCTTGTCATGTTTTCTTGCAAGCTGCTACAGCGAGTAGATGAGGTTTGTACATTATTTAATACAGAGCAAATCAAACATATTGTAACACGTTGCAGCTTTACCTGGGGGGGGGGGATTGTTATGTTTAAATAGAAGAAGAACTGATTTTTTTGGTGCGTGTTAGGTCGTTTTCGCTGAATGTGCATGATTGGTCAAACAGAGGCTTTTCAGAGACAGTGTTTTCACACTTTCAGCAGCATTTAGTATTGAGACAAGAAGGCAATGTCTCAACTAACTCATCCCAATGTTCCCAGATCCCAATGTTAAATGTCACCAAATGTATTAATATCATATTTGGTTGTTGTGGATAAAATACAGTTGTAAAGTAAACATCACTGATTTAATATCCATGATACATTCATGATGTGTTAACTTTAATTGATTGAATACTCTATATATCACTCAGTGGAGTTGAGATGCAGAACAGAGTAAGTAAGCTTACTTTTATCCCTGACATTTAATCCCAGTGAGTCCCATACACACAGCCTGACAGACAGCAGACAACATCAACAGTTCATCTCTTTTCAGCTGAGACTAGAGGAAAACATTAGTTTAGATGTTTGTTTTAAGATGAAATTTTTTCATTTATCAGTTAATATTCCACATGCCAAGTAAAAACGAAAACAGCTTCTTCTTCTTACCCAGGAATGCGTTTATGAAGCCGTACCAAACGCACCCGGCGCGTCCGATCAGCCAGCGTCCCTGGGTGCTGGCCGCGAAGCTGAACGGGGTGCCCAGCGTGCACACCAGCAGGTCGCTGGCGGAGATGCTGACGAGCAGCAGGTTCATGGGTGTGCGCAGCGCCCGGTACCGGCAGAACAGCATGAGCACCAGGAAGTTACTGAGGAAACCCACGGTGCCGATGAAGCCCAGACACACCGCCACAACCAGGTGTCCCCTAGGGCTCAGGGTCGGCGGGGAAAGAGAACCGGTCACCTCTTCGTACGGTACCGTGGCCGTCTCCGCCGTGCCACCGACGGCGCCTCCCTCGGCACAGTGCGAGCAGCTCAGGCTCACGTTGCAAACGATCATACCTGCCTGGCCGAGCGGAGAAGTTTGCCTTTTAGCCCGATGAAGTTTTGCACCGCGGTGGTACGGAACCATCCGGTCTCCTCGGTGCCGTTCACTCAACCCATCTGGAGACGTGAAGGCGCACGGGGGAGCCCTCTGTTGCACCGCGCGCGCATGTGGCAGCTTTAAATACAGACAGAAGAGATGTGTAGAAGCTTGGATATCCTTTCAAAAGAGAGAGCTACTTGGAGAGTGAGTGAGAAGGATTCACACAGTAGATGCCGGTGTCATGTTAGATCCGCCCCCTTAGCCGTGCGCTCCGGGTCTGGGGAGAAGTGCGCTCCTTTTTTTTTCTTGCGGTTCAGCGTTAAGTGCGCCTTAGCTTTTATCACCCACGGCGCCTTTTAATGCGCTCGGGGACATAAACCCTCAACATGAAGCGGCGGTGTGGAGGTCTTTGTGTGTGTGTGTGTGTGTGTGTGTGTGTGTGTGTGTGTTCTTCTGCACACTAACTATAAAAAAAGTGTGTGAAATTCCCATGAAGGTACCAAGTAAAGTGCATGATGTGATTTTCATACAAAATCAAAATAATCATAGAGTATGAGAAGGGTATCAATAGGCTTATATATATATATATATATATATATATATATATATATATATATATATATATATATATATATATATATATATATATATATATAGGGTATTTCAATTTTTTCAATTTCAATTTATTTATTTCAGACATATCAACATACAAAACAAATGAAAAGCATGGAAATACAATAAACAAAAATTATGTTTTCACAAAAAAAAAAAAAAATAGAAGAAAAAAATCATCTGCATTGCTGAGATATGCCTGAAAAGGAGCAGGAAGAAGCATACACTTATTCAATCCTACCCCTTTTCCATAGCAAAAAAACAACAAAAAAATATTTATTAAATAAAAAAATCAAAATAAAAAAATAATAAAAAAAAATAAAAAATTTAAATTATATTTGCCACTCCTAATCCATACATTCTCCGTACAATTGGTGATACTATACTTGCCATTCACGACCATTCATACATACAACTTAATATACTAAAATAATAATAATAATAATAATAATAATTATATTTTATATATTTATACAATGCATATATCCATATCTATATCCATAAACAACCAATATTTACAAACAATCAATATCTCCATATCTACTTACATATCCATACAATCAGCACATATATCCATATAACTTCAACTTCCCTCCTACTTCACACCCTCATCCCTGTACCTTTTGAACATCATTGTTTTGAACCTTTTTTTAAACTGGATCATGTTTGGACATTGCTTTAGCTCCATGCTCATCCCATTCCACAGTTTCACACCCCCAATTGAGATGCAATGACATTTTAAAGTCATGCCTACCGCCAGTGTCTTAAAGTTTAACTGTTGCCTCAAATTGTAACCCCCCTCTCGGTCAAAAAAAAGTTTTTGAATGTTAGCTGGTAGGAGATTATTTCTAGCTTTGAACATGATTTGTGCAACTTGATATTCAACCAGGTCATTGAACTTTATGATACGGGAATGTAAAAAGAGGAGGTTGGTGTCAATAGGCTATGTATATATATATATGAATATCAATCAATAAGATGTATTCATATAGCACCCTTCAAACACATAAGCTGCAGTTCAAAGTGTGTTTTTACATTGATTGTAACATAGGAAGAGAGAAAAATGGACGTGGAGAACAAAAATATTAGCAATTAAATAAAAAAGATATTTAAAACATATATAGAACTCAGCAACATTCTGGTTTCTGAATGTAAATGTTACATTTTGAATGTGAGTTTTTATGGGATACATAGTGACAAATCAATTGATTCCTAAACTGACTGAGGCATGCACCGAGCAAGACCTAACATTACCAATTTGAAACATTAAAGGTATAGTTCAGTATTTTCAATTGTTTTGCTGTCTTGTGTCTCTTGAATAATCCCCAGTAGATTTGAGAGGCTGATTGACGGAGTGTTACAAAAATAAAGGGCTGTCTGCCAGCAAACTAAAGTTGTGGAAATAATCTCAGTTTAGTGTACAAGTGGATGAATATTTAGGTTTAAGGTTAGCCTTTATATATGTGGAGAAAAAAAGTTTTTCTTCTGGCCCCCTCTGCAACAATACAAGGCTGACTTCTGCTACAACAAAGTCTCTCCCAAACTCCTTATAGTGACAGTGTTGACATCCATCTCCATAATGTAACATATTAACTATCTAGTACCAACCCAACTTCATAAATACTGAACTATCCCTTTAATGACCTAAACACGATTGCTTTGCTACTGTACACGTATCCACTGTTTTCTCACGTCAAGAAAATCCATAAAGAGCCTGACATCAGATCAGTTATACGGTCCGCAGATAAAACTAATCTATTCCTTATTCAACTCTATTTCAAAATGACTGACATAGGTCATTCATTATTTCAGGTCAAATAAATCAATTGATAGTTTGATTTTCTACTGTTTAGTGATTAGTTTACTGAGTAAGTAAGGACCTAAGGGTCAGGGGTCAGGGAATGTAATGAACTGTGCAAGTCATGAAATTATTGGTTACAGGCTCCATCCCATCCCTAAGCTGAGGGTTATAACAGAGGGACAGGTTGTTGCTCATTTTATGATTATTCTTTCTTAAAAACCTACAAAAAAATACATTTGTAAGACGGGAACATACTATTCTTTTGTTCTATTAAAAGGAAAAAAGGCTGTGTCCAACATCTGTTCTGCAAAAACTTTGGACACTAATATGTTGAAAGTCTGGCTCTGAAATTGATTGATTGCAGCAATGTTCCCTGTGACGGCAGTAACCAAGAGGATTTCCTACCTAATAAACCTGGATGTAAACAAGGCAGGATTTGAAATATTGAAAATATAACAATAATCGGCTTTGCAAATGTATTGAGGCAGTTGTTGTCAGATCTCAAGGGTACACACAGACTTCTGGCATGAAACACTAGCGCTTTTCCCTGGTTTTTCAATCACAGACCCAAAGCGCTTTAGTGTTTTGTACATATTCACCCAATTACACACACATTCATACACTGATAGCTACCAGGCAGGGTGCACACTTACTATCTGGAGCAATATGGGGTTCAGTGTCTTGCCCAGGGACACTTGGACATGTGGCGGGGAGACTGGGGATCGAACCACCGACCCTGAAACCCAGGTGGACGACGACACTACCCACTTAACCACAGCCTCTCTAGAAACAGTGTAAAGTGCTCCTCGCCATTTCCTAGAATCCAAAATGATTATAAGTGACTACGAGGAACTTTAAATCTTTTTTATGCTATAAACGTTGGTCTTGGTTATTGCTTAGTCTTCTGTTGGTGGTCTCCTGACTACAACACTGCATGCTGTTCATCCACGCACACCCCAATCCTTCACAAACACACACACACTAACACACACACACACACACACACACACACACACACACACACACACACACACACACACACGTTATATTCTTTGCTTCACTACTTCCTCCACTCTCTTATGTCTGTCTTTTTCCTTTGATTTCACCTCCAGTGAGAGATGAATTATTCATTCGATAAAAATGAGTTAATTTGATGAAATTTGCCTCATGTAAAATGAAGCCACGTTCATAAAAAGTTAAGTATAGCCACAATCCCAGCACTTTGGTCTCTCAACGGACTAATGTCTTCATTATTAAGAACATGGCATTTCAATCTAGGCATCTATCAAGCAGCAGTACAATCAGGCTTAACCAAAATCCTATTCTTAATGCTCTCAAAATATTGGTTGTACTAATGACAACTAATAATATGTTTTTGTTCTTTTTGCAATCATTTGGAATAAATGTATAGTAACAGTAAATGAATGGATTACTGGCGTTAGGGCGTGGATATTTCACTCTGTATTAGCTTTTGTATTTCTCACAACAAGGTTGATTGTACTGATGTCATTTGATACATGCCGTTTTGTTTTCGCGTACAAGAGGAGCAAAATAAGCCTGAGGAAAAAACAAGGATGTCAAAAGTGTCTTTATTAGATTTATGAAAGTATTAGTTTTGGGCTGTGGGTTACGTTCCTCAAAGGCCGCGGTGCATCAGTTAGAAGCAGCACGGCAAGATGTAATTCGGTGGGTAGTTTCCAATATTTAAGAACTCCTTTAAGTGATACACATGTTAAGTATAAAAGTTTCATGTGTCCTAGTTTCTTCATAAAAGGCTGTGTGTGTGTGTGTGTGTGTGTGTGTGTGTGTGTGTGTGTGTGTGTGTGTGTGTGTGTGTGTGTGTGTGTGTGTGTGTGTGTGTGTGTGTGTGTGTGTGTGTGTGTGTGTGTGTGTGTGTGTGTGTGTGTGTGTGCCAGCACAACGTTCGTTGACGTTTCAAGAAAATCATCAAAGCTTCAAACTGAAAGAAAGAATAATAAAAAGGAATTGTGCACTGACAGCCAGCCCCATACCACCTCCAACACTAACTGTTTCAGATCCCTTCACAAAGCAAAACCCCCAAGAATTCACAAATAGATAGGATCTAAAGTCTTTCCCACTCAACCTTTTGAAATGTGGGTTGCTGGACACACACACACACACATACGCACACACACACACACACACACACACACACACACACACACACACACACACACACACACACACACACACACACACACACACACACACACACACACACACACACACACACCTGAGACCGGCTTGGTGCTAAATTGAAGGTCTGGCCTTAGGTGAAGCTGTGCTTTAAAATGCAGCCCACAGGCAGTCAGACTGGTCTAGTTTGACTGGAACCTGCAGAGATGATTCACTTTGTTACTGTTACTGGTTGGAGGACTGGTCATTGCATCATTTCTTGAGGAAGAATTGTTGTTAATACATAGCCTAAGCTCTGTAAACAGGCATGGTGCCTGCTACCGTTGGCCCCTTTGTTTACATATCTGTGAGGTTTAAAATGTTTTCATTGTATAATCATATACTCATTATGTTGTTTTGAGAACTTTGTACACACTGCAGCTTTCCAGTCGCGTGGCTGACCGGGCCTGTCATAAGAGAGGCAGTTAGGACATACTGATATGCGCCGGCTGGAATAAAGGTCGCTGTTTATATTTAGGCAGCTATCAGGCTGACATGCCCCAGATGGAATGAACCAACAAGTTCCCAGAATACCTAATCATAGATAGACTACGCAATGCTTGAATGCTTGTAACCAATGTGAGAGATGAATAAAAGGCAAGACGGGAGAGAGGAACAGCGGAGTTGATTCTGAGCAGCTGACCTCTCCCCAGTTTGCAGAAACTGAGCTGACTGTCTCCGTGTATCATTGTGTCTGTGTCTCATTTTGTCTGGTTGAACTAGCACCTGGGTTCCTTGTCTTACACGCAAGTTTGATAAACCCAACATCTTGGTCCTTCGAGCCGGATTCCAAAATATCGCCTACCGAGGAGAAGAAGGAAAGGACGCACCGAAGTCTGTCGACAGCCAGGGTCCAGGACTCTGATAAAAGACTGGGGCCGTGAATTCATCTCCAGCCGGTGTTCTAGCAGCCCTCATCCCCTTCTCTTCGGGCGACGATTGACGGGATCCAGACTGAGCCAGACACACGATATACGGTGAGACAGATTGCGGGTTTCTCCACCCTAAGGAGGTTGCGGGTTTCTCCACCCTAAGGAGGTTGCGGGTTTCTCCACCCTAAGGAGGTTGCGGGTTTCTCCACCCTAAGGAGGTTGCGGGTTTCTCCACCCTAAGGAGGTTGCGGGTTTCTCCACCCTAAGGAGGTTGCGGGTTTCTCCACCCTAAGGAGGTTGCGGGTTTCTCCACCCTAAGGAGGTTGAACAAGCGCTATATAAATTCAGATCTGTGCGGGTTTCTCCACCCTAAGGAGGTTGAACAAGCGCTATATAAATTCAGATCTGTGTGGATTCCCCACCCTTAAGGAGGGGAAAAGGGGCTAGTATAGCCTACAATAACACGCATATAAGTAGACTGTTGTTTTAGAATTGAAATGAATGAATGCAGGGAGAACGAATGTTGAGCAATATATATAAGAGAAAAGACGAATGAAGCAAATTATGTGCCACAAACTGTATGTGATGAATGATATACATGTGTGTGAGTCTCTGTACAGAGGGGAAGGAGAGAGCCTGTCTGAGAAAGAATGTGTGTGTGGGAGACCCAGTCTCTATGCAAGGAGAAAGGGAGGGCCTGCCTGGGAAAGATGTGTGTGTGTGTGAGCGAGTGTGAATGAGAGGGTGTGTGTGTCGAAATGAGACGCATGAAAAGAGGAAGTGAGAGCCCTGTGTGTGCTTTGTGTACATGGAGACAGGGGAAGGGGCAAACGCCTCAGTGATAAACATTTTTATTTGGGCTACCCGACACAGACAAACATGTGGAACTCAAGTATGAAATCAATCCTATTCAAAAATTTACATTGCCATGCGTCATTGTGACTTAGAACAAGCAATGAGTAGCGGGCTGATTTGTTGATGGCTGTTACTGTTTTTGTCTAAAATTGTTGACAAAAAGCAGCAGAAAAACAATGTGAACTTGAAAATGCATTTCTTGCTGAAAATGCGTGTGAATGCTGAAACAGCTTATGCTAAACTGGATAGCTGAGTATGAAGATTTGGAAAAATTAAAAAAGATTTTATTTTAAACCTCCCCTTGTGATAATATATAGAGGTTTGGATAAAAATTTTGTTTTGCTTTTTTGCTTATAGATTCAATTAAAAAAAAAAAAAAAAAATAGTGCTACCACGCAACTTTATATATATAAAATAGTGGTTAGTTTGAGTCATGGGCCGAAGCAATGACTCAAGAGTAGGGAGATATTGCTATGACAACAAATGTATTCCGTACATACAACTTTACACTTTTGAGGAGCATGTATATCTGGTTGATAACGTCAAAATATGTGATGATGCAGAATCAGAAAACAGAGAACTGCACGAATGAATGACACAACTCTTTATAAATCTAACAGAGTTATGAGAACAAATAACTGCCAGAGTCCCTATGTCCCCACAGGAAGCTGCATCAGACAAGCTGTTGGTCAAGGGGGTGGAGTGCAAAGTTGGAGCTGCACACTGGGAAAGGCCCTGCCAAATCCCACTGACAAACTTCCAACTACAGCCAAAGTCAAAAGAACTACAAAATCCAAGTACCCACTACAGGAAGACGTGAACATTCCTAAACAACAGCTGACGCTTCGACATGAAGTCATGAACTTTTCTGACAACAGCGAACAAACATAGCATCCCATCGAAGCTACGTCTCGACGGCTCAACTGGAGGGACATCTATGGTGGCTCTACTATGATTCGTATCGCCAGAAGGAAACCAAAGAACCACAACATGTTTTTGGACACAAATGCCTGGCACAAATATGCCTCAATACAAAGCCAATGCCACAAGTAAAAGGGGGTGTTACGTCTGCACTACCATTACAACATGAGCTGATTCACACACTGACCGACAGTCAGACTGTGTGATCTCATGAAGACCCGCCCCCTAGAGAATGGAACAATCACTGAAGTGAATAAAGACGGAAGATAATCAATGTCCAATGCCCTTGAAAACTGCTAAAATGTTGGAATATGGTTAAAAATGAAAAAAAGTAGGGAAATGTGAGGTTTAAAATGTTTTCATTGTATAATCATATACTCATTATGTTGTTTTGAGAACTTTGTACACACTGCAGCTTTCCAGTCGCGTGGCTGACCGGGCCTGTCATAAGAGAGGCAGTTAGGACATACTGATATGCGCCGGCTGGAATAAAGGTCGCTGTTTATATTTAGGCAGCTATCAGGCTGACATGCCCCAGATGGAATGAACCAACAAGTTCCCAGAATACCTAATCATAGATAGACTACGCAATGCTTGAATGCTTGTAACCAATGTGAGAGATGAATAAAAGGCAAGACGGGAGAGAGGAACAGCGGAGTTGATTCTGAGCAGCTGACCTCTCCCCAGTTTGCAGAAACTGAGCTGACTGTCTCCGTGTATCATTGTGTCTGTGTCTCATTTTGTCTGGTTGAACTAGCACCTGGGTTCCTTGTCTTACACGCAAGTTTGATAAACCCAACAATATCCCTTGTTGACATACCAGTTTACAGAGTCTAAGCTGTGCATTACTAACACAAGATCTTTTTTTGCAGTGCACACACAGTACAGTCAGGTAGCAGATCGTGTTTTTGACAAAAAGTGATTCTGGCAACATCACTGACCACACCTTTAAATGGTCAATCGACTGACTGACTTACTAATTGAGCGGTTGTGTAACCCACGTACAGAATGAGTGCTTCACTGGCTGATTCATCGGTTGAATGACTTGTTGACTAGTGGACTACATCACTTGTATTCACTGGCTTGACAAATGTATACAGGAATATGTACGATGACATGCAACAATGTATCACAATCAATGTGTTTGTTTTTAGAACTGAAATTAATTATTTATTTTATATATATTATTGTCCTTTATATTCCATTGATGTATAATTTCTTGTATGTTTTCTTCTTGTGATTTTTTTTTATTGTAAAATGTAGCCTACCACTTGGTCAATTATGTTGACACTGTTGTAGCCTTTTCAATAATGTTAACCATAACTTAAACAAAATAAAAAATAAAAAGATCTGCAATTAAATACACAACATCTAATTAGTACATTATGCACATTTTTCTGTCATGCTCCTCAGTGCACCTGGAACCCAGACAAAGCAGCGACAGATGGAGACGCGGCTTAGCCATGACTCCAGTCCACCGGAGCATCATCACTGGCATCTCTAGGTCAAGTGGGGACATAGCAAGGGGGAAGTTTTAGAATTCATTAAATCTCATCTCCTGAATCACTTACCAAATATTACCTCAGCGTGTCAAACATCAAATTAGTTTTGATAGCTGAAGGTAGAAGGAAATATATTCAAACCCGTGCAACTTTTTTGACATCTGTTAACTGATTTCTGTCGAGATTATACAGTGAGATATATGGATGCGTAACGTTTGCCAAGGAGATATTTCCGTTTTCCAAGGTGTTCGGTACATTCATTCATATGTAGACAGAGAACAATGGTAATGCTATTCAATGTGATTTTAATTAATTTGGACAGTTACGTCATTGACATCAGCTGAGAGACAAACATCCGTAAGAGGCAGGAATTGCATCAGGAGATTGCATAGTGAAAGTGCACGTGGCCCATCACCCAGTCATTTAGTGTATTACTACATTCAGTCTATTGTAAACGCCTCTCACCTGAGGCCTTCTTTGTCTTGGCACTATGTGCTAATTGAGCAGACACAAGAGAGGCAATGTGCAGGGAAAAACCACTGTAGCATTAATTATTTTCAAATCAAAGCCTTCATGCGCATATTTTATAGCGATTATTACATGGCACTTGGAAAATCCTATGTAAATCACAGCATTCTACAGGTCTGTTATTTCCAGCAAGACAGACTGCTTTAAAGGATATAATGACCGTTGCTAAGGACCTTCGTCATAGTTTCGATGGACGTCCACAAACACAAAGACAAAAAAAACGTTTGCTATACATTATCCCCAATATGATACATAAGTATAGGCTTTTTTTACAAGACTATATGGGCAGATTTTACATTTCGTTCATGTCCCAGGCACTAAGATATGTATACTGTACAATGGAGGCAGCACGTATGGTTCTTTGGCTGTCGGTACCATGATCGCTGTAACTACTCTCCACAACCTTATAATAATATTACACTTTATTTGTATAGCACTCTTTTTCAGACACAAAATTCAACTCAAAGGGCTTTTCAATGACACAATTACATTAGATGAACAGACATGACAATAATATATAGCTATAATAAAATAGAGTTGCAATATAAACAGTATATATATACTTATATACGCTGCTGCTCCTGCTGTGTCTTCGTGGAATACTGCTGATCACCTCAGCCCTCAGGCAAAGATGTCATTTTAAGCGCATCAAGATGAGTGACAAGTGTTGAGGCAGGATAACTGTTAATCCTGCCTTCCATGCCTCAAGGCAGAAAGGTGGTGTGAAACAATTATATGTCGAAGAAAATGATAAAAACTTGACCTTTCCGCTTTTAAATCTCTTTTTTTGTTCTTTAAGTGAGATTTCTGTCTCTTGCCAGAAAATATAACGAATAGGTTTAATTGGGTAGTTGAATGGTTGGCTGTCAAACTGGGTGATTAGCTATTTAGCTATTGCAAGACGCATGAAATAGACCGGAATTCCCTACAGACACCGATACAAGACGGTTTCCCCCCTTTCTAAAAGAAGCCCACATAACAATCTCATGTATCATTTGTGATTTAAGACATCTCTCCCTTTACAACGTTTGACATTTTTTGAAGGGCCCTTTGCACTGTTCTAGATGGCAAACAATAAGCTTTGATCCCAACTAGATGTAAATTTTATTCATGATATTTCACTCAAATTCTAATCAATCTGCAGCTTCTGCGTCACAGGAAGTGATCGGATGTGATCGGCCTACATGATGTCTAATGGAGGCGAAGATTGCCTCGAAGGCTATATAGAAAATAACTGTAGTGTCAGTCATGTAATTTTAATTGCAGCCATGCTTCATCGATGTCTAAATGTTTAATGTCTAATCTTGTATCTTGATGTATGTTATGCCCCTGTTAAGCACTTTGAATGGCCTTGTGTCTGAATTGTGCCATAAAAATATACTTGCCTTGCCTTGCCTATAAGCTACCATTTTCAAGTTGTAGACTACTTATATATGTACAAGAAGAGCAGAATTGTTTTTGACAAATAATCAATCAGTCAATTGACAGAAAATGTCTTACATACAGTATAGTCATTTTCCATCCAAATAAAAACAATTCCAGCTTCTCAAGTTTGAAAAGTTTAGTTTCTGTTAAGCAATCAGTGGATGACCACTGTACCTGCTTAGCCATCCCCGCCCCCAAATCTACCACCGAAACAGCGTTTTGTATGGAGTCACAGAATGATCAAATCAAAAAATGGCCGAATAGAAAAATCTTCCATCCGCACCATCACCTATATAGGGCTTTTTTTAATTAAGTTTAATATATGAAAAATCATTTGAAAACATACTGGACCAATCAAACATGACATTTAGCTCACTAATGGAAAATTCAACTATCAAAATATATATTCAAGGCACTTCCTTTTTGATATGAATAGACTAGTAGCATACCACCACCAACCTTATCAAACCAACCCAGCATCAAACTCAGAATGACCAAAGATATTTGACATCAAAGAGATCAAAGACAAAATGCTTTTGGTTTTTCCAGTTAGGATGATTTTCTAGCTGTCGGGCAAATACATTGATGATTGAACAGCAAAGCAAAGGAAGGGTAGCGAGGGAAAAAAAGAGACGAGGGTGGACTAAATATCCATCAATCAAAAGGTTTCTTTTAATTCATATTTTCATTGAAGGAGACGAGTAAAATTGACATTTGGAGATGAAAGTCAGTTGTGTTTATTTGTGCCCTCTCTCTCTCTCTCTCTCTCTCTCTCTCTCTCTCTCTCTCTCTCTCTCTCTCTCTCTCTGTCCTTCTCAGGTTGCCTCTCCCCCTATGCCAGGGGAATCGTTTGTGAGTGAGTGTCTGAGTTGGGAAAAGCATCAGTTTCCATTTATCCACACCATTACCCACAGATAGAACTCACACACACACACACACACACACACACACACACACACACACACACACACACACACACACACACACACACACACACACACACACACACACACACACACATCTCCAGGCCACAAGATGACACTTTGACCTCTGGCTAGTGCTGGCATGTGATTACAGGAGAGATGGACAGAGCTGCTATACAGTTCTTGTGTTGTTGGGTGAAATGACCAGTGACTTTTAAAAAAGACAAATGGTGAGGTATATTAAGGCTTATCCTTGAAAAGTTATGTGTTTTATGTACATCATAGCTTAGTTTGTTTAGTAAGAAAAGCATAACACAAGTATAACTTTTGGGCGTTTCCAACTTGCTGTTCTGATCAATCAATCAATCAATCAATCAATCAATCAATCAATCAATCAATCAATCAATCAAACTTTATTTATAGAGCACTTTTCTTACAAGTAAATGTAACACAAAGTGCTTATATGTAATGCTTAAAGTGTAATGCAGAAGACAAAGTACATTTTATTCAGCTTCCACGGTATTCAACCCATGTCCTCTATACCTTTATACAGCTAAAATGTCAGCAACATAGAAACTAATAGCTTCCATTAACATCAGAAGCGAATAAATATTTTGTGTAACAATTTGCAACAAAGCATGATAGCTTGTGTTGATAATCAGGAACATGACTATTGATATGTCGATTTAAAGCAAGACACAAAAACGCCTCACGTAAATATGTCACAGTAGCACTTTGTTGGGACTATGGGTTTGGACTGACGGCTTCATACGTGCCCTACTTGGCTAAGGTTAAACCACTTTCACTACTTTCCCTGTAGGCTCTTCATCTCAGTCAAATTTACAGTTTTTACCTAATGCTTGAACACTAAAAGTGGTTGCTATGCCCAAAGCATCACAACCTCTAACTTTTGTGAACACAAGCACCAACCCTACAAACACAATATGTGCTTTGCACTGTGTTTGAAATTCTCCAACACACTTCTTGCAAAACACTACACACTGTTTTTTACATAGCACACATTGTTCAAAAATAGTGACACACTGACTTGCTTGTTGAACTGCGATCCTACCTATTCGTTGTGTTTTTTTTCTTTTGTTGGCCAAAACCATGAAATTTGAATATAAACTTTTTTTCAGAAGCTTTTCTATATTTTTTTCATGTGTCTAAATGAAAATATAGTGGATCGATCTTTCCCAAAAATTCTGCAAGAGGTTGGATACGCCGGCACGCAAGGCGATATTTCCCCCTTTGCTTGGCAAGGGAGGACATTGCCTGTGACGTGGATGAGTTGATGTGGCCAGATGCCAACAGGAGACAGGATCCATAGCCTAAATGTTTTCCAATCATTCCCCTACAACACTATGTTTTGTAGAACATTTTTAGTGGTACCATTTCTTGTGTGTCTTTGTGTTTATTTTTTTTACTTTTGCAAAAACCTGAAATGGCAAAATAAAATTAAAAATCTGAAGCGTTTAGATTTTGTTTTCATGTGTCTAGATCAACTGTAGTGGATCAATCTTTCACAAAAAAAAAATCTGTATGAGAATTTTAAAGTCAAAATCCATCCAAAGTACTGAATACATATGTGTTTTGCACCAATGTGCAAAACGGAGCGCTACAGGAAGTCCTGTTTACCAGCTGCCATACAATTTTATAATGCACAAAAATAACTTTGCACTTTGTAGTATTTATTACAGTTTTTCACAATTCCTTAAACATATTTCCCGATAGACTACCTCACTTTTTCAAAACCCTAAACCCAAATTCCAAAACTCAAACACAAAATGCAAAATCCTTCACTTCTCTTGCAAAAGCACACTTAACGCTCAAAACAATGTTAACTCTTCACTAAATGGTGTTTTCTTTTCAAATGACAAACACATATATCTTATGACTAGACATTTCTAGCACTCATTGAACACTGGTGTGCAGAATGGAAAACACTGTAGTATAAATGCAAAACACTATATGAATGCTTTATCAGTAGAATTATGCCTTTGCATGTTCATACACTTTCACCCACAGTAACAACAAATACTTTACGGTTTTTGCCAAATGCTAACACACATTATGCAGAATAGTTTATTTTGCCATTTCAAACAAACACAATGAATAGGTAGGACTGCAGTTCAAGCAATTCAGTGTGTCATCATAAACTAAGAAACAATTACAGTAGAATACAAAAAACAGTGTAGTAAGGAATCGGGTGGTTGGATTATGAATCCTTTTATGGATACCGCCTCCTGTTTGCATCTGGCCACATCGCCTCATCAACATCACACTCAATGTCTTCCTTTGAGAAGCAACAGGGAAATGATCACCTGATATCCAGACTAGTTTTTGCCGATTGCTTACACACATCTTGCAGACTTTGGCCCACTGTGTCAACACTTAACACACAGGCCGAATGAGACAAAGCACATGGAGATAAACTTCTAACTTATACGGCAAAATTAAACAATCACTGTCATTGTCAATGAAATTCCAAGTGCTCAGGCTCTCTTCAACTATGCATTATGATACGTTTACAGTTTTTCACAATTGTTTATACACATTTTTTGGAACATCAGACACAATGTGCACAATCTGAAACTAATTTACCAACTGCTTAACCAATTCTGCTGAACTCCAAACACATTTCCTGCCTTAGACTCATATTTTCATTCCAAAACACACATTTTTCACAACACTACACACAATTCTCTATATCTTGCACACTCTTCCTGAATTCTCTCTCATGGTATTCACACAGAACACACTGCCAATCAAATTGCTAAACTCAAAAGGCTTTTGTGCAGTTAGCTATAAGGGAAGGGTCAGAGATGAGCTCCTGTTTGCTGTGATTTACAGTAGACTGCACATTTTAGTACAAATACAGTTTTTGCCGAATACTGTAAACACTAAAAGTGACTGCTATGACCACGGCATCACAACCTCTAACTTTTGTAACTATGCCCTAACCAAAGCACCAACCCTACAAACACGATTTATGCTTTGCACTGTGTTTGAAATTCTCCAACACACTTCTTGAAAAAATATAAATAATTGAATACCAATCAGTCTAAACCTTAGCACTACAAATAGACCCCAGGTGAGCTCAGCTCCTTTCTGAGACAGTAAGAGTCAAGGAAAGAGGAGGAGAGAGAGCGACAGGAGGACGAGGACAAAGAAGGCAACAGACAGAGACACATACAACAGGGACACTATAGTGGACCATGTTATAGATCATGGCCTATCAATGAGGGAGCCTGGACTGAGAGTGCAGCCCAACCTGAGTCGCACCATAATTAGGAGATTTAGACTGGATATCAGGTGATAATTTCCCTGTTGCTTATCAAAAGATGACATTGAGTGTGATGTTGATGAGGCGATGTGGCCAGACGCAAACAGGAGGCGGTATCCATAAAAGGATTCATAATCCAACCACCCAATTCCTTACAACGCTGTTTTTTTTATCATTGTTCCCTAATTTTACTGTAATTGTTTCTTAGTTTATACTGACACACTGAATTGTTTGAACTGCAGTCCTACCTATTCATTGTGTTTGTTTGAAATGGCAAAATAAACTATTCTGCAACATGTGTGTTGTTAGCATTTGGCAAAAACCGTAAAGTATTTGTTGTTACTGTAGGTGAAAGTGTATGAACATGCAAAGGCATAATTCTACTGATAAAGCATTCATATAGTGTTTTGCATTTATACTATAGTGTTTTCCATTCTGCACACCAGTGTTCAATGAGTGCTAGAAATGTCTAGTCATAAGATGTGTGTGTTTGTCATTTGAAAAGAAAACACCATTTAGTGAAGAGTTAACACTGTTTTGAGCGTAAAGTGTGCTTTTGCAAGAGAAGTGAAGGATTTTGCATTTTGTGTTCGAGTTTTGAGATTTGTGTTTAGGGTTTTGAAAAAGTGAGGTAGTCTATCAGGAAATGTGTTAAAGCAATTGTGAAAAACTGTAAAGAAAATAACAGAGTGAGTGTTCAGTGAGATCAGCAATGCTCTAAAAGCGTTGAAAATGGTTCGCAAGAAGGTCGTTCCAATATGGACAATATTGAATAAGCCTGTCAGAGCCGTTGTTTATATTTTAGCATAGCATATTCTAGCATCCATCCACACAAGGTCACATGGAGATTGTATTGTCAGCTTGTACATGGCCAAATACCTCACATAAAGGATGTGGAACAAAAGATATTGAACCTCCAACTTTACTGACCTTGCACATACGCACTAGCCCTGCACTATAGAGGCCTGGGGTTGAGTCCACAGCAGTGTTGCTTGCAAAGATTAGTCGGGTGATCCATCAAACACAACATGCATCTTAGTTTTAGTTTTGTCTCGGAAAAAAAGTCAACATTTTCATTAGTTTTCTTATCAAAATTACCTTCAATTTCTCCCAGGCAGAATGAATGAGGCGGAAAAAAATTATAATTCAGTCATTAACTCCCCATGAGTCACCTTAAATGGCCCACCATTGTGTATGAATATGTGATGACTCTACAATAGAAACTTCTGAACAGGCTTAAATTGGAAAAGAAAGGACTCAATATTATTTCCCCCATTTCATTATTCATTATAAGAGTGTGCCCCCCCCCACCCCCACACACACACAAAAAATGCCCTTTGCCCCTAATTAATTTCTGACCCCTATCTTAACCCCTACTTACAGTTTTTGCCGAATGCTTACACACATGTTGCAGACCACTGTGTCAAAACTTAACACACAGGCCGAAGCATAGGACAATGCACATGGAGATAAACTTCTAACTTATAGGCTACGGCAAAATGAAACTCTTGAAACAAAACCCAACAATCCCATCTCAAAACTGGTTTTAGCATCAAAACAATACACACACGCACCTTTGAATTACTCTTTCCAAACAGCAACAGAAAGTTAACACAGGAGGAAGGTTAAACGTGTCGTAATGCATAGTTGAAGAGAGCCTGAGCACTTGGAATTTCATTGACAACGACAGTGATTGTTGTGTATATGAAAGCTGGATTTTGAAATATCTTCATGCTTTATATGATGCATGTAATTTACATATGAAAGAGACATTTTACTGATGGATGCACAGCAGTTCAAACATATGATATTTGAAAAATTCCACGATTCTCAAAATCTGTTACAGGAAGAATACGGAAAACATGACTTTTTCATAAGGAACTCTGTTCTTTGCAAATAGGGGAAGGTGGGGTGATTTGTGCATTTTGGAAGTTGCAAAACCCCTTGTTTCTAGAAAACCGTGGAAGAAATTGGAAATGTGACCACATATTTAAGAAGAGCCATCCATTTGACTCATCCTGTAAAGAAGGGAGACACAAGGAATAAGATATAAGCACATTTAAGCTCAAAAAACTGTGTTTTGCCTTTCAAAGTAAAATTTCCATGATCAAGGTTTTTTGATTATTGTGTCTGAACAATTATAGACACGTTTGAAAACATTTGACACATGTTTTAGTGCTTTGGTATGCTACACTTTGAGTCTATATAGTTAGCACAATGTCAACCCTAAATTGCTGCATCATGCCTATTATCCAAAATTCTGGGGATGGGGTGATTTGTGCGCAAGGGGGCCTGGGTGAGTTATAAGTAAGTAAGTAAGTAAAATGTATTTATAAAAGCACATTTATGACAGTTTGCACTGTCCAAAGTGCTGTACATAGTGCATTCAGTAGGTAAACAATGAAGGTAAAATAACAATAACCAAAATAAAGACGATAAAGCCCATACATCCACATAAACACAGATAGTAGTGCAGAGGTAAGTAAGTAGTGCAGAGGTTAATGGGGAGGAAACACCAGGGTGTACATATGGGTTTTGAGCCTTGATTTAAAGGCAGAAATGTAGGGGGAATCACATTTGTCAGGTGGCAGTTGGTTCCACAAGCACGGAGCAACTAGTGCAAAGTACATTTCTGAGAGTTGTGCCAGTGGCATGGCTGTATACGCTGGTCACCAAAAGAAAGTGATTGTCTACAGTAGCTCAGAAGAGAGTGACATCTCAATTCTACTTAACGACACCACTGATGAGAGTTCAGATGGCCAGAAAGATGATGATGGTGACTTTGTCATTGTGACTCAATGACGCACCAAATCACCCCACGTGGAGGTGGGGTGATTTGTGCGACAAGACAACTTTTTTTCCGAAAGCTATATTTCTTAAACAGTTTATTCCAGAACCAAAGTTTTTATTGCCAGGGATGCACAACATCCTGAAATATATGTACATATTTGAGTTGGAGACATAACTGTCAAGGCCTCACTTTAAAATCACTTTGAGTAAAAAGTTGCACAAATCACCCCACCTTCCCCTAATCGTGATAACCTGTCAATTTGATGATATGAAAAATAAACATTTGTAACATGTATGTTAATGATAATGGGCATTATGCCTTATTTTAACTGCTATTTTGTCAGTATTATTGCCATATATCTGTTGAGCCACTATAGGGGCAACAGTTAAGATAATGCAATTAAAAATTATTTGTCCGTGCGTTAATTAACTAAAACATTTAAAAAAAAAAATCGGACAGTTATGTACCAAACGCACTGAAAAAGAGTGAATTGATAACCAACTTTAAAAAAAAATAACAATAACAATATTTTCAAGGACAAAAAAAAAGTTTTTGAAAATCAAGTGAACAAGTGATAGTAACTCACATGGAAGTTGGTTTGAAAAAATACTTTAAACTTTTCTTTTTAAGTTGGTCTAATATTTTTCTTGGGAATTGGATGTTGTTTTTCAGGAATTCAAGAGGATTTGCAAACTCCACTCTTAAGTCTAGTCTTGTCTGATAACACCAATGCATTGCAAAATAAGGAAAAGTGGGTGTTGACAGTTTGTGGACAGTTTAATCTAAAAAGAGGGACTTGGATTTACTTCATTTTTGTTTTGTTTTGGTCGAAGCCAGCCCCAGAGGTAACTGGAGCTTCTTTGAATATTGCTGGCTCACATCCCTCAAAAGTATGTTCTGTAGCAAAAAAAAAACATAAAATGAAATTAAATATTATTTTCCTTTAATTTTCCCTTAGATACTCCAGTTCTGTAATGTTTTATATTTGTTCCATCTGTGATTTAACACAGGCCTGTTGACGTTTGGCCCCTCTCTTATAAAGTTATGTTTTTTCAGCTGCCTGACATTTTTCCCCTGTTGTTTTAATCTGATAAATCACAAAGAAAGAATTGTCTTCCTTCAGGTGGGTTTATATTTTCAATATTCCTCCCCCTAGCTAATACAATTTACTTTTGGGGTTGAATAACGTATGTGTCTATCTAGATATCTGTTTATTCGATAAAAACTTTCCCTCTGAATATCATTATCTAGGATCAGACAATGTTTACTAAGATCAGAGCTGAGGGGAAAAAGAAAGGGGAAAAAATCTAGCACTAAAAGATATTTCTCACTTGGTCCGACTTCCATATTAGATACAGGAGCATCATTGCTGTACAAGGCCTGGCCGTGTGTTTGAGCCGTGGTTGAATTATGTTCGGCTGTACTGCTCATCAGTGAAGAATGAGATGAGAATTGCCGAAAACAAAGAAGGGCATCAGATACAGAAAAGTTTTCTGTGATTAATTAATCGAAATTAACGCGTTAATTTGACAGCCCTAATTATTTTCCTTTAATTTTCCCTTAGATACTCCAGTCCTGTAATGTTTTATATTTGTTCCATCTGTGATTTAACACAGGCCTGTTGACGTTTGGCCCCTCTCTTATAAAGTTATGTTTTTTCAGCTGCCTGACATTTTTCCCCTGTTGTTTTAATCTGATAAATCACAAAGAAAGAATTGTCTTCCTTCAGGTGGGTTTATATTTTCAATATTCCTCCCCCTAGCAAATACAATTTACTTTTGGGGTTGAATAACGTATGTGTCTATCTAGATATCTGTTTATTCGATAAAAACTTTCCCTCTGAATATCATTATCTAGGATCAGACAATGTTTACTAAGATCAGAGCTGAGGGGAAAAAGACAGGGGAAAAAATCTAGCACTAAAAGATATTTCTCACTTGGTCCGACTTCCATATTAGATACAGGAGCATCATTGCTGTACAAGGCCTGGCCGTGTGTTTGAGCCGTGGTTGAATTATGTTCGGCTGTACTGCTCATCAGTGAAGAATGAGATGAGAATTGCCGAAAACAAAAGAAGGGCATCAGATACAGAAAAGGCTGAAAGCTATTAGTGCGTAACCTTTTCATACAAATGAATGCTCTTTACATTCAGACCATTGCCTATCGGCTCCTCTCTATCTGTATTTCTCAGTATGGCAATGTCACACTCCTCATCCACCTGAAGGAAAATAACAGTATCTGGCAAACAGCATAAGCCAGATGCTGCAAATCAATAACAGCGGCCCAACACGCATTTCTCTTTTATACTCTTTCAGTTTATTGCATCAGGAAACAACAGTGTCAAGAGACGGGTGAAAGGTCCCAGCAACACCCAAAGGTGTTCCTTTAATAGTTGTGTGTGTCCTGGCTGGTTGGTTGGATTCACCTCAAGTTAACAAAAGGCTGTTGTTTAGTCCATGTAACAGAGGTAACCTACATTTTTAAATCACTGCAGCAGCAAACTAAACTTAGCTATCCGCATCAACTATGAAATAATCATTTTTTAAACAGACTCAGGAAGCTGGAAGTGTGGTTAAAACAGTTGTTATTTGGTTGACACACAGGCAATGTGAAGATAGATAGGAGAAACAAAGTTAAGAGGTTGAAGGCTCTGGCAAACGTTACAAAAAGCAAGCATCATCAGAACAGACAAGGCCACTGTTGTTAGCTGATACATCTCCAGGGTTTGGACATCTGAAGACGTCATATCTTTGAATCCGGGAAAGTCGGGATCATTCATCATCGCCTGACGTTTCATAGATGAAAGGATTATTTTCAAGGAAATGTTCGGCAGATTAGTCGATAATGGAATTAACACTTTCTTTACAGCTGGGCTTCAATTCAGTTTGGCATGCATATCAAACAAATGTTGCTCACACCGACTGGAATTGAAAAGCTGTGTGTGTGTGTGTGTGTGTGTGTGTGTGTGTGTGTGTGTGTGTGTGTGTGTGTGTGTGTGTGTGTGTGTGTGTGTGTGAGGTACGCCACATGCACTAACAACAGAACTGTAAACAATCTGGGCCAATCATTTCACACATCGTGTTATTGCTGAATCCAAATGCATCTACACTGTCAACACTTAAAAGTTGATTCAAAGTCGGCATCAGCCATGGCCAAATGAAGCACATGCCTACACTGTATGTTTACTGCATGGGCCTAATACCTGACACTGAGTAGCTGGGCCGGCAGGTAATTGGTCAATGCCCAAATAGCATGCTGATTTCAACACTAAAAATCTCGTCCGGATAGACATCCGGGATGTCTTGGATGTTACCAAAACCTCAAGTTTCCCTGTCCCCACAAATACATAAATGAATTGTTCTGGTTGGGATGTTTGTGTGTGGACTATAGGAACAAATCACACAGGAAAAAGCTACGGGTTACAAAAATACCCATGCACGTGTGGCTGTGGACTAAAAATGTGACAGAACTAATAATTTTCTAATGCTGCGAGCAGATAACGTACGCTGGCCATTCACATGTCACCTGACATGTCTGTGGTCTGTGCCCAGTGAGGAGTGTGAGACTCATGATGCACACTTCTTTTTTAAGATATTTTTTTGGCATTTTTATGCTTTATTGACAGTGCAGAGAGACAGAGGTGAAATGGGACAGAGAGGGGAGTGAAATGTAGAGAACGACCGCGGGTGGGAATTGAACCCGGGTCTGCTGCTGGGCCCGGCCCGGGAGGGAACGCCTTAGCAACTGAGCTAAAGGCGCCCCCGTGATGCACACTTCTAAATACAGACAAATTACATCACATCTTTCAAAAACAAATCATAGAAGAAAAGTATTTACCTTTGTGTACATGTAAATAAGTTTTTTCTTGCATTGGTTGAGTCAAAGACTGTGATTGTACGATTTGAATTGTTTCCATACACTGCTACATCCTTAAAGCCCTACTTCACCAGTGGAAATATGAAGGTGTATTGAACTCTGAGATCCTATAGTATAAATGTGCAACATTTTTAGAAATCGGATCATCCTAGCCTGAGAAAAGGCAGAAAGAGTGTTTTATGGTCTCACTGTCTAACCCTATATATTCCTATGTGGGACATCACATGGCACAATGTAGGGCTTGGATTAACAGGACAGCTGGGCCAAGGGAAGATTATCGTTATTATTATTATAATAATTTTATAATGATAGAACACAGGTTCCGTATGGATGAAGTATTCCTTTAAATGCTTTGAGTATACAATGTACTTTGGATGTTATATAATGTAAATTATGTGTCAGGAAATGTCCTTGACGTTACACCTGTTGCTATTCATATGTTGAGTGAACCTGAGGAAGCAACACAAATTTGTAATCAATTATGAAGATTATGTAAAGCTTTCTCAGACACAGTCAATCAATATATATATGTGTGTGTGTGTGTGTGTGTGTGTGTGTGTGTGTGTGTGTGTGTGTGTGTGTGTGTGTGTGTGTGTGTGTGTGTGTGTGTGTGTGTGTGTGTGTGTGTGTGTGTGGTGTGCGTGTTTAACTTCTTCATGTATTTGAACACTAGAGTGCCACCAAAGTGTGGGTAATTCCCTAAAGTAAAGTCCGCTAGTTATTGAACGGAGAGTGTGCAGAGAAAAGAGCCCAGATACAACCTGTGAGAAAGCTCTCAAGCAGTCAGTGATTTCACAGCGGGGCCACAGCAGCCATTGAGCCTTCACAGTCTCACTGAGGGTTTGCACGCCACAGTCTGCGTGAGAGAGCACAGAGGCAGATGGCCAAGATAGCCTTTGGATGAATACTAGAAGTAAAAACATTTGGTAAGCACTTTTTGCAAAGAGAGAAAAAGGAACGGGGGAAGCCGTGGGAGAAAAAGATGAGTTTGGCAGGTGAAGTCTCAACTTGGCTGATTTTCAGCCCATGAGGGTTGGAGTGTGCTCACACAAAATGCAAATGCATGCACACATTATGCTATTTTGGCTAAATACTAGAGACTTTGTCAGAGTGTGCGCTGGTTACTGCCTTTGGAAAGAAAGATTTTTTATTTTATTTTTTTTTACTTTGTTGTCAGTCCTTTACCCCTGTTTCCTCTCCTGAGGGAGAACACATTTTCCTCTTGGTTTGACACAATCAATCTCAACCCAGTTCAAGGATGAGTCATTTTATATCTCTCTCTCTCCCTCTCTCTCTCTTTCTCTCAGTTTCTTTTCTTTCCTTGAGTCAATCCAATCAGATCATGTTCAATCAAATTACTGCGCAAGGCGTTGCTGTCCTACACACAGTCATTGTAAAAGACGAGGCAAATTAAAATGGCTCTACACATTATGTCGCTTATGAGATTGAAGAGCAGCAGGTGGCAGAAAGGAGGAGAAAGTCTTGTCAGATACTACACTCACACCATTTCCTGTCTTACACAAGCTCTTCCTTCCCTGCAAGTCTCTGTTTTCCTCACGCTAATATGACAAAGTCTGCTGGTTTTAATTCAATTGATAAAGACCGGCATCAAACATTTGTATTCATTTGTGTCAGAGGGCTTCACGATCCACACAACACAACAACTAAGGCAAGGCAAGTTTATTTATACAGCACAATTCAGACATAAGACCATTCAACGTGCATTGCAGGGGCATACAATACATCAAGATTAAACTTTGGAAATTGCATTTAAGAGACAGTAATATCAAAAGAAACACATCCTCTTCTTTTTCGATCGCTAACCCACATGGGCACAACTGTAGCTCAATGTGCAAAACTCTAACTACAGTCTGCACTACCAACAGTCACTGGAGCTGAACAGTTCACTTCACCTGTAAAATAGGCTCAGTGCAGCAAATGCTATGAACCAGCCTCATTGAGATAACACACACTGTCACTCAGAACACACTCAGAGTATAAACACTAGCATTAAACCCCAATACACAAATTACAACCTTTTAATCTTTACAGTTTTGAATAATCTGAGTTACTTCACACAAATAAAGAAATATTTTCTTTAAGGAAAGAGTGAAATTAGTTCACATGAAATTGTTTATTTTATTACATAGCAGTTATGTTTAGGTAATGAAAATCAGAAGTTTGCTTCAATAGATCTTTTTATTTTATTGATAACATTTCCAAATGTAGTATGCATCTGTGTTCTATCATTGTAATACAGAAATCAATTCTTGTAATTGTGTCATGTACTGTAAGGATGCAACTCTTACATTTGTGTTTGCTGGGAAATTTTTATTACAGATGCAACTTTGCCGATTGCGTTGCACCCTCAACCCTGCTTCTCTCAATGAGAGACCAACAGGGTCTATCAGTGTAGCCGTTACTGTATTTCATCAGAAATGACAGCTACATGTCTTCTAGGTCTTTGTCCACACATCCACAGTCTCACTGCTTCTCTTTTCCCTCCAACAACCTGTCTTCCTTGGTCCATTTCCAAAAAAATTATTTTTGAGCTTTCCCTATACTGTATATACAGTATGTTCACTAACAAGTCTAAAACAAGACACCTTCTTAGTGTTTCAGTTGAAATTGCAATCAGCAGTGTTTGAAATGCACTAGGCGGATATCCATTCTGTTTTGAATGTGTGGTTTACAATTGTGACAGCAGTGTGTTAGCATTTGAACAAAGTGCTAGAAATCCACAATGTTGTGCAGGCTGTGGTTAAGCCATGAGATAAGTGAGTAGAGTTTTGAAAATTGTGTTTAAGCAATGAAAAACGATCCAGAGTTTGGTCCACATGAACCGCTGCTGTGCATAGTGTAGTTAGAGTTTTGCACTTGTCGTTAAAGTTGTGCCCACTGTGGTTTAGCGATCGAAAAAAACTGTAAACATTTAAACAGCGATGCAGAATGGCTGCAATGAAAATGACGTGACTGACAATATCGTTATTTTTCTATACAGCCTATTTAAGTTAATTACTCGTTCATAGTTTCAAACAAATGTTAAAATATTGGATAATCTGTATTCACAAAACCAACTCAAATGTATTTCGAGGCGATCTTCGCCTGCATTAGACATCATGCAGGCCAGTCACATCCATATCTGTTCGGACTGCCTTCTGTCCGGGAGGCACACAATTTCAGCTCTGCAACCCCGCAGGACGTGCATCAAACTTCATAGAACAATATCCAGACAAATTAGAAATTAAATGTCCTCTTTATGCTCCAAAAAACCCATCACAGTATGTGCACTCAATTATTGCACACAATACTGTCGTCGAAATGTGTGTCCTATCAAACAGTAAAGCTTTGATGGTGACCCTTTGGCACAGAAAAGTGTGCCGGTGTCTGCTCTCTGTCTCATAATGGCCATTTTTCTGCACCTTTCAACCGTCCATGCATAAAAAAAGACCATGTACCCAAAACAATCATAATGAATAGAAGTTGTATATGGCGTACTATCAGATAGTATATAAAGTGGATGTAGCATCCGGGCTGATCTCAGTTATTCCAACTGCATCCAATCGTCCTGGCCTATGTGCACCGCCATCTCGTCAGATTTTTCATTTCCTCTCATTTACTCTTTCCGAAAAAGGGCATTGATGTGACGTCAGGGGGAGGGAGATACGCCCATCAAGCTCACATATACCTACCTCTGAGGCGAAGTGAGGGCCAGCGGGCGGCTGGCTGTCACTCAAGAGACCGCGCCCAAAATTATTCGTAATAATAATAATAATAATGCTGGCATCACCAGTTTGTAAATGCTGCCATACCGGGAGATACAGAGAGAGTTTGAGGATCTGATAGGATGAATCAACTTTGTGTTGACTTGTTTTGGTTGTAGCATTACCTCTTTAGTTCTCCCATTTTAATTATTTTTTTTAAACCTACCTCGAGATTGGATGTTGGGTAATCAATCTTTTTATTTAAAGCTTACAGGCTACAGAGGCAATAGACAAAGACTGCTGAGTTCCTAATATTGCATGTGTGATCTGGTGTCGTCTCTCTTCTGTGTCTCTTTATACTATATCCTGAAGCATTTGATACATCACTTAGTTTCTGATTGAACATATTAGGGCGTGTTTGTGATTTGTTTCTGGCTTGTTCATTTTCTATAAGATGTTGATCCTTTCAAGTTCACTCATTAGAGCCGTAGTCAGGCATCGGGTTGCCAGAATGTGTTTGCTCAGCTTTGGCAGGAGCACAAAAAAAGACTTGCAGCCTTGTTTGTCTCCAAGTTATCTGCCCTCGAAGTCACAGTTCAAACAATGAGAGGATGAGATGCTTTCTGGCCTTGATCTGCGTCACTAAGGCTTTTGATTTTGTGTTATAATGAGGTCTGGCCTCTGTTTGTTCCTCCCTCAAAACATTCCTATTTATGTGATTCACTGGATTGGAACCATGAGCAGATAACAGACGTCACACAAGATGTCAGCTCTGTATTTTTCATGGAAACAGATGATATTATATATGGGAGAAGTAAAAACTAAACAAAACACTAAAATCGGCTTCTGCAGTTGAGTTTGCACTGCATTTGTCCCCTGCATAAGACCCATTCTAACTATTCACAAGCAGCTCAAGGTCTAAATGGCAAATGGCAACACAGAAAGATTTCAGTCAAGCATTGAATAGTTCAAATTGCATTCGCAGCAAAGAAAAAAGGACATTATTTTCTTTTAAAGATGGACAAGACAGGCATAAACAGAGAAAACAAGTGTACATCGAGGTTAGGGTCTACGGTTGCCTTGAATTGAAACTCTTGCATTTGTGTTTTCAATGCAATCTGCTTTGTTTGGACTCCACCAAGGCGACTGACAACAGAAAACATGTGTGCTTAATAGCAGTCCTTGTTCGTTTTTCAAGAGAAGTTAATGATTTTGTGTGTGTGTTTTGCATTTCAAAGCCAAGCCTACACATGTGGCAATCTCGACTTTCTTTCTTTTTTGAATACTGGCACAGTCTGTCAATCAAATGGATTCTTAACTACAGTATTTGAAAAGCAAAATCAAAGCACACAGGGATAATGAATCGAGCAGGCTATAGTTGGGGTAGACAATCCCATGATTGCACGCTGTGAAAAAAGAAACCAGAGAAAACTGCTGGACACTCAGGGACACACAGGGTGATGGGTGGAAAGAGTGCTATCATTATAAAGACCATTGTGAGGAATCACTGAGGGTGGCTTCCACAACAACCTTGTTTGATCTCTTGTGAGTTTCAGTTTGATCCGTAGGCTACCAAAAACTACAGGTGTGAAACCTCATCAAGACCACGGTCCGGACCCCCCCCCCCAGAAACATTTGAGCTTTAAAGACATTGTTTCCCGCATTCTGGTGACTTTAAAATAATGAAAATAACGAAGATTGTGTGTAATACTTTTATTTCACCTTTTAATGCTTAATGAAGCTGAAAATGCAATGCCTTGCAGCCACTAGCCCTCTTGTTTTGCTTTGCTTTTCCAGTATTTTCTTTTACGTTTTGTTTTCTACAGTTTGACGTAAGTTGCAAAGTTGCAGCAAGTATATTTGATATGTTATGAATTTCTAAAGTTGAGATTCCATACAGCCTTAATTTCAGGTGTTGTGACAGCATTTTAAAGAGCTAATACACAGACAGAAAATAAACAGAGCAAATTCTTTACAGCTCCTGTGAGGAGTATGTCTTCCCAGCTGTAGTCATAGCTAGAAACCCATATCCCAAAACAAGTTTGTAAGTCAAAACAAAAGAATCAGCAAAGATGGAAGTGTTATGACAAAAACAAAACAGCTAAGAAACTCTATGTTATGTGAACCTGGGCCGTGCTACACTTAGGTTATTTTCTTTTACACAGGCAGAACGTATTATTTCTGTGGTTTTCAGGTCAAAGAATGTCTAGATGGTTAACGGTTAAAAGTGTGGTTGAAAGGTGGGGCGCATTTAAGAAGTCCAGACTGTATCTCTTCTGACTATTTGTTGAGATATAGAGATTCAATGCTCTTGATAAAAACCTCTGCATACAAATCAATCCACCACGTCTCTTGCTGTATAAAGCGTAACATGTAACACGTTCCCTTCTCGTCTGAGTGTCTCACAAGAATGCCAGTGTCTTGAGGTAGCCTCTCTTCTGTTTTTGGTGTTTTTTTTGTAACCCAGCCCTTTTGTCTACAGCCTCCTCTTTGACCCAATACAACCTCACAAAATTGCATTAAAAAGCAAATTAACTGTAATTTTCCCAAACATGTACAGTTGTGTCTGATCTTTTTACTTAAAAACTTGAGTCATGAAAACAAGTTTTTACTGTAATTCAATTCCTTTCAAGAATTCAATTCATGTATTGTTATGAATATTTCTAGTGCCACCATCAGTTTCAGCAGCAGGTTTATATGTATCAAAATAAAATTGTAATAGCATATTGTGTAGCCATTCTGTGATCCCCACTTTTCCATATCCTGCCCCAGTTGGCCAGCGCTTTGGACTGACGACCAAAGATGACATGTGTGTCGCACGATTGCAAACTTCTGCGACAAATTACACCAAATTATACACGCCATAATTGGCCATTCGCTGAGGACAACTGCAGAAAATGAGGTAAACATGTTTGTGTTTCGCCGTAATTTCTCTGTAACTGTCCTATGCTCTCTCCAGTCGTGGCTCATCTGTAATCACAGCTGTGTGCTCACACGGCTGTACTGTAAACAGGACTTTAAACGCACCCCTCCCCACAAACACTCACACACACACACACACGCACGCACACACACACACACACACACACACACACACACACACACACACACACACACACACACACACACACACACACACACACACACACACACACACACACACACACACACACACACACACATACACATACACATGCAATGAGATGGATCCTATGGGGAAAATTGTCAGAGACCAATTGTGCCTCTCCTCACGTCTAGGTTGCAGCTCCTCAGATGCGGGAGATGTGTGTGTGAGTTGAGCATTGTCCTCTGTGACAGGAATATAGATGTAATGGGAATGAGCCAGTGGATCTAGCAGTCAGTTCACTGTCTGGGGCCGTTGGGAAACGTTTTTTTTGGAGCATCGATGGAGAATGGCAACAGGCCTTGAGAGTTCATAAGGTATTGAATTGTCCTGGGGGGGAAAAGAGTGTACGAGGCTAAAGGGAGGGACAGAGAAGCAGCAACAAAACACAAAACTTGGACATTTTGGAAAGTCTTCTGGTCCTGTTCCTCCTGAGCCTATAATAACCACTTCTCTTTACCCAGGTCCCATTGGGTGTTTGGCATCGTCCCTTTCCTGCCAACATGACCTCCATTGCTTCCCTGGAGCTTGATACAAGCATTGTTTTTGAAAGTGAAAATCCAGTTTCTATTTCAGATAAGAGTTAGCAATTAAATACATAGCGTATAGACATACTGTTGTGATTCTCTGAAGATGTGTATTGCTTGTAAGCAAAGATCCATTATCGGCATTATCCGATAAGACTGACATGATTGAGTAGATACATTCTGTCCTTAGTTCTTCTAGTTGTTTTGAGGTTAAGACACTTTCTCGTCTTATAAATCATTGTGCTTGCCTTTAAATTTGGTCCGACCAAATACCAGATACTCGTAAGAATCTCTCCTATGATCTCCTCATCAATATGTGAAGGCACATTGTTATATTCTCAGAACACACTCACAAGTAGAGGGAGGCCTAACTCTTTCACAGTGAGCTTTCTTGTTTCACTAAATGTGTAACTTTAATTTAGTACCATATAACAGGAATTTCTCTCACAGCGTCTTCTTGAATAAGTCCAGCACTTACAGTTTTTTACGATTGCTAAACCACAGTGGGCACAGCTGGAACGACAAGTGCAAAACTCTAACAACAGTATGCAGAGCAGCGGTTCATTCGGACCAAACTGTAGCTCGTTTTTCATTGCTTAAACACAATTTTCAAAACTCTACACACCTATCTCATGGCTTAACCACAGCCTGCACAACAATGTGGATTTCCAGCACTTTTTTCAAATGCTAACACACTGCTGCCACAACTGTAAACCACACATTCAAAACAGAATGAATGCCTTTCAAACACTGCGGATTGCAATTTCAACTGAAACACTAAGATGTCTTGTTTTAGACTTGTTAGTGAACATACATACAATATAAAGGGAAAGCTCAAAAATATATTTTTTGGGGGAAATGGACCAAGGAAGACAGGTTGTTGGAGGGAGAAGAGAAGCAGTGAGAGTGTGGATGTGTGGAGGAAGACCTAGAAGACATAGAGCTGTAATGTCTGATGAAATACAGTAAGGGCAACACTGATAGACCATGTTGTGAATCATGGTCACGCATTGAGAGAGGCAGGGTTGAGAGTGCAACCCAATCTGCAAAAATCTAAAGTTGCATCTGTAATATGAATTTTCCAACAAACAAACAGCTTAGAGTTGCCTTTCCTTACAGTAAATTACAACATTACAGGAATTGATTTCTGTATTACAAATATAGAATATTTACACAGATAAATACTACATTTGGAAATGTTTTCAATAAAATATACAAAATGTGTATCTATTGAAGCAAACTTCTGATTTTCATTTCTTTTTGTTTTCCTAAAAAAACTGGTATGTTATAAAATAAACAATTTCATGTGAAATAATTTCACCCTTTCATCAAAGAAAATATTATGTAATTTGTGTGAAATAACTCAAATTATTCAAACTGTAAAGATTAAAAGTTTGTAATTTGTGTATTGGGGTTTGATGCTAGTGTTTGTACTCTGAGCAGGTTCTGAGTGACAGTGTGTGTGTGTTATCTCAATGAGGCTGGATCATAGTGTTTGCTGCACTGAACCTGTTTTGCAGGGGAAGTGAACTGTTCAGCTCCAGTGACTGTTGGTAGTGCAGACTGTAGTTAGAGTTTTGCACATTGAGCTACAGTTGTGCCCACTGTTATTTAGCGATCGAAAAAAACTGTAATCTTCAGACTGTTAACCATGTCTCCCCAGAGATTACTGCATTTCACAGAATGGCCACACTGCATTCACCCAAATTTGAGCAAGTAAGTAGTTAGTTCAGCTGCAGTTTATAAGATGGTTAATTGCTCTGTTGGCCACTTCTACTTCTGGAACCATAGTCATTCTCAAGAGTAGCTGATTCAAACGAAGCCACCCGCAAGAAAGATGTATCATTACATTGCATTACGCTTCATCTCGCTGACGCTTTTATCCAAAAGGACTTCCAATAAGTGTATTCAGCCACGAAGGTGCAAACGCAGAACAGCAAGAATCAGGCATGCACGTTAGCTTCAAATGAACCAATCTACAAAGTGCCACCTGTAAGTGCTTCATGTAGTAAGTGCAGTTTCTTTTTACTGTATATTAAAGAGCATCATTTTCTTTGCCAAGGTGCAGTCTGAAGAGATGTGATTTGAGCCTGCGGTGGAAGATCGGTAGGCTCATACAGTCCCGTGTAGCTGCCTGGTTATCTTGTCGCGGTAAAGCGAGCCTAATATTCAGCCATTTTTGAATGAATTTACATCTTTGCATTGTCAGAAAAACATTCCCCGAACCTGACACATCAGAAGAATCTTCTAATTCAGTCCACAGCTTTTTAACCTCGTTCAGAGTTACTAAATATGGCATCATCAATCACTGCCTCAAGAATTTCCACAACAGCATGTGATGAGGTGAAGCTGTATCTAGTTATTTATTCTACAGCACTTTTACCTGGTCTGACACTCACTATATATAAAAAAACAAATTACTTAGACCTTAACTTTGTCCGTCATTTGCTACTGCAGATATAAAATACTAATTTTAAGGTTACAAAGACATTCGTATTTTCAAGCAATTATAGACTTATTAAAACACACTGTACATATTAATATTATATTTCACTTCTACCCAATTTGTTCTGAAAAATGCCTAACCATTCTACACACTGAACATTTAAGCATCACTTCCTTACTCTCTCAACTTGTGGCCCTTAAGTTCTGAGTAAACATCAGCCTAAAGTTTTCCACAAAGCACTTACATGTCAATTATCAAGAATGTTTCTATGTAAAGAAACACTGGTCTCACTCATTGTGTGGCAAATACATCTCTACAGTGATGTCTGGTGTTGGCAGCTTTGTACTTTTTCTGCAGCTGTGATTGGAAAGAAAGCTTTCTTTGCACTTGACCTGAACGCAAAGCCAAAGCAAAGGAGAGCCAGACCTCATTGAAACCACTTAAAGGCCCTGAAAACAGTTCCATCTGCGCCCCATCTAATGTGAACAGAGCTCAAGGGAATCTGAATGGGTGGCAGAGAAAACACAATTAACTTCCAATGATGATACAACAAAGAAATGTTCCTGAAAGCTTTTTCGTCAGTATGGGGTTTTGAACTGTGGTTTCCACTTCAACACAATGTCCCCTAGAAGGAAACATCAGGACATCAGGGTGAATTTATCAGAACAATTTCTCATGGAGTGGCTTACGATTCAATACAATTTGCAGCTTGAGATACACGTCTCAATCAGACTCACATCTAACAAAACATGTTTTAAAATGACAGAAACATTTTAATTGGTAGGGACAATTTTAAAAAATGTCATTTCTAAACCAACAACAAATGTGGACATTCTTAGGAGCAATCTAACAACCTATTGAAGGTCTCTGTAGAACACATTGAGTTGTACAAATGTCTTTTCCTTTTTTTTTTTAGATCGAGGTGATAGTGTGGTTGAGCTGAATAAAAGCATATTTTAAACGTTTGTAGTTATGGAAGCCACCAGAAAATTCCTTGAGTAATGGAACAACAGTACATTTTTACTATGGTTAGATGCAGGCTCGCACATACTGTACATTTCTAGTCACATTTCAGTCTCCCTTTCAGCAGGTGGACACAAACACAACTCCAAAAGAATGATTATGTTCCTTGAAGGCTGGATGTGTGAATCAGAGACGGTCCTACCCATTAAATGATAAGCATTTGCTTCAGGCCTGGTCTCTGGGAGCCCCCCTAGAAAATATATAGAAAGCAATATCACATGAGCGGGAGTAATGTTGTCGCTCTATATCAGCACAGCTGTGATTCGGTCGTCGGTACAAGGCCGCAGGCGAATCACAGCCGTGCAGAGCGAGAACATTACACCCTCTCATGTGATATCACTTCATTATCTCACACTATAAAATAACTTAAACAAAATGTAACTCCCTAAACAAAACCTGACAACGTTTTAGACAACATTTTTGCCAACAAATGGTGACAAAACAGGTTCATAGAAGAAGGTAAATTGGACCAAAAAAAGCAATACGAGGATACTGCGGTAAATCACATGTTGTGGTTGTATTAGATTTAATAATTTTAACAAAATGAATAAGCAAGAACAGAATGGAAACACCTCAAATCTCTACAAGCTGTTCTTGGACAGCACTGCAAGTGAAATCAAAGAAAAATGCAGCCATATGGTATGTCTTTATGTGCCTACACAATAGGTTTTCAATTAATTACTGTGTCACATCCAATTATCATATTTACAAGATCTATAGAAGGAATAGCACAAATGTGCTACAAGTCCCTTCCATGCTTATTTGTAAGTAAGTAAGTAAAGTAAAGTTTATTTATATAGCGCCTCTCGCAGACCAGGGTCACAAAGCGCTTCACATTAAAAAACACAATAAAATACAATAAAACGACACATATACAGAGTCTGTTACAAAGAAGAGTTTCCTAAGAAAGTACAATATAATACTATACAATATAATACAGAGTACATAGACATGGATCTAGAAGGCCTGTCTGAACAAGTGCGTCTTAAGCTGACTCTTAAAAATATCCACACAGTCCAGAATGCGCAGGGACTGGGGCAGGTCATTCCACAGACGAGGAGCAACAGCCTTGAAAGATCTGTCTCCTCTGGTTTTAAAACGAGTGCGAAGAAACATCAGGAGGTTCTGCGTGGAGGACCTCAGGCTCCTGTTGGAGGCATAAGGCTGGATCAGGCCCTTAATATAATCAGGAGCCTGACCGTGAAGAGCCCTGAACGTCAGCACCAGGATTTTAAAGTTTACTCTGTATGCGACAGGGAGCCAATGTAAAGCTTTCAAAATAGGAGAAATATGGGCTCTCCTGTGGGTGCGGGTCAGGAGCCTCGCCGCCGAGTTTTGGACAACTTGTAAACGAGCCAAGCCTTTTTTACTAAGGCATGTTAGAAGGCTGTTACAGTAGTCCAATCGTGAGGACAAAAGTGTGGACAATCATCTCAAACTCGTGGCTCTAGACCATGTGTCTGAGCTTGGAGATGTTGCGCAAGTGAAAATTGCAGTTCTTGACCAGCTGATTCATATGCCGTTCTAGGGACATCCCTTCATCAAAAATTACACCAAGATTCCTCAGACTTTTTTTCACTGAGCTGCTTAAGTTGCCGAGATGCTGGGTAATAAGTGGGACAATAGTGTCCGGGGCGACAACTAGGGTTTCAGTTTTGCTGGAGTTCAGCTGGAGGCTATTCTCACTGAGCCATAGCTTTATTTTGGACAGACAGTTTGTAAGGGAAGCCAGCCTCTGGGGTTCGCAGGGCTTAAACGAACAGTACAGTTGAAGATCATCAGCATACAGATGGTAAGAAATGTCACTGAACTGCTGGATCAGCTCACCTAAAGGGAGCAAATAAATCAAGAATAGAATCGGACTGAGACCTGGGGTACCCCACACTGCAAGTCTGCCGGTACTGACATCATGTTATTAGAGGACACACAGAAGGTTCTACCATTCAGGTATGATCGAAACCACTCTAACACAGGGCCTGAAAATGCCGACCGCATCCCGTAGTCTGTTAAACAGAATATCATGGTCCACTGTGTCGAACGCAGACGACAGGTCTAGCAGGACCAGGACAGAACATTTACCGGAGTCGGCAGCCATCATAATGTCACTGGACACTTTTAACAGTGCTGTTTCAGTGGAGTGAAATTTTCTGAAACCAGACTGAAAAGTGTTGAATATGTTGTTAGCCTCCAAGAATGTTGTAAGTTGGTTACAAACAACCTTTTCCAGAACTTTAGCCAGGAACGGGATCTTAGAGATAGGCCTGAAGTTCTGTAGCTCTGCTGGGTCCAAGCGCGGCACCAGGGAACCATGGGAACACACCAGCTGAGAGTGACATGTTAAACATTTTGGTGATGAAAGGAGCGATCGATTCCAAAACATTAACAAAAAGTCGGGCCGGGACAACATCGAGACGACAAGGGGTCACTTTCATGGTGTTTACGGTGGATAAAATGTCCACTTGAGTGACTGCCTTAAAAGAAGACCAACTGTGAGGAGGGGGGTCAAGCTGGGCTTCACTGCAGGAAGGGGAACAAGGGAGTTTCGCCTTTATATCTCTAACTTTGTTGACAAAGAAAGTCAGAAACTCATTGCAGCTGGCCCTGCACTGCACAGCAACAGCAGAAACAGGAGGTAAGACAAGAGAACTGATTGTATCAAAGAGCACTTTTGGATTTCTCTTATTGGAGACAATCAGCTGACTAAAGTAACTTGATCTTGTTTCATCCAAACGTTAATTCAGGGAGAAACAAGGTCCCTTAAATGAAGTCTATGGACCTCCAGTTTGGTTGAATGCCACAGGCGTTCAATTTTACGGCACGTTCTCCTCAAGTTCACAATGATGTCATTAATCCAGGGACAGAACTGCAGACGGTCCACATTATTCATTTTAAAAGGTGCTACTTCATCCAAGATAGTAGCACATTGACTGTCAAAAGAGTGAACAAATGCATTAATTTCAGTGCAGTCTTTGAAAACAGTGGGGTCAAAACTGTCAGAACCTTACTGCTGTCGACTCTGTGATAATCCTCCTCTCTACTTTAACGGGTAGGGGGCGAAGGTCATAATTCAAAGACATGTCAAAAAATACACCACAATGGTCACTGAGGTGCACATCTTCGACGCTCACATTATCAAGCTGCAGGCTGAGAGACAAAACTAAATCTAAGGTGTGGCCTTTCGAATGTGTGGGGCCGGAGACATGTTGAGTGAAATTAAAAGCTTCTGTCATAGATATAAAATCCGCTGCTGGGCCAGAAGCATCATCAATGTGCAGATTAAAATCCCCAAGAATTAAAACTTTTTCCAGTCTTAAAATGGATGATAAAAAGTCAGTAAACTCAGTTAAGAATGCACCAGCAGGGCCAGGGGGACGATAAACTACAATAAAATGTGTTGGTGCAACCAATTTGCATCATCTGAGCTTCAAAAGTGGTAAAAAGCTCCGTACTCATTACTCTGCATGTGAACGTGTCTCTGAAAACAGCGGCCAAACCACCTCCGCGGCGAGAGGGGCGGGCCGTTCCTACAGCAGAGCAGCCCGCTGGACACAGCTGATTCAGGTGGATGAACTCCTCATCACGTTGCCACGTCTCAACAAGAAAAAGATAGTCCAACTTTTTCCTGGAGAAGAGCTCATTGATGGAAAAGGCCTTGTTAGCAATGGAGCGAGCGTTGAGTAATCCAAAGCGGCTGAGCGAAGGTGAAGCAGCTGTATCATCAGCTGAGCGCTTTGGAATCTGCCGCAGGCACCTCAGGCCACGTGACGTCCAGCTGTACCGGCTTGTCGGGAGCCTCTCAGCCGGTGTAAACACGGGAGGCCAGAGCAGCGGCGGGGTCCAGGTTCAGCTCCACCACGGATCCAGGCTTCTCCCTCGTAGTGTGGAAATGCAGCGGGGAGCGGCGACGGGACGTTTTTTCCTTCGTCCTGCTGCAGCGGAACAGGACGCAGCCACCGGTAGCCTCACAGGGGACGGGTGGATCCGGACATCCTCCAAGCGGCTCGTTTGATCTGGACCTGGATCCCAGCCCTGCGGCCTCTGCGTCTCGACCTCTTTTTGGGATTACCCGTAGGACGAAGCAGCAACAGGTAATCCTGGCAGGTGGGAGCGCACACGAACGGGGGTGGGAAAGTGTTCCTGTTGCTGTCCCAGTCGTTGAAGCGGATTTCCATCGACGCTTTAATGTCAAAGAGAGAGCTGCGATCATATGTCCTCACGGCCTCGACACAATCGCTGGCCGTTAAAGCTGACATGACGGCGGAGAAAGCCAAGAACAGGGCGGGGAAACGACATCGTAACAGACACTGTAGCAGACGAGCAGCGGCACAACCAAACACAGGCGCCATCTTGCTTTGTTATTTGTACATAATTCATGTTTAAATTAACATTTACATAACATGTGAATACATTTGAAGTGGCAATCATGTCATCAAGGACCTTCAGGACAGCTGGCTAATTGCTTCTGGTTGTGCCAAGATCCATTTGTAGCACAGAAGAGATTGTGCCTTTGTATGTGTAGCCCCTTTTGTAACATAATGTAGCTTTGGAGCTTTACCTTCTTTAAAGCATTGCCTAGCACCTTGATACTTTCAGGCATATACTCGCCTGGTGTTATTTCTAGTTATTTATTGGCTTTTAACTTGTTAAAAAGTGTTGCATCTCTTAGTATTTAAATCTTTTGTTTTCATTGTGGTCCAAATATTTTTTATTTTGAATGTTCTTTGGCCAAATGTTTTTTTTCAATTTTCATTACAAATACATTTAAGTTAAGTTTCACTGTGAAGTGGGGGGTCCAAACCACATCCTGCGTAGGGCCCCCAAAAGTCTGAGACCAGCCCTGCTTTTTATAGGGGTGGTAGAGCTGTGTTTCTGTTTACATCTTGTATCCACTGCCCCCAAGATGCCAACAACCAGTTATTATAAGTTTTAAATGCGTACACAATAAATAAAACCTGTTCCCTCGGACACTGGATAAGTGTGATATTAGTGCATATACTTTTTCTAGTTCTCGGGAAGAAAGATATGAACGTATGCTGTGATTTTTTTTTTTGTAAGATTCACTTTTCTTGTGCCCTTTTTGAAAAAAAAGGTTTTATAATTCCTTCCCACTCAGAAAAAAAAAGTTCAAGAAAATGATATTTATGCATCGTAATGAAACAGATGGTAGCTTGATGAGGGAGTGACAACTTGTGGGTTGGTTGTGACCATGCTGTATATGGTTTGTGGCTTGTTTCTGTTAGATGCATATGCAGAAGAAAAGAGAAAAGCTACCTTCATATAGCTTCTCACTCAGCAGAGCAGATGTGGTGAAATACTGTTCTAAATGTTACTGCTTGAAAAATAAAAAACTACTATAACCAGGCTGTTCAATGTGATGGGTTTCAGTCAGCAAAAATTAAAGGATTTTAAGTAGTTTCTGAATTAAATAAACTTATCAAAGTCAATTGAGGCCTGGATGTTGTTCTATTGGGTGGGGGGACCCAGATGCCCTTTTTGTCCTTCTCACATTCATCTTAAATAAGTTTATTTTTGCGTTTGATCTCCACTTTCTCTTTCAATCAAGGGGTTAAATATGAGGGGCCTCTGGGGAGATCAGGATAAGCCATCTGTTGCCCCTCTTTAAACAGCTGCTGTTCAGATGTATGTACACCCACACACACGCACACACACACACACACACACACACACACACACACACACACACACACACACACACACACACACACACACACACACACACACACACACACACACAGATATACACATACATACACACACACAAACCGATCAGGGGCATCGTTCCTCCAGATGGCACAGCTTTATAGCCAAACATTGAAAGTTTGGAAAACATACACAGAAGGAGACACACTGCCATTACTCAGACACATTCACTTACATATTCAGACAAATGAGAAGCAGGGCGCTTGTGAGAATGGACTTTCTTCATGGCAAATGACTGCTCCACTTTCACGGCTCTTCAGATTTAATTTACAGAGCGTTCCGTTACTTTGCCTTAATTAAATGTCGGAAAGGAGACTCACACAGGGAAGCAGGGCAAATGCTGCCACATGGAGTTCTGAAAAAAATTCCAACCAAACTGAACTTGCAGGAGAATACACACTTTTTTTGTTCAAGACCACAGACACACACATCTGGCAGTGTTTTTAAAAAGTGATTAATATTTAATTAGACGTGCTGTTAGCGAGAGATGTGCCCCCCTGTGAGAGACGAGATGATGAATGGGTGCTCAGGGCGAAGGATAGCAAGATAAACACCAAAGCATCGCCAAGACGACAGTGGGGAGGCGGGGAAATCTATCACATCAAGGTTGCCACGACAACCTGTCGCCAGGCGACCGCTTCGTTCAACTCACCTTGGCAAGCGGTGGCCCTCAAGCAACGCACAGCACAGGACCCAACTAATCACCAAGTTATACAACAGCAAGAGGGGGGAAACAAAGATGGGGTTGGGTGCTTTTGAATGGGGAGAGCACTGAAACACACACACACCGTCTCTGTGTGACATCTGGCCTTCAAAAACTCTTCCTCTGTTTGTTTTTTAAATCCCAACAACCAGATGAACCGTCGCTTGGCATGGGGGAACAGAAACAGAATTACATTTCCATAATAATGTCTTGCATGTGGATTGTATAATTGTTTCCAACATACCTAATATTTTAGTAATTAATAGTAATTTTCATGTAAATTTGGTATGAAATTAGTTCATGGTTTCTTTTGTCTCGGAGCGACCCTGTTTCGCACCGATAAGACATTTCCGCCCCACCTCTCTTTCTATCGCTCTAGTTTCCTCCTTCGCGTCCTTGTTAGCAGTTTCATCGTTTCCCCGGGGGAACGAGAAGAATCTTAATAGTTGAACTAGAATGAGAAAATATTCATTAATCATGAAAGAAAAGCAGTAGAATGTATATATTCCGTAATGAAGAGAAATAATACATTAAATGTTATTGGTAGATTTTTTTTAGATAGATGTCTACAGAAAAACATTAAAATTAGTGCATTTGACCAGAGCAGGAATAAGAGCTCAGTGTTTAGATGTATCAGAATACTGTGTTAGGATGCCTATGTAGGATCACAAAGCCAGAATCAACACTTTAAAAATAGGGAGTTGGTCGTCTTTCAAAAAAAATTATTTGAGGATAAGCCCCTTGAGATGCAGCATCTTGTTTTCGAGGGGGTCCTCAGAAAAACATACAGTACCAATACGTTACACAAAACAAACTATTTAAGACAACCACATACGTCTTTCTTGTAATTGAAGTTGGAAGTCAGGGTTCAGGTAAGCAATTCACTGTATAGATGCAGTGAGGCTGAAATCTACCCGCCAGAAAGTTAATGGTAACAGGTTCAAGGCCTGAAGTAATCAACAACGCACCAATAAAAAGAGATGGGCGAAGAGATGGTATTAGGCTTTGATTTAATGGCCCCAGCCGAGTCAGATTGTCTACCAACAAAGGCATTATACCGGAGGTAAGGGGCACAGTAGGATAGAGCCCCAGAGAGCACAGGATGGAAGATAAAGCATAATGAGATCAGACAGGTATGAAGAGGTGAGCCGACTGTCAGTGGGGGAGCACCTTTAAAGTCTGACCTCAATACCATTATATCTTAACTATAAAGGCTCCCTAATACATGTCATATACAATTTATGGTTTTAGTTGAGTGGTTCAGAATCCTGCAGTTAGGATATAAAATACTTTTTAATACTAGCCCGCAGCAGACCAGAAGATAAGACATTATAAAAATCAAGTGTGGATGATACAAAAGGTGTGATTTAGGCTCTTCAGCCATGGATAGAAAATAAAATATTTTGGTTATTTTTTCGAAGATGCTAAATTTGCAATATTGGTGTTACTTTTCAGCACAGCAAAAAAATCCAGCAGATGGACAGATCTTTAATAAGTTCAGCTGGCAGGAGGTCAAGGACAGCTGTAGTTTTATTTCGAAAGATAAAACCAGTTTAGAGAATGCCTGTGAGAGAGAGAGAGAGGGACAGAGAGAGAGAGAGAGAAAGAGAGAGAGTCTTGAAATTTGTCAGAACTGTCAATTTGACAAGAAAAATAATTGGGAGCTGTAAAAGTGGCGTCGGTTTTTGACAAGATTAAGCTACAGTGTGTTATTGGTTAAACGAGAGGAACAGGCTGTTTAAGCAACAGATGGGAACCGACTTGGAATTTAATAAAACCCTCTAGCAATGAGAGGTAGTAAACGTCCAGTTTGATTAAAGCCATTTAGGCTATAGAGCTAGAGCCAGGTTTGTGTTAGGGGAAACGTTGTATAAGTGCAGTTAAAGTTGCAGAAAATATGTTGTTGACAATGCAAGAACAAGTTAGTGTGACTTCAATTTCTATTAAAGAAAAAATGGATTCGCAACACGGATGAGACAACTGTTTCACATAATCAAAATCATAATCAAAATCACACAGATATGCTTTGGTAGAAAATGATCTGATATTTTGTGAAAAAAAATGTGTACAGGTCTTGTTGGGGCTGCAGGTTTCAGTAATGGGCTAATTGTAGATAATGTTGTAACTGGAGCAAGACCTTATGCCGTAATATACGTTTGTGTACGTGTTTGTAGCATTTTCTGGGATCTTTTTACCACGGCCAGAGGTGGAGATAATTAGATGGCTGTGAGTCACCTGTTTAGGAGATGATAACATGTGAGTAAAGTGGCGGGGGAGGGAAACAATAGGATGAAGGCCGTCCGCTCTCAGCAGGTGGCAGCCCCAGAAATAACGTCAATTATCGACAAAACCCGATACGTGCTCACCACAATAATGAGACAGTCAGTGGCTCAGTGCTGTAAGCCTACTGTACATCTCATCTTCACCCCTCACACCTAACGGACCATAAGTTAATCGATGCTGACCCATCTTTCTGTGAAAACACCAACAGCCTTGCCAAGCCTTCATTTGTGATATCACTCTATGTCATCCTAATGGTATTAGTGTTGATTTGGACAAACTAAAACTAAACTAAAAGTGATACGTGCCTGGGTTCCCTGTTACTCCCTTTATGATGCCAGCAACCCTCAAATTAGCCTTTATGTCAGAAGATCTGGCCCTGGGTGAACATAACCAGCTTATGTTAATCTGATATTGCATGTTATGAAGCTCACTAGAGTGTGTTGTTCAGTCTTATTGATGGGCCCGGGGGAGGCAGGCTGGCCAAAAGGACTACCAATGAGGCGAGTGAGCCCAGCCAAGGGCAGCAGCAAGATACACACCCACACCCAGATCAATTTTTTAATAAAACACAGCAAGTCAGAATTGATATAAGTTGTTTTCCGCTTTGGGGTGATGCATTTTTTATAGTAAATCCAGAAGGTTTTTAAAAAGCTAATTTAGTTTAAGAATTACGAGAATTTTTATCACCCCATTAGGAAATACTTCAGCCTTCAGTTTGTTAGAAAAGTTCAAAATCACCAAATTTGGAGAAGCAAGCTTTTCACTGGACAGGAAGGCTATGAAACATTGTGTACTAACCAACGCTCTCAGATAAATGTAGTGGAGTAAAAAGTGCAATGTCTACATCTGAGATGTAGTGGAATTGAAGTTTATATATTGTAGAATAGAATGGAAATACTCATGTACTTGTCTGAGTAAATGGACTTAGTTACATACCACTACTGCTTACATCAGTGTATATGTGGTAGTCATTTGCTCAAGTGTATGGAAGTCTAGTATTGTAAATGTAACTTAAATCACACAGAAACAAAAATGAAAGCAAACTTTGAAGTCTTCCAACTTGAAAGGAAGAACTACAAGCGATTTGTTTCTTGTTGGCTCTGGTTGAAAAATAAATCAAATGACCCTCAACCTTTGAGAAGGTAGAAGCAAAAACTTGCTCAACTTCACAACATCAATAATTTCACCACAAACGATCCAAAGCAAAGACTCTTCACAAACTGACTGGAACCTTTGGCAAGCGCGGATATCTGATGTCCTTGATCAAGAGCAAGAGCAAAGTCAGGCTGGTGGAGATTTGGCTAAGGCAAGAAATGAATAAGAATACTGAATAATATGATGGTATTAAAGTTTCTCCTCAAATCCCCTATAGTGGACTTTTCTTCAGTCTAATCCTGCAGATATAGAGCAGGAGTGAATCTGCTGACTCAGGGTTCCTCTGACCTTTCTGTGCATGTGTGACGGATCTTTGAATGTTACAGTTGATACACCAAGGACACAAACAACGCCATTGTAAAGTTTTGTATTTTTACTTTTGATATAAAATGTTTTCCGTTAAACTTTTTGAATAACTTATTTGACACAACAAGAAATGAACCCTACAAACGATAAAAGCAAGAAATGAACCCTACAAACGATAAAAGAAACAAGAAAAAAAAGTTTATTTTTTTTGGTACACCCAGACGAAATATTTATCAAACTGGAGTTGATTTATTTTTTTGAAAAATGGCTTATCGTCTCACAAACTTGAAAATAGAGAATTGATTCTGAAATACAAAATGTCTTGAAGTAAAATTATGATAATTTATACAATTGTCAGCGGGAGCGAAAACGCCATGTCATGTTTTTAAAGTGGGTAGTTCAACAACATTTTGAACATTTTGCTTTTTACCGAAAAACTAATCTAATGCAACGAATCTTAATTTGAATTGACAACTGCGTGACTTAGTGACAAGTTTTTATTTTCACCTAAAAATGTAATTTAAATTCTTGCTGCTCTCTTTCATGTAAACAGAATTTCCATCATGAAAATGGAATTGTGCACAAGATTAAAAAACTTATATGTCACTTTACGGGACTACGAGCTGTGTAATTGGGAGACTATTTGTGCATAAATTGTACAGGGTATCTGTTACACTGTTGGTCTGCCAAACTACATTGCGGGCAAAGACTTATCAAAGGCACTCTGCAGCGCAATGTACCAGGAGTCATTGAGCCACTTTATGAAAACATAACAAAGCTAGCAAACAAAACATCAAAACACATCGTTCATGCAACTTTTCACAGTACAACAATAACACTTTAAAATGTGTGTTTCTCTCAATTAAATGAACAGGTGGTGGGTTAATTATATCTTTGGGAAAATGTTCAATTTTCCCTTCGACTATTCCATTTTAATCAGGATTTTTATCCTTCAGTCCAAATTTTGTCAGGCATTATTTTTGAAGAAAATGAAATGAGTTGGTCTCTCTGAGGGAGGTAAAATGGATAACTAAAAGCTTTGTGAGAAAACAAATTCACTTTTTTGTTGTGCATAAAAATGTTAAAGGCTGCGGTAGCGTCACTTTATGGTACATATGATACCATGCTGTACTTTACTAAAGGATAAATATACCTCCTTTATTTGGAGAGACTACAGGAAGACGAGGGAGCACTTATACAATCTTCAACCCTTTATCCTTCACATCGTGATGTCTTACGATGGGTGACGTGTGCTGAGATATTTCTGTACAGTGAAGCGCTCAGTAGACACACAACCCCTCTGCAAATACTCCTGCTGTGGACATCTGTCTCTCACCCCATAGCCCTCATTATCCAACCGCTCACTCCCAATGTCCTTTACTCTTTGTTTGAGTCTGTTTATGTGTATTGATTTTTATTGTGTATATATGTGTAATTGAATTGAATGAACATTCATTTACTGTCAAAGCACTTTGTAAACTATTGTTTTTCTAACAAGGTGCTATTCAAATACACTTCTTATTCTTTCTCCACTTCTTTTTGCCTTTTTACCTCATTCCACCACCCTTTTCTCCATGCCTTCTGCGCCTCTACTTTTTGAACTATAACATAACTCGCGATAAGAGCAGAGGTGGACCACCTGCGTCCCTCGAGCCCCCTAAGAGTTGCCCTGCTCTGAACAAAAGGTGACAGACGTAACGCCTTTTGATTTTAGGTGATGCATCACGCTGACATACCATTACAGGGGGTGAGTCATCTCTAGCTGTCCGTCATGCCTTTCATAACCTTTCTTTTATTCTGTGGTTCAACATGGTGAACACAATTCATTTGGATGTTGCTGTCTCATTCTTATTTTAAAGTGTGGGGGTACAGTTTGAATGTCAATTGATGGTTAAAATAAAAGCTGTGCTCGTTGTATTTGCCATGTTCCCACCAGATTGTTATGTTTGTTTGGTTTATATTGCTTGTTTTCTACCTTATGGGTGATTTTGTATAGCTCACTGTCTTTTATGCTGTTGTGTTTATGCTCCCTGCACACCCCTGTTGTTGTCCTTGCTTACAAAGTGCTATGTACTGTACTTTGAATTTTTATTAGAAGTACGTGGAAGTAATGCTCCCACACTGCTCATTTCAACTTTGTTTGAGAAAACAAAACAACTTAATCCAAGGATCACTTTACTAGAAGCCACATTGTTTTTTTCTTTCCCCAGAGGATGGAGTCTTTTAACCACAACACTAACTTCACGTTATTATTGCACTTCCGATGGTTTTGTCTGATTGAGTTAACCATGAGAATAAGAGGAACACTGTTGTTGCAGAGATGAGCCAAACATGATCTTCATATCACTAAGAGGAGTGTAATTTGGATCTCCGGCTGAATTCAAATGTCTCTGCTGTTACGGAGACATTTTCATACCAGTCTTTTTCTTGTTTGGTTTTAGACATTCTGCACACACACACACACACACACACACACACACACACACACACAATACACACACATAATGAGAATGGTTGGGTTGATTAATATGACAGTCATTCAAATGTATGACAGGAAAATGTCAAACAACTTAGCTCTCAAATAATTATTGGTCAGAACAAACATAGGTTGCGTTCCGAATCACATACTCTTTCTTTTTTCTATTCTACATACTACATCCGACGATAAAAAGAATCTAGTTAGGATGCAGTAGGCATACTATTGGGACATACTTTTCTCTCTTATTTCATCATAACATTGCGCCTTGATCTTGCCTCTTGCTTTTATATCCGTCGCATCCCCGTTTGTTTTCATATGGAGGCTTCGTCGATGTTACGTCACTTCACGTGCGCACTGGATTGTGGGTCAGAATCGCCCAAATAGTATGCACTTTTCAACACTAACAATCTTCGCCGCATGAAGTAAGACATCCGGGTACTTCTAACCATCCTAAATCTGGCCACAAGAATCGGGACATCCTAAATCGTTTTTCTACATACTATATAGTAGAAGGTATGCGATTCGGAACGCAACCATAGTCTTTTCTTTAAACATGTACAACTTTGAGCAACTTTGAGTATTTGTTGAACAGGGCAGAGGTGCTTACAGGATTACAGTAATTTGTTTTGACAGTGTGCTCTATTATTAGTGCTCAACAAATAATTGGCCATGACATTGATGGACATCCACCTTGTCTTCTCCTGCACATCAGCAGCCACAAGAGGGAGTCCCCACTGTGCCTCTGTGAGTGTGTGTGTGTGTGTGTGTGTGTGTGTGTGTGTGTGTGTGTGTGTGTGTGTGTGTGTGTGTGTGTGTGTGTGTGTGTGTGTGTGTGTGTGTGTGTGTGTGTGTGTGTGTGTGTGTGTGTGTGTGCTTGTGGCCGTGCAGGGCGGGGGGGGGGGGATATGAACACATGAACACACACACAGCTGGAGACCGGGATATATTTAGGAGTGATGATGTCTCTCCTTCACACACAAACAGATGAGGCGCACGCTATCGTTCATTTCTTTCATTCACTTGCATGGAGTTCCTCCTGCTGTCTTCTTTTTGATTTGTTTTTTTTCATTGCCTTTTGCTCTGCAGGAGCACCTACGCACGGAGATAAAGACGGAGGCCTTAGCATTTATGTAGCCTATATTTTTTTTATTTATATTTTTCAGCTCTGTGATGTTCTTTGTGTTCTCTTTTTATATCACTATATTCTATCCTTCTTATTCCCCTTTCTATTCCAAACATATTTAAACATGTTTTAAAGGCCACACATGCTATGCCAACATATTACAGACTTGATCCATGCAAAGTATAGTAGTGTATAGTAGTGAATGTTTCTGTAGTATTTTATGTTTCCACAGGGAGCCACATACGCCTGGCCCAATTACAGTCAGCTCAGCTCTGCTTATCTCTTCTCAGCGAGACTCGGTGCTGCCCCTCGGTGTTTAACCGATGATACAAAATGCAAATGATTTATCTTAAGCCGGGGACATTATCCTTGTTTACTGTCGCCCAGCTGAGCAGTCTGTCTTTTGAGGGGGTTTATGTGTCCAGGTTTCGTGGCATCTGCCTCCTGGATCTCTTTATTTGTTATGTGAAATGTAATGTATGCACAACATTATAGATGCATTAAATACGTTTGCTTGTTTATTTGGTATTGTTTTTAAGACCATGAAAATATTTCAGTTCTCGAGATTCTTGGGTCCAATTATCCTCAAAGCTTGTGTTGTTGTTTTACTCTTTTGCTGTTTAGACACTAATTTGCTGTCGGATTTGACATATTGTAACATATATATCTCAGCCACCTAAAGATTGGGTTGGTATTTGCAGGAATGTACAACCTCCATCTCTGATAATGGAACATAAGAGATGGTTTCTAAAAACGTATACTGCAACTTCTTTTTCCTCTTACTTGTATTTGTTTAATAGTTTTTGTCTAGAATACACATCATAGACCAATTTAAATCCATTTACAGCTTCCCAATTTGATTATGTTTTGTCTTATTTTGACAGGATTGACAGTAAATAAATTATTGTTAATATGACAAAAATGTTTTCTCCTCTGTGCAGATGCTACTTGCTCATATTGAAGCGCAATTCAAATATTTTAAAAGTTGCTGAAGTTTCTTCTAACTGGCTAACCACTACGAGAGCTTCCCTACAGAGTCAGCCTTGAATGGCTGCAGATGGTAATGTGTCTGAGAGCTGAGAGCTCCCAGATCAATAACGTCATGCCCATGCTCTTTGTGACCTCCCACCTCATACTGTGTGGAGCTGAAGAGAATCAGCATGATAACAGAGACAGGCAGAGGAGGATAAGACAAGAGAGATATTTTATCAAGGTGTGTTTTATTAAGGTTGTCTGAAAGAGTCACCTTCTGTTGGGCAGCTTTGCAATAGGAACAGCAGAGATGGTTCAGATGAATAATAAAAATATACAATATTGTTTAAAATTACTTTCCTCCTTCAGCCTTGGACATTGGCCTTTTCCCGGTCATGTGCCAGTCACGCGATATATCGATAATTGCTCCCGACCTGGAACTAGGAGGGGCGGGGATCGCCACTTACTGTAGGTAACGTCTGCGTTAAGTCTGGGTCGATTAACAAAGACATTTGTGTTCACCCTTACAGCTTACAGGGGTAGACTCTGAGTTACAGTGCATGTGTGAAAGGGGAGTAAGTCAGAAAAGGATTCGAAAGTCAGTTTTCCTATGTGACTACGTCCATAGACTTAAGGCTGAGTCAAATATCAAGATTCAGTCAATAAAAATGCAAAAAAAAACAGCTTTCTAGAGCTTTTTATTAGAACATACAAAATGAGAAAAAAAAATCTTTACATAATCAACAGCAACAAAGAGTTTTTATTAAAAGTGAGATGCGTAGATACAGAAGCAAAGCCGAGCGTTGAAAAGTTTTACACATTCGAGTGGTTTGAGGAGGTGGAGGTGAAAAGCAATAGGCCAAAGCAACAGGTCTAAAGCAGCTAAAGAGATGAAAACATTGGTGGAACACTCTCGGCTTCATGAGCATGCTCCTTCGGCTGGAAGCTATGTGTGGATGTTGTATGTATGTGTGTCTCTGTGTACTCGCTCATTGGGTCCATAGACTTCTCTCGTGTCCCGTATCTGGTCCAGGGAAGGACTGACTGCGCTTACTGTCGAGGGCTAAGCTACAAGAACGCAATGATGGGACTGGGTATTCATGTCCATTTGCATGCAACGTGTATTGTATGTTAGCATGTTTATTTCTTGCGGTAGTCTTCTGAGTAAGCTCTGGGATCGGCCTGATCACGGGCCTGGTCTGCGTAGCGCTTCAGTATGTCCTGGAGGCTGGGCATCCCCTGTGAGAGTGGCTGGAAGGGCATGTGAGGCTCCTCTTGTCCGCTCTGGTAGGGCTCTGCTTCATACTGGTCCTGCTCCTCCTGATGCTGGCTCTCTGCTGCCCCCTGACTGTAGTACTCCTCTGCGCGTGGCTCGGGCTGGGCTCGGGCCTGGTCATCGCGACGCAGGCGGCAGTCACGGTCGTGTTCAGGGTCACAGTCTGGGTTGGCGGGCTCCAGGACACCATTCCGGGTCCCGTCGGCGTTCAGGTGCGGCTCGTAGGCCTCTGCGGCATAGGGGATGTGGCGGTAAACTCCGGAGCGGGGAGTGTTGACGGGCTTCACGGGGAAGCAGTGCTTATCGTAGCCGATGAAACAGTCATGGCCCTCCTTGGTCTTACCTGGGGGGCCCAGAGGGTTATGTGCCTCCTGGGCTGGCTCTTCATAAGAGGGAACAGAGAAAGAAGGGAACTGCTGTCGGGAACTGGGAGGAGGAGCGCGGCGGTGCATGGCAGCGGCCGCGGCACGGATGGCAGAGAAAGGATCGTTGGGGTTGGGCTCTGGAGCGGCCTCCATGCGTTGGGTATACGGGTCGCTAGCGTAAGCCTGGGCAAGGAACTGGCGCAGCATGGCGTGTGGGTCGTTAGCCGGAGCAGGAGCCGGGGCGCTAGCTTGGCGGTACATAGTGTATGGATCACTAACTCTGTTAGCGTTAGCGTTAGCATAAGCGTCCCTAAACATGGCGTGGGGGTCGTTCTGCTCAGCGGCGGCAGGAGCAGCGCGAATGGCAGCAGCCTCGTCGTTTGCATTTTCCTCGTTGTTGTAAGCCGCGGGGGGAGCGGCATATTTGGTGGCGGTCAGCGGGTTGCAGCCTTCTTCAAACAAAGGGTTGCAGGATCCGGGGCCAGCAGCGGCGGGAGGGTTAGGGGCACGGGGGGCCTGGAGAAACACATCACAGTAGGAACACCATCAGGTCAAGATAATCAAAGTTTAGATAAAAATCAAATCAAATCTTTAAGTATGATACGAAAGATATCTATCTGATAATAAGTAAAACCATACCACAAGGGAGGCGGCATATGCACATCGGGGATCGCGGGGATCACAGTTGGGGTATTGCAGGTATTGACCAGAGGGGGCTTTCTGCACCAGTTTGGGTCTGCAGCTGGGGTCGCTCTTGGGGTCACAGCCCAGGTGAGCGTAGGACGGTGGGGCTCCGGCAGAGGGATGGTGCCCGTAGGCGGCTCTCAGATGGTACTGTAGACACTCCACGTCCTCAGCGCCACAGATACGGATCAGCTCGGCCTTCTGCTCCTAAAGAAAGACAGACAGACAGATGTGGTTAATTGGTGTCATTTAGGCCAGACAAACTACCACACTTAAAATACACAGTGTGGAATTGTTTTTTAAGTATCAACTGCAACAGTGTCTTCTCAACATGACCACAAGGTGGCACCACATTTTTCAAGTATGACTGCAACAGAATGTAAATTGATGAACCAAAATTAACTCAAATGTATACATTAATATCAAAGGTTGATTTGCATAGCTTATAGTACCTAGCCTGGTACAATTGCAATGAATTGTATTTCTTAGCATGCAATACACCAAACTTTTTAAAATACATGTATGATATGTACCATATAAACACTGCTTTGAAGCTTACCTTAGACAGGAAAGGTATTGTGGACTTAGCGAAGTAGTAATACCCAGACTCTGGTTCTTTGGGTGGGGCAGAGCGGATGTATTGAGGGGCTGGGGCCTTCACTGGCGCGGGGGCGGCTGCTGGGAGAACCAGGGGCTGGTAGGGGCTCTTTCCCTGGAGCAAAGCAGCATACAGGCAGTAGGCGTCCTTGGTGGGGTCACATGTTTTCACTGGGGCAGGCTTGGGGGGCTCTGGCTTAGGCCTGGTGGTGTGGACAGCCACGCAGTTGGGGTCGTCAGAATCGGCACAGGACTTGTACACTTCCCCCAGGTGGCGCAGGTAGGCCTTGTAGGAGCGACGGCCCTCAGCACGGTTCTTGTTCTGGAGGTAGGCCAGGTAGATCTTGTCCATCTCCTGAACCTGAGAGGAGTTTATTGGTGGGCTGATTTAGATAATGCATGGGCTCAATTTGGAGAAAGACAGGATTATGCTGCAGGAGTGGTTAAAAGCTATAGACTATAAACCGGCAGTTCTTATGTTTTTTTAAGCCAAACTGTAAAAATGTAAGCGTTTGGAAAACTCAACATTTCAAGGCAACTATCTTGGTAACGCTTTATATTAAGGTTCTTGTTATAAGCCTTAGTTATTAGGTAATAAGGACCTTATTAGATGCTTATTAACATTAATTTGTGTTAATAAGACTGTATATAAGTGTTAATAATAACATAATAAACATGTTGACAGTGTGATTACAAGACTTTTATAAGCACGTATAAGAAACTTCTTAACTATTTATTGATTGCTTAAAATCATTAATAAAAGTCTTATGAGTTTCTGATAGCTGTTAATAAAAGCATTACAAACCTATTTATTGAGTCTTACTAACTTACCTATTATGTCATTGTTAAACCTTTACTAAGCATTGTTTGTTGCTTTATGAAGGTAAACACATCTTTATTAATCAATTAATAGCAGTTAACTATGCTCTATGAACAATGCTTATTAAGGTTAATAAGTCCTTTATTAAACACTTTTTAACAGTTAATAAGTACTATATCTTGTCAAGGAGGATACAATGAGAATTAGAAAAACGACATGTAAATACAATGTTAGAGCGGTGAAGGTATTTGATTAGCTTTAATGTTTTTCTTGTTGAAGTACCTTCAAAAATGAGTTTTCTGAGTTTGGTTTGCAGCGCCATATCTTAGTAGGCTAAAGTCACTGATTTTCATCCCTCTTTCCAAAATGTTGTCTTTTGGCATCTAGCATAATGAGCATAATATATTTGCTTTTGCTCTGAAGTGATTCACTCACTCAACATGTGTGCGCAGTGCGCACACATGTTGAGTGAGTGTTAAAATTAGATGCCCCGAGAACGTTGTATATTTTTCACAATCTATGATGAATATCGTATGATCGGTTTTGTGCCTCAAATCAGATCCTTTATAGGGCTTTTATTTTGAAGGTTGTTGTAAAACCGGAAGTTCACGTGTATGCAAGTCGCTGATGGCTTGACGCCAGTTTGACGGCCATGCTTGACAAAGTGTTTCACGAAAGTAAGGAGAACATGTCGGAGTCGTCAGCACGGTCAGCACCCCAAACCAGGTCTCTTAAAAATTAAGAGGGTGAGGTCCGAACAGGAGGGTGACTCTTCTGGTAAGTTTAAGACTGTAATGCTATAGTAACGTTAGCTGGTTCTAGCTTGCTAGTTGTTTGCCTAGCTTACATTACTTTCTTTCAGAAGCTTTGGTGAGCTTCCTTTTTGAGCTAACGTTTAGCTTACACTATCATTAAAACTGCAACCAAACGTATCTATTAACAGTTGTGTCATGCTAGCTTGTCAGGAAGGGGCAAAGTAATGCTGAATGGTTATTTCTGTGCTGACCCAGATGCTGCCCAAATTGTCCTAACTGCCAAACTGGGTCTACAGAAATATAAACATGAGCTGGCCAGGTTTAAATTAGAATGCCAGTATGTAAAAATAAAATACCTGACAACAGAGAGAGATTTCTTGAAGGGACAACTATCTGAATGAAAGAAAATATTTACTTTTTTCCAACAATTTTCACCATTACAGACTAGATTTACTTTGACACTGCACCCCTTTTTGCAGATTCCATGTCCTTAAATGCTTTGTGTAACCTGTCTGCTATCTGTCTAATTGTGATCAATGTTTCTTTGTGTTGTCTTTATACAGTAACAAGAAAGACCAGCCTGACTCAACCTTCCCCTGAGGCTACGGAAAAGCCCGACTCGGAGTCAAGTCCGTTGTGGTCTGACTCCTCAGACGATGGGAAGAGGAATAGGAAGTATAGCAGAAGTCAGCATTATACAGGGCCAGAAGAAGAAGGCTTTTTTTTTTACCACATATAAAAACATACCATTGTATATAAAATGATCTATTTTTGAATTGTATTACTTGATTTTATTTCAATACATTTTAAACTTTGAAGCCTGACCAATTTTCTTACTATTTTGTTGACACAATCGGGGAACGGTGGGACTTGAAAATATTCCCACCTCCAGAGTGGGGAATGACAAAAAAAGTTTGAGAACCACTGGGTTAGGATCTATATAGTTGTATGTGGTTTTCTGCTCGTCCTATCTGCAACAGTATAATGCTGACTTCTGATACAGCAACGTCTCGCCCAAATTCTTATAGTGAGGATTGCCATCTCCATAAGGTTACAGATTCAATATGCAGAAGCAACTCATACAACTCCACGTCGTTTTATATTGTTTTCTCTACAACAAAGTTTTTTTTTTATTATTGTTTGATGGAAGTTTTTTGCTCTACTCGTTTAATTGTTTTGTTGTTCTTATTCATTTAATATTTTAAATTAAAAGTCTTAATTATTGGACACTTGAATTGATGTCAAGCAGCATTTTTATTTTACAAAGGTATTTATTTTTTACATTTAGTCAAATGTTGTTCATGAAAGTTCTGGGAAACAAACAAACATGTTTACAATTGCACAGTTGTTAAGTGTTTTTTTTCTTTAAAAGTAAGTTTTTGTGCTTCACCTCTCTAACATTGTATTTACATGTAGTTTTTTTTAATTCACATTGTATCCATCTTGACAAGATATAGTACTTATTAATGTTAAAAAGTGTATATTAAAGGATTTATTAACCTTAATAAGCATTGTTCTCGCTTTAGATCCAGTACCTTCAAAATGCATAATTAACTGTTTAATAAAGGACTTATTAACCTTAATAAACATTGTTCTCGCTTTAGATCAGGTACCTTCAAAATGCATTATTACCTGTTTAATAAAGGACTTATTAACCTTAATAAGCATTGTTCTCGCTTTAGATCCAGTACCTTCAAAATGCATTATTACCTGTTTAATAAAGGACTTATTGGCCTTAATAAACATTGTTCTCGCTACCTTCAAATGCATTATTACCTGTTTAATAAAGGACTTATTAACCTTAATAAGCATTGTTCTTAGAACATAGAAATGCATTATTACCTGTTTAATAAAGGACTTATTAACCTTAATAAGCATTGTTCTTAGAACATAGTTAACTGCTAATAAACAAATAAAGGTGTGTTCACCTTCATAAAGCAACAAACAATCCTTAGTAAAGGTTTAACTATGACATAATAGGTAAGTTAGTAAGACTCAATACATGGGTTTGTAACGCTTTTATTAACAGCTATCAGAAACTCATAGGGCTTTTATTAATGCAATTAAGCAATCAATACATAGTTAAGAAGTTTCTTATAAGTGCTTATAAAAGTCTTATAATCACACAGTAAACATGTTTATTGTGTTATTATTAACACTTATATATAGTCTTATTAACACAAACTGATGTTAATAAGCATCTTATAATGTTAATAAGCATCTTATAAGGTCCTTATTATCTATTAACTAAGGCTTAAAACAAGAACCTTAATATAAAGCGTTACCACTATCTTCAGTTATGTGTCAATTATCTTTTGTTGAGATAACTTATTATTCGTATGTAATGAAAATGTATCTTTCATACGTATAAACTTCAAATTTTTAGTTCTACTTACTAAGAATTTTAAACAAAAAACAAGGTGCCATACAGGTTACAAACAAAGCCAAGTCTGTAAAAATATTAAACTATCTATTAACTAACTATTAAAACTATCTGGAAAACGTTCTCATCAAAAAATAAGAAGTTTGCACAACTTTTACTTTGTGGAAGTCTGAGTATATAACTTGAATCTTGACGTTGCATTACATATGAATGATAAATTACCTGGACAAAAGATCATTAGTGGAAATGAGTGAAATGATGTAAGACTACATAATTGATATACTTTGATAATGCGTGTGTGTGTGTGTGTGTGTGTGTGTGTGTGCGTGCGTGCGTGCGTGTGTGTTTGTGCACTTACTGCCTCTGCGTTGCCGTTGTCGGTGAAGTACTTGTACCATCCCCAGAAGTCAGAATTCTGCTTGTACCAGCTGATGTTCCTGCGGTTGCGGATCAGCCTCCTGTGAGACTCTGCAGCAGCCGACGTCTCGGGGGTCCATTCACCCTCTAGAGGAGAAAAGACACCAGGCACCATTCATCCCTATGTCACTTGGACATCAAATCCAAACTTCAATGCAAACTTCTTATATTTATTAGGTTAGACATCATTTAGTCCTCATTGTTTTTTAGGTGTTAGGAAGAGCTGCAGCTATATGACATAATAAATCAATCACAGGGTTTATGTGCTGATGCATAGAAGCACGGTGAGTTGTGGTGATTCATATTAGATGTTGCTCTTAAGGCGAGACACTGCAGGTGAATGAGGTAAAACATCAAACTAACTTCCATGGGCATCTGGCAAATTGGCACTTTGTACTTTCTTGACAAAAACACAGATGTTGAAGTACATACTAAAATCTAAAAAATCTCATATTTACCATCTCCTTTCAACTTTTGCACGATGGGTCCGGCAGACAAGAATGCTTTAAACACAGAGGGGAAAGCAAAAACAGATGTCAAATCCAAAAGTTGCTGAAGTCGAGATGAAGTTTTCGGAAATCGCTTACTCTTTCTATTCTGACTTTTTTAAAACGTGTCTGTGATGGCTAATTAAAATATGTGACATTAAAACCTCAAACGCTAACAGGCAGATATTATTCATTAAATAGGACGGGGGTAATTGGCTTTGCCTGCAGCGCCGGCGAATGCAACCCTTTGTAGATTTTATAGGTGAGCCTTTAACATCAGACCCCATGCTGCGCTTTCAAAGAGCTGTGTGTGTGTGTGTGTGTGTGTGTGTGTGTGTGTGTGTGTGTGTGTGTGTGTGTGTGTGTGTGTGTGTGTGTGTGTGTGTGTGTGTGTGTGTGTGTGTGTGTACTTGTACAGGAATCTTTGTGAGGACCTTAAGCATTTAACCATATAACCATAGGAGTGAAGACATTTTTGTAGAGTGAGGACATTTTCCTTGGTCCTCACTTCATAAAAGCGCTGGTTGAGGGTTAAGGCTAGGTTTTAAGGTTCATGTTGGAATTAGTTTAGGGTTAGTGTAAGGGTTGGGGTTAGGCATTCAGTTGTGATGGTTAAGGTTAAGGTGTGTGTGTGTGTGTGTGTGTGTGTGTGTGTGTGTGTGTGCGTGTGCGTGTGCGCGTGCGCGTGTGTGTGTGTGTGTGTGTGTGTGTGTGTGTGTGTGTGTGTGTGTGTGTGTGTAGCGGAGGAAACAGCGGATTCAGCTCTGTTCCAGGTTTCTTTCATCTCCGCGGGGAAAAGGTGTTAATTCCGTCAAAGGAGGAGAGGAAGAGGTAGAGTTAATAGGTTTGAAAGATGACAGGTTTGAGGGAGATATCCAGAGGGGATAACTCAGGGTTACGTGATGCGTGTCGGACGTGGGAAGTTAAAAACAAACAAACCAAAAATAAAGATTAAAAATAAAGAGTTGTGATAAGCTTTGATAAAGTAATCAGGAAGATGTGATGTGTGCACCGAAGCGCTTTAAGGTCGCAGATGAAAAGTAACCAAGCAAAATGAGGGAATTTTCCAGAGAAGAAGAAGAAGAGATTTGAAGGTGACCTGAGGTGATGGAGGGATGACGTGGAAAAGGAGAAGTAGTAGTAGGAGGGTGGTGGTGGGCTAAATGATGCTGTCTCTGTGTATCCGCTGCATTGTTTTTTACGAGCCTGTAAAACAGTGGCGGGCACATCTGGAAACAGCAGCGCTTTAAGAGGGCAGAGCAGGAGGAGGGGGGTGATGCTGACAAGGTAATAACTCTTTACAGGAGCACGGAGGATGAAAGCAAACCTGCCTCCTGCTCCCTTTAATATCCATCGCAAAGACTAACATTTATACAACTATTTTTAAAGGGGAGATGAGACTTGAGCCGAGCCTTGCCCCCCTTTTGTAAATGTGTCCTATCATGTCCAGAGACAACTGGAAAACAGGTGGCGTTAAGAGCAAACTGTCTGTATGCTGAAACATTGAAGATGATTTAGGAACACTGTGGGAGACACATTATGATAAACATAAAGCACAGACAGACGAGAGTACGTGGCCATGAACCAGTGATGGGCGGACATCTTTTGCAGTGCAACTTAACCTTAAGCCTTAACAGGAAAAACCTTGAACTGTAGAGTGTGAAGCTATAAGTCAAGTAAACGTTTTTATTAATAGTTCTAAAGAAGCAGCTAAAGGCAAGGCAAATGTTGCATTTTTCCTTCATTATACTCTTACTTGAGAGCTAAAGTTGTTTTGAATATCAAAGTTCCTCATACACGTAGGTTAAGTAGTTTTGTTGCAGCTGATTCAAGTAAAGCACATTTTGTATAGATTATGAAAGATCTACTCATAAAATATCTTCTTTTTTTCAAAGGTTTATTGGCCTTTCAAATCTATGCAGTATGGCTTTAAAAAGCAGACTGGAAACTAATTATAACATTCATACTGTGGCTCCATAACAGCTCCATCACTTTCATTTTGAATGATGTGAAATTAGTTTATAATTTCTCATTCACAATTTTTTTCTTCCGGTATTTTGAGTGCTAAGTATTGAACTACATTAACCTTGTCATGCAAAAAAATATATATAATTGAGTCATTCATAAAAGTACCCTTTCATTTTGGGGTTTTAGAGAATTGTGTTGCCTGGAACTAAAAGCTCTATATTACCACTAAAATAAATCACTCACACTCGCAGAGCAATAATTCCAGTAACTCATTCTCCACCCATTAATTATTCTTTGAACCCTGAATGATTCATGAATGATTCATGAATCAATCATTCTGTTATCAAGTATCGATTTTAATATCAGTGTGAACTCAATACTTTTACTGATACGTTAAATCAAAGGTTATAACCTTTACTTTTTCACAACAAGAAGAGTTTTGACATACTCCATTACATAAGTAATTAAGTACATTTGGACATTTATAGATAAGCATGAAAGCCATGTATAGAGACTGTACATCTGTCTCAATGGTAACTCATAATTAACACAGTGACCTTGCTATGTGATTCTGTATCATGTCATGTGTGATCCCCTGTGTGTACTCACCAGGCAGCAGCAGCACAGCCAGCAGACTGGTGACCAACACGCCCGAGAAACTGCTTCTCCTCCTTCCAGCCATGACTTCACCTCCTTCTCGCCTGAAAGAAAAACCCAAAGATGCTCAAAACTCACCACTCCTCTCATCACTTTGCTGCAGAAAAAATCTAGAACACAACAAATATTTTTCGCTATGTTATAATGACATCTCTGCCAATTTAACAAATGATAGCAGTAGCATTTTTCCATTTATTTTTATTTTTATATTTTACTCATACAGCGGCATCTCTAGAAAAAGATCCTCCTAGGCCGCATGTCCAAAAAGATATTCAGTCACCTGCAAGAGTGCTCAGTAGTGCCTTCAAAAAGGTTTGAAATGTCCACGCCAAACAAGACCCTGGCCAGGGGTGTAAAGTGACTTCTGCAGCTTGTAACTGAGTGAACGCTCTGCTTTGGAGGCTTTTAAACAATCGTGTTGCCACAGGGCTCCCTGTCTGGGATCAAGTTAGTGGTTTGTCATCGTAAGAACAACAGAACCTGGTTCAACCTGAACTTGAATCCTTGGAAAGTACCAAACGTAAACATACAGACACTCTTACCTGTGGTTTTCTAATCGGCGTCTGTCTGCGGATCCAGATGTGTTCTCAAAAGGATGACTCGAGAGAGAGAGAGTGTGTGTGTGTGTGTGTGTTTTTGTGGGTTTGATAGGGGACCCTGGTGCAGCCTGTCCCTGCGTTCCTACTCAAAGACTGCCCTGCCAAACTGTTTGTGCCATGGTTTTAAACCGAAACTCACACACTCACACAGAAAAATACACACACAGGGACCACCTGAGGGGGTCAAGGGCCCACCTCAACGAGGCGCCTGATTGGTTAGAAAAGCTGCAGAAAGTTGCAGCCAATTGGAGGCCTTGTAATTAAAGACAAAGGAAAAGAGCGAAGGTGGGAGGGTTTAGAGCAGAGATGGAGACGTGGAGAGATGGTAAGACAAGTCATGTTTTTTGTTTTTTTAATTGAAAAAAAGTAATGATTGGTAATTGTTTCAATGAGATAACATCTAAGGTTAGAAATCCGGATTCAGAGTATATTTTTGACCTGCTTAAGTTAAGAGTGATTGATGCATTGGCCCCGGCCCCTAGAGAAAAGACAGAAAGGTGACAGAAGAAAGAAAACATCAGGAACTAATGAAGGGGCGCCGAGGTGCCACATAAGCACTTCTCAGGAGAGCCTCAATGAGGGCCAAACCACAGCTTCTGTCTAAACCTGAACACACACACACACACACACACACACACACACACACACACACACACACACACACACACACACACACACACACACACACACACACACACAGGGACAGCTGGTCTACACATGAGGAATTTTATAATCTACAGTTTCCTCCTCAGTTTAACTGTGTTCAGGCATGCCAGCTTTTTAAAACACACACATACAGAGTGGTTGTGGGTTTTTGCAGAAACCGTATAGCTGTGGTGTGCATGATGCAATATCAGCACATCTGACTGGATATGCCTGCAATTCCTTTATGACACCCGGTAGTCTAATGAGGATTGAGTCCAGGCTGGCTTCTCAAGAGGTTTTACTGCTTTACGCAGAGATTTTCATTTAAAAAACTTTTTTTTTCACACCAAAAGTGATTAAAAGCATAGCAGAGAAAGTTTAATATGAACACAAACTAACCATCTCAATGAACATTAGAGGGAAATAAGTTTAAAGTTTACTCAAAGTCATACATGATGTGTTTTTGATACAGATATTCTAATGAAGTATATCCTAAAGTGCTTGAAAGCTTTGCTTATTTAGTTATGTACATGTAATGTTTAATGTGAAAACCCTAAGATTTGAAATAGTCATACATTTATCAAAATCTTATTATTAGTTATTAATATATATAAAGTTTTAAGACACCCTCGGGCATATAGTTTGATCACTGTAACAACCTTTATATACAGTATATGGTCACAACCCACCAACTGCAATCATATTTTAATTGAACTGTTGCTGAATTCTGATTGGTGCACAGAAGCATGTGACATCAGCCGTGTTCGCACCGAGACACGCCCACTAATCAGTGGAGAAAAGAAGACACCAACACACTTGACACGTCGGTCTTGTGAAATAACCAAAATTGTTTTATAATAGCAGAAATATCCGTTCATGTTGGATTCTGCAACTCGTAGAGAGGAACTGGTTAACAGAATATATTTTAATTTCTTTGACCTATTCATCTAAGATCTGATGTAACCCTTTAAAGTTAAGTAAACAAACCAACAGGAAAGTGTAGAAATTCTCCTAGTAAAAGTCATGCAATCAAATTTGTACTCGAGCACAGTATAGTTAGCAAAAGTAAAAGTTTGTGTAGAATTTAATATAAATAATTGTATTAGTAATATGAATCTGCAAGGAAACTGGTAACTCAAGCTTCCAAATACAGACAGTGAAATAAATAGTACTATATTCCCCTCTGAAAGGTACTTGACTATTTCAATTTCTTGCTGCTTTATACTTTCAACCCACTACATGTTCCTCAGTATTGCAGTTGAATGGGAGCAAATCCTAGCAGTCAGACTTCAACATCTGGTGGAGAACCTTCATAAATGAGTAGAAGCTTTTACAGAAGCAGATAATTGCCTGTGCTTTTTGGGATGAGATGTTCAACAACCACATACATGTGTAATAATAGGGCATCCACATACTTTCGGCCATGGACTGTTAACTGCTCTGATCAGCCAGTCTCTAAACGTTGGAATATACATTGAATTTCAATCTAAACGTATTGTGTAACTACGAAGAATTGAAGTGAAACGATTTAACTCCCAGAATCACTCTGTGGTTGCGTTCCGAATCGCATACTTTCTACTATATAGTATGTAGAAAAAAGATTTAGGATGTCCCGATTCTTGTGGCCAGATTTAGGATGGTTAGAAGTACCCGGATGTCCTACTTCATGCGGCCAAGATTGTTAGTGTTGAAAACTGCATCCTATTTGGGCGATTCTGACCCACAATCCAGTGCGCACGAGAAGTGACGTCACATCGACAAAGCCTCCATATGAAAACAAACGGGTATGCGACGGATATAAAAGCAAGAGGCAAGATCAAGGCTCAATGTTATGATGAAATAAGAGAGTAAAGTATGTCCCAATAGTATGCCTACTGCATCCTAACTAGATTCTTTTTATCGTCGGATGTAGTATGTAGAATAGAAAAAAGAAAGAGTATGCGATTCGGAACGCAACCCTATGTTTAGTTTTTTTAGCATTTCAACATTTTTTTGCAGCACCTTTTTCCTGTCCCGTCAGGCCCCTAACTGAGCATTTAGTGGTCATGTTAACACTGTATCTCACGTGTAATTAACTTTTGCTAACAGGTGTTTCTCAGAGCCAGCAAACCTACAATCCAGTCGGGAAGCAGATTTAAACACGAAGACGCTAATACCATACTCATAATTTTCTCTTAAAGATGGAATGTAAGGGATTCTCAGAATTCACAGACACCTGGTTCACCAAGACAAACTTTTTTATTTGGTAGTAAAAAACAAGAAAATGCTTTATTTCAGTTCAGTGGTGAGGGATATGTAGGGGGAAGGGGACTGTACAAAGAAGAGAGAACAGTCAGAGTAAGCCCATTTTTCAGATAATTTTTTGTTGTTGTTGCTTATATACACGTTGCCAGAAACACACACACAGTTGGTCAGACGCTGTCATCACTGCAGGTCATCATCATCGAACAGATCCTCAAAGTCTGCAGGTAGAAAAAGAGACAAAGAAGAGGGATAAAAAGAGATTACACATTTAATAGAATTGGTCAGGATGTTTCCAAGAACTCCCATGGTCTCAGTTAATTATGCTTTTATGGAACAAGTTTATTCTAACTTCTGAGTTTACACCAGCTAGAACTTCAGACACTTTCATCTTTTCTTTGTACCTATCTGCTGGGGAAATTCAAATACTTCAAACAACTGAACTCCAGCTGAGGAGAGTCTGCACATCATGACACAAAAGTAATAATTGAACTAACAACACAACGTTGAGAAAATAAATACAAGCTTGTAGACTGAATTACTCTTTAGTAGCTTACTGGCTGCATAGAACTGCATGAACTGTAACTAATTATAACCATTAATTATCCATTAATTTTTTTTACTTTTCATGCAAAACAATACTTGACTCATGACACTAAATTATCCTTGGGTTTTGGACGACAACACACACACACACACACACACACACACACACACACACACACACACACACCTCTGCAAATGCGACTTGTGATGGACATTTTATGGATTCATCAATTAATCGAGAGGAAAAAAATACTCGAAAGAGTAATGGATTAATGAAAAAAAAAACCCTGTTTGAGTCTTTTCAAGGGACAGAGCAAACCTGACTTTTCCACCTACAGTTTGACACCACAGATGACGACAGAGCTACAGATGACTTCATGAGAGCACAGTGCATGACGCTTCCTGCCCTGTGCCAGTATTTTTTCCTTCTGGGTGACTAAATTAGCAGCAGGGGAAAAAGTAAAATACAACTGAATTTAAAAAAGGTGCTCTGAGGAACTTTTAGTTTTTGGTTCATTCTAGCGCCCCCTTTAGACAAAAGCTGTAGTGTTCTTACTAAGCCAGCTGTAGTTCCTGGGTGAGCGTATACCCATGACAAAGGGATTAAGAAAAACTGTATAAAAATAGCATTCTTTGCGCTGATGGTCTCGTTTGCTGTCATTTATGATCATCAGAGGAAAGATTAGCCTGTTTCAGAAATATTTAAAAGTTCATTGTAGCTACTTTAAGTCAATAACTGGCGCATTATAACCTTGAAGACAAGTCCTATGTGTTGTGCTGTTTTTTTTAGTGATCTGGATTTGTCACTTAAAACTTCACATAATAAAATGTTTGCTTCCGTCTTCCCTCTATAACCAAGGGGGAGTTTTTTTTCCCCGTAGTTAAAATATGGCTGCCGCACTCTTTACGCTTATGTAGAAATTGGCATGACAAGCATAGACCGTTCCATTCTTTCATCTTTTGGTCACCACCATGCTGTGATATGTATTTTTCCTTCTGGGCATGAGAACGCCGCGATCCAGACACTCCCTTCAAGCCCGGCGCGTTTACTTTGAACACTGCTGACATCATTCTATCAGAACCTGTGAGTTAGCTAGTGATGTAAATGCTTCTTTGACCTATTAAAATTGTGTGGAAGTGCTCCTGACTAATCCAAGACAGTAGAATATGCTGAAAGTGGTTCTCGTAAAAGAAGGCAGTTATCTGTAAAGACACTATTCGTATATTTACATACATGTTCTAAAATGTTCATAATAAGCTAAAATGTATTCAGCACACCAGGCTTGAAGAACTCTTTAATGTGTCTGTGGTTTCTCCAGGAGCAGCAGGATATTCCCGTTTGGTCTAATAAAACGGACAGTCTACAAATCAAGCCGCTTGCCCCTCGGCTACCCATAACCCATTGCAACTTTAACCACTCGAAACAAGTTGCCCCAGCTGTCTTTCACAGAACAAAGTCTTAATAGAATTGTCTATGTTTCACACCAGTCAGTCAGTTGACCTTTGAACAATGCCTTGCACTAAATGGTCATAAGGGACACATCAAGCTGAGCTTGTGGAAAGTCAAAAAAGGGCATAGTGTCTTTGAAAACAATCAGTGTTTCTTTTTCATTATCACCCTACAGTCACACAGTACAGATGCTACACCAAACATGGCTTCTGTGTTCAGTTTGAACACACACTACATAAATGTCAGTTTAATGTGTACTGTTTAAGATTGAAACAATACATACAATAGACCTTTGAGCGTATTGGTTATTAACATGGAAGGCCCCTATGGGACTCAAATCCATGTTAGAGCTATGAACTGGGACTGGCGGTAGATGAGAATTCACAGAGTGGCAGTTTTAAGTGTTAACAACCCGAGTGATGTGAAGGTGTTTGTGTATTAAGTGTAGGTGTGTGTTTAGGTGTGTGTGTGTTTAGGTGTGTGTGTGTGTGTGTGTGTGTGTGTGTGTGTGTGTGTGTGTGTGTGTGTGTGTGTGTGTGTGTGTGTGTGTGTGTGTGTGTGTGTGTGTGTGTGTGTGTGTGTGTGTTTGTTTAAAGCAGCTGACTGGCGAGGTGCCCCGCTGAGTTTCAGTCTAAACAGCAGCCATAAAGTGACTTTACCATCCTCCTCTTTTCCTCTACTGCTTTTTCATTCTCTTCTTTTTAACAATCAGCTCTTTTCTTTTCTAGGTCATGTGCTGCTGTTTAGCCTGCAGCCTAACTACGCTGCAAGGCGGAAAACAGATTATTAGCTTATTGCCTCATGTGCGTCCCCTGTCTGTGTGTTTTACTGTGTGAGAAACACATAAACCGCTTGTTTACAGGGAACAACAGGATTTTCTAAAGGGTTCATTTGAGAAGAAAATGTGGTTAAGGCAAGAGACGGGATAATGTGCTTACGCTTAAACCACTTTTTCACGCAGTTATATGTCAATTATATGGTCCCTCTCCTTTTAACCTTTCAAATTACTGGAATGTTATAATATTTTAAGCGCATTTTAAAGCTTATATGTTCCAAAATAAGCTTTTACCGTATAACAAGCATTTATTTTATACACATTCTGTCGCTTTTTCGTTCCAATTTTGATGGGTTTGTCTTTAAACGATAGCTTCATACAACCAATGAAAAAAAACGCTGTTATCCACGTTTCTGTAAAAGGGTACCTTTATTTGAAATTGTCTTTTTATTATGATTTTCCCGGTCCATGCAATCATCGATAATACACATCATTATTCTCTTTTCTGCCGCTTGTAATTTACGATTACAGCACACAACAATTTTCCCTATTCTGTTAACAATAAAGAGGCGTGTAAGTACACTGGCCGTTTATAAATATTATTCAATAGGAACAAGAACGTAAGACAAGAGAACAAGACAAGAAATTGTGAGTGTCTACTTACTTTTGAACATTTCAGTTAGTATTTTGTTTTCCGTTTCGTATCCTCCCCATTGTGAGCGGTCTTGCTGACATATTTATTTTGCCACTATATATTTTAAGAACAAATGTCTTTCATGTATAATTCAGAAACCTGTTGCTTACCATTGAAGAAGTCAGAGTGAACTGCCTTTTCATTGGCTGCCAGGTCCATTAGCAGGCCGCTGCTGCCTCCTGCCTGTTAACACACAGCAGTACAAGCAGTTTGAGCAAATCACTCTCACACATACACACCATGATACACACACAGCATTACAATACATACAAAAGATAGGGTTAAAGGGGCTACTAGGTGGTAAACACTTAATGCATTCTCACTCTCCCTACGGAAACACCTGCGTGAGGCACTATCATCCACACCAGGAAATTGCTATTGATGAGCGAATGGTTGCCTCCAAATCAAGCAATGGTGGGCTCAAACAATATGTGAACAATAAGCATAGATATAAGCTCTTCGTTTTGGCAGACTCCACAAACGGCTATACGTGGGACTTTTTCGTGTACCAGGGAAAGTTGGAGGGAAAAAGTGGCAAAGGTGTCGGCTATGAGTCGGTGATGGAGCTAGTCGACACTCTGTTGCTAGGCACCGGCTACAAGCTCTTTGTGAACTATTTCTACACGAGCGCTCTGCTTTTCAGAGACCTGCTCCAAAAGAAGATCTGGGCGTGCGGAAGCAACCACACGTACGCTCAGTGGGATTCCCCAGAACCCAAAACAATAGTCTGGACTCCAAGTCGCCCCGTGGAAGCATACGCTGGATCAGGAAGGACCCGCTGCTCTTTGTCCAGTGGCGAGACAGAGGGGACGTCTCCCTGTGTTCCACTATACACACAGCGCATGGGGAGGACACAGTGCAAAGGAAGGTCAAAGATGCAGAAGGACAGTGGATAGTCAAGGATGTCCCAGTCTCACCGGCAGTGAAGGAGTACAACCGGTATGTGCTTTATATTCATTATTCATTTATTTCATATTATTTCATTTTCTGAAACAGTTCAAAACAGTTAATATAAATGACTTTAAAATGTATTTTAAATATGAGGAATACCCCCCCCCTAAAAAAAAATATATATTTTCAAATAGGAAGTGGTGTAGTTTACTATAGCCTCAAGTAACCGAACACAATACCAAAACAATTATAATATTAAAAAAAAAAACAGCTCTGAGTTCGGAATCAGAAACAGTATCTGAAGATTTCCAAATCCATGTATCAGATTGGAACTGACTATAGTGGATCTGTGCTAGTTGTGATTGATAATTGTATTTTTTGTTATACTTTTTAATATCTTTTATTTCTATCCATCCAGGTGCATAGGCGCAGTGGACCATTCTGACGCCCTGGTTCGGTCCTATAAAGTCCCCCACAGGACCAAGAAGTGGTACCAAACATTTTTCTATCACTTTATGGACATTGCGATTGTGAATGCCTTCATCCTCCACAAAGAGCTCACTGAAGCTAAAGGAGAGGCCCCTATGCCCCAGAAGGCGTTCAAAGAGACCCTGGCTTTGGAGCTGTCCATGGTGGGCTTTTCCTCCACAGCCCGACCCGACCCACCATCTCCTGCCCCGCTCAGAGCTCACCACAGGCCGGTGTACATCAGCGGGAGCAGCACAAACGGCCGGCGGAAGTGCAGGCAGTGCCAGGCAAAGACACCAGTGAAGTGCTCCTCCTGTAACATGCCTCTCTGCTTTGTCGCAGGTCGTGACTGCTACAATGAATGGCACAGTGCCAATACACTGTAAAATTCATAGTAAATAAAGTAATTATTACCAAGTTAATTTTTATTTAAACAGCTTTATTCACCTTAGCACTCGTTTTTTGACTCTTCTGTACCACAAAGTTGTGCACCAATAAGGGATCAAAAGCAGTGTAATATGTTTGTGCAACTGTTACTAAAGTGTTCAAAACAGACCATTATCCTTTAATTGTAACGATATCAAGCCATATTAAAACTTTTTCTTAGGGAGTTTGAACTTCAATACCCAATACCAGCAGCACTTTGCACTCTGCTTAATATTTCATTCTAATTTTTTTCATTTAACTTTTATTTATCCTCATCCTCAAGAGATCAATTGAGGGGTGACCCTCATTTTCAATGATGTCGAGTCAAACAAATGCAAAACAAAAACAACAATAGATACACAATAGACAATGCAAATACATCAAATACACAACAGCTGATAAAGAGAAAAAAATAACTATTACAAGTTTATTTTTCAAATCAGACGGACTCCACCATCTAAACCTAGACATTCAGATGCTGAATATTATAATAGTAGATTATACTTATAAAGCGCTTTTCTATAAACTCAAAGTCGCTTTACAAAACAAAACCAGAAATTAGCAACAAACAGACATTCACGCATAGGCTACACATACTGGTCATATTTTTTTCGTCCATACATGAAAAACATGTGTAAATTTTGAAAGAAAATTGGACCCGCTGTCTCAGAGTAAATTAAACTGTCACGAAAGGGCTACCTAGCATTAGCCCGTTTTCAGCTGATTATTTTCTGTCAACCTACCTCGTCTAGATCCACGTAGGGTCCAGCTCCTTCTGGAAACATCTCGTCCACTGCGGGCTTCATTGTTTTGGTTTAACTTCGGCAGAAAACCGTTCTACCTCTTAATGTTATATAAGCTAGGTTTGTAGCGTGGTGAGGTATTATAGTTGCTCGGCTCGGTAGGGTACAAACAAAAACAGACGGGTGTGCAACCTTGAAATGGGCTCGGCTAGACATACCAGCTTTTTTTCTTCTCTGACGCCACATACAGTTCCGATTGTGAGTGTGGGATAGAAAATGTACTTACAATCTGAATCTTAAAAAAAAAAGTTTTTTAAAGAACAGACATACACTCTAAATTTAATAGCCTACAAGTAATATTTATCCTTCATGCTTAAGAAGCTAGTGATACTATACAATCCCTACAACCTTCTCCCTGCTATCAATCATTTACCATCTATCTATCTATCTATCTATCTATCTATCTATCTATCTATCTATCTATCTATCTATCTATCCGTCTGTCTGTATGTATGTAATAACACATATTAAAACATTTCACCATATCAAACCTATACTTATTTGAGTAAAAGTGCATAAAAATATAATGACAGTATCACAAGTAACTCATTCTAAAAAGAAAGAAAAAAAAATCGTTTTATTGACATTGTGATATATTTGGAAAACGTTTTATTTATATTTGGAACATTACATGAAGATTTCAAACAACTCTACAAAACAGCTACTTAATCTACATCTGTATTCTACACATATGGCTACAAACACTGATACTTGCTATTATTTTGCCTATTTAAAAAGAAAATCTGTATCAATTCTGTCATAATCTTTACTTTTTGTCTAAGTAAGAAATGAGTTCCTTTTTTCTATTGACTTGGGATATCTTAAACTTGTCAGTGTTCGTGTCCTTCATTGGTCTCATATCCCAAGGTGTCTCCGAGGTGCTGGTGGGCGAAGAAGGTGCGGGCCATCTCGTTGATGTGGTTGTAGGCACCGATGGATCTGAAGTACTCGATGTAGTTCCAGAAGTCAGAGGTGGAGTAGGGCCAGTAGGGAACCCCTGGTGCTTCGTCATACGGCACTACGAGAATAAACAACAGGTCAGAGACAAGGACAGGAGGTATTCCCATCATGCTCAGGGTCAGTCAGTTCAATTGACACACACACACTTTGAGAACAGGGGTTGTGAAGTTGTAGCATGTAAAGGTGAAAAGACAGACTTCACAACACTGATCCTTCAAAATAAAGCAAATAGAGAATATTTCAACACTCAAGACACGGTCACAGGAACCTTGGAGAACCAATGGTTCAATATGATACAGGAATATTAATCCAGCAATATGACATATAATTGGAAAACACTGACCAAAAATATATTATAATATAATATAATGTAATACTCCACTTAAAGATATTTTCTTGAAACGGAGTATTGTCACAGTGTGGTATCTGAACACCAAGAAGTGGAAGTGATGGGTGGACTTCAAAATATCCAAGGCCATCTTTGTAAAGGCATCTAAAAGTTATATGTATATACAGTACCTCCTTCTGGGATGACTCTGGCATCTGTGAGGAGGAAGAGAGAGAGAGAGAGAGAGAGGAAAATTAACATTTCCAAACATTCCAGGGCTTCCATGGTACAAAGACGGGATTCAGGAGCAGAAAACTCACAGACGACTGTGGATGTCTACCCCCTCCTCAAATATTTTTGCTGACCATACTCACACACACACACACACACACACACACACACACACACACACACACACACACACACACACACACACACACACACACACACACACACACACACACACACACACACACACACACACACACACAGATACACAACCCAAAGCAGGAATAATTCAACAATAGACAGAGTCCTCTTTGTACACGTGCGTTCACCAAAAACTAATAATCTGCAATAGATGCAGACACGTGACGCCTGGGAGAATATTATATACAATATACACACAGCTATAAGTATTTATGTGTGCATATATCAAACTGTTGATAGAGTAAAAACATCTCATAAATCCCAAACTAAATGTAAATTACAACACGCCAGCCTTCAAGATGTGCCCATGTGCAGGTGCATCTTAAAAACTAGAAAGTTCAGTCTTTTTAGACACAAGTTTAAATATTACAAGTTATGTGCAGCTCATGGAAACCCAACATCCAATATATCCAAGTATCAGACTATTCCTTTTTCTGGTCGTCTTATTTAATGTTCTAATATTTTAAGGTGCTATATTTTTGATCTTCATGATTTGTAAGCCGTAATCATCAAAATTAAAACCAGAAAAGTGTCAAATGTTTCACTTTATGCGTAATGAATATAGAACAATAGAAAAAATAACTTTTTCCATTATATCCTATTTTTTATTTTTTTTTTAAATTAACCTGTCAAAGCTAAAGTATGATATACAGATTAAGAGGAGATGAACTCACCGCTGGTATGACAGGCGAAAAGGCAGAGGAGGACACTGAGCAACACCAACAGCTTCATCTTGACGTCCTAAACCGACAAGAAAATACTTATGAATTAATGCAAACAGCACAGACTCAAGGTTAATGCTTTATAATGATCCCAAAGTATTTTCTTGCAGTTAACTAACTTTTAGTTAATTTCAAATGATAGTAAGATTAACTTGTGTTTACCTGTAAAGATTGTCAAGCCGTGCACAGAGAAGAGATGCTGCCTGGTTGAATGTGGTCTGTGGTGTGTGGGGGTTAGTGGAGGAAGAGCCAGTGGATTTCCAACACACACACACATGCGTGACAAACACACACACACACACACCTTTCCCAGATTATTTACTCAGGGAAGTCCTTCCTTTATATTTCCAGGTGTTTTCTTTTTCTTAAATTTTACCCTCTCACTTACGATGCATTGATTAGCACTTAACTGAGAATGAACGTAGTGCATATTTGTCAGTATCACGAAGCTTTTCTTAATTTCGAGGGAAAATAATATATTCTAATTCAACTCATGCCACTACAGAACGTTTTGTGCCCAAACTGTCACACCAGAAATCAGATTTGTTTTTAAATGATTGATCATTTAAATTGATTGAGCTATGCAGTGCAAATTTATTTTCCTATGCTTGGTCAATGATCGGTCATTGGCGAAGTGCATTGCTCAGAAGCGAATGGCTTAAAATAATTTTCCAGATAAATGATGAAATACTCTCTGAATTGTTGAGGAGTATATTAAGCAAACCGTGGCAAGAAAAAAAAGTACTTAAGCAAAGTGTAAGTACCTAAATTTGTGTTTGAGTAAAAAGTACTTAGTAACTTTCCGTCACTTATGTAGGCGTGACTCTTTTATATTTCCACTATTTATTCCTAACTTTTGACATAAGAAATTATATTCCGTATGTTCTTGCTGTTGCTCATTTAGCCGCTCAGTGGAAAAGATTCACAAGAGACAGTTCAATGTTAACCGGAATAAATAAAAAACGTGACGTGTGACCGAAAAGTGAATACAGGTTTAACACAGAACTCATCACCGATGTATATTGCCACCACCACAAAGATGCTTGTTTCATTACATTGTTACAAATTCCATTTTCTCCAACTTGACAGCACTGAACCGTTACTACAGATTCAAAATATGAAAAAATATATTTCAAAAAGATCTTAAATTTTTTTCATATCAATTACACAGCATATTGAACTTTGAAAATAATTATGAGGAACAGGCACAGTTCAATAAAATAAATGATTCATACTTATCTTGTTTAAGTGTAAATTAAAGGCTATATACATATTTTATATATTTATTCTTTAAATTTAAAATGCTAAATAATAAAAGGCAGCAACATTAACATGCAGATATATGATTAAACACTGCCTCCCCTTGTAATTAATCTTGGAATAAGTCGGTTAAGATTTTATGTTTGATACACTGATTTTAAACTGCACAGTCTTGTTAAAGTCTCCATGGCTCCCTATCAGTCTTTGCAGCCCGTCTGCACCGTGGCCGTCATCCTGTATAGGTTGATTCCTTCGTTCATGAGCAGCTCTTTGGCGTAGCTCACAGTCTCTGCAGGCAGGAAGCGCGGCCGGCCCAGGATCCAGGCATACTCAACGTGGAAAATGTGGAGGACGTCAGTGCAGGAGTACACCACGGACAGGCTTTCATAGTCAGTGGTCAGCACCCAGTAAGGACTGTAGGGAGAAACTGGGAGAAAACAACATGGAGATTATGTGAGAGACCATGATCATAATGACAGGAATATAGATTTGAAAAATTGCTGCAAAAAGAGAGATGGGCCAACACAATCTATTGTTATCTATGTGTAAGATTTGAGACGTGTTCCCAGGCTAACAATGCTTAAAGCTAACAGAATTTTTTTTTTACAATTCTAGAAACATATTGGGATTGAGGTCCAAAATGCTTCCGAACATTTACTTTCAGATCACCTCTTAAATAAATGCAAGTGTCATCAGCATACTGACTAACTGTATATAAATAGACAAGACGATGAGTCTTTCTACGGTATTTTTATTGTTGTTATATTGAACCCCTGAGTTATTTAAATTGCCTCAAGGGGCCCTGCATATTTCCATCATCATCATCATCATCATCTTCAACTGCATATCCGGAGTCGAGTCGCGGGGGTAGCAGGGCCAGATTGACCAGCTCTGACTGGGGGATCCCAAGGTGTTCCCAGGCCAGTGTGGAGATATAATATCTCCATTCCTTACAACTCCTGAAACACCTCCCTATGGAGGCTCCAAGGGGGCATCCTTGCCCGATGCCCGACCCACCTCAACTGGCTCCTTTCGAAACAAAGGAGTAGCTGCTCTGCCCCGAGTTCCTCACAAATGACTGAGCTTCTCACCATATCTTTAAGGGAGACGCCAGCCACCCTCCTGAGAAATTCCAGTTTGGCTGCTTGTACTTAAAATCTTGTTCTTTCATTCATTACCCCTTCATGATCATAAGTAAGGGTAGGAACGGAGATCGACCACTAGATCAAAAACTTTGCCTTCCGACTCATCTCTCTTTGTCACAAAAGTGCAGTAAAGCGAGTGCAAAACCGCCCCTGCTGCTCCGATTCTCCGGCCAATCTCATGCTCCATTGTTCCCTCACTCGCAAACAAGACCCTGAGGTACTTGAACTCCTTCACTTGGGGTTGGGACTCATTCCCTACCTGGAGTAGACAATCCATGTCAGATCCTGTGAGAGCTGAAGGTCACAGACCGATGTTGCCATCAGAACCACATCATCCGCAAACAGCAGAGATAAGATCCTGAGCCCACTGAACACACACCTCCCCACCACGACTATGCCTTGATATCCTATCCATGAATATCACAAACAGGATTGGTGAAAGAGCGCAGCCCTGGCGGAGGCCAACCCCCACCGGAAACGAGTCCAACTTACTACAGAGAACCTGGACACAGCTCTCGCTTTGAGCGTACAGAGATTGGATGGCCCTGAGAAGGGACCCCCTCACTCATACTCCCCCAGCACCCCCCACAGTATCTCCCGGGGAACCCTGTCATACTCCTTCTCCAAGTCCACAAAACCATACCAGAAGAGCATACTCCCAAGCCCCCTCTAGGATCCTTGCGAGAGTGAAAAGCTGGTCCCCCTTTTTGAAGAGAGGATCCACCACCCTGGTCTGCCACTCTTCCGGCACTGTACCCGACTTCCACCCAATTTTTAAGAGACGTGTCATCCAAGACAAGTCTCCATTCATTAATTACCCAGAGTAGATGATTCACAGACAGACGGACAGACAGGCTCATTGACTTTGACATTACAGCTGCTCTGAGGCTGCTTCATCATGGCTCAGCTGATGTATCATCACTCATAAGGTATGCAAGGAAGCAGGATGATGAGTCGAACGTCTGTAAACAAATGCTTACTTTTCTGTCTGCATGCCTTTTGTAACATTTTGTAAATAACTACGTACATGATTTTATTTTAGTAATATTATCATAGATATTATCTCAAAAATGGTTGACTTTTTATAACATTCAAAAGCAAGATAAGTTTACAAAGGAATAAGTAGAAGAAGAGCAGGACAAATCAAAAGATGACAGAAACAAAACTATGAAAAGGATTAGGAGGAAGAGGAGTTCTTACAGTAGGAGAAGCTGACTCCAAGTCTTGCAGGGTCTCTGGGGTCTCGAACCACTGCTGTCCCTTCTGCTAATCTCGTCTTGTTTTTACTGAGGGAGACAGACCGTAAAACATTTAATGTATCATCAAATATCATATCATGTTGAATTATTAAGTCAATGCTCAGTTGAGTCAAAATCACAGTAAAACAAAATATATAAATAAATACTCACTAGAATTGAGAGTTCAACACCTGGATGGTACCGTCTTTCCTTAGGGCGTAGTTTGCCTCGATGCATTTTCCTCTCTCGTAGGAAACAGGTAGCTTCTCGATCTCATACCAGCGCCCCAGATACTGTAAACAGACAGCGGTTATGTTAGTTTTTGTGTAGTTCATATAGCGATGACAATGAATGAATGTTTTCATGGGAAATGTACCTTTTCAAGGTTGAAGTTGGGCTGAACTTTAGGAGTAGGACAGGGACCCCAGCGGTAGGTCTGTGCTGACACCAGAGGGACCAACATGAGAAGAAGGTAGAGGGACGACATCATTCCTGCAGGAGAGGAGGGGAGGTTTAACAAGATGAAACTGTTGTCTGTTTACAGGTGTTTGTGAGAGTATTACTGCACAGTAGATATAGCACAGTGCAGAAATACTCAGTTAAAGTCCTGCATTAAAAATCTGAAAGAAGGTTTCAATGCTAGACCTTCATCACGCAAACAACATTCATTGAGTAAAAGATCATCTTAATAAGGGGGTGGATGCAAAGCTGCAGTCAATCCGAGCAATCACATTCACATGAATGACATCTAAATCAGGTGTTTAACAGAGGACAAGACGCATGTGAACTCATAAACAATCAAATATACAAAAAAATGACTCAAACCCAAAAAAGTTAATATTAAACATCAAAAAAAGCCATAAAACCTTATCAAAAATCTATGATATACTGGAGGTACTTAGAGCAAGAAAAATAGAAACCCCAAAACAAAATAACATTACAAACAATTAGAAAATGTTATGGGGGTGTAATGCATTTATTCAAAATTATTTGTTAAATCACAAATAAAAGGGTTCGATTATATTGCTAGGTCTACATTTTTGAATAGCCTAATTAATTTTATAATATCGTTCGTACCTGAGGTGCGCAGATGTCAGGTGGAGCTTAGGCTGCAACCCGCGCTCTTCCTGTGATGTTGATGGGGATAGAGGATAGAAGTGCCCATAGATAGTATGAAGTGCCTCGAGCTCCAGACTGGGAGTGTTCACGTTCACTGGGAGTGACGTCAAACCGGCAGCACGAGGCAGCTCGTTAGCTGAATTGTTCTCACGCGCACATTCCCACATTGTCACAATGCTGAGACTGCGGTAACAGTTGACTAGTTGTAAGTCATTCTAGTGTATTTTTGGCCTGGTTGGATATGGCTTGTGGGGGTGACATCTCCATTCCACTTAACGACACCACTGATGAGAGTTCAGATGGCCAGAATGATGATGGTGACTTTGTCATTGTGAGCATTGCAGGTAAAACACCTAGATCTCCTAGGCCTTGTTTAGGAAAATTGACCTTCAATCTTTGTAAAATATTTACTTTAGATAAACCTTAAATGAGTAATTTTCTAATGTCTTGCTTACATATGGTAGGTGGATACATTATTGTCAAGGCCTTACTTTAAAGTCACGTTGAGTAAAAAGCGGAACAACTCACCCCACACTCCCCTAACAAAGCTAATCTTAATTTCAGAGGAAAAAATTAGTGCAGTAGGTTCTGTGCCCAGACTTCCACGCGACACATCGGCTTTGTTTGATATTTGTATTGCTTGATGTTACGCCATAGTTTGTTTTTTTCCCAACTTTAAAATTATTCAAAAGATATGTACTTAATTATCAATTAAATCATTAAAAGGTTAATGAAAGTTAAATCCTGATCATTGAGAAGCAGGAACCATGACATATAATTGCCACTTAAATGCATATAAATGAACTTACTGTTCATATGTTTTAATGCAAACAATTAATTTGTAAAGGTACTAACACAAAGTTCCTCAAACTGGACCTTTAGTTCATGTACTTACAGCAGTTACTTTTCACCACTTAAGTATGTGGGCGGAAGATGAAGAACTTTACAGTGAAACTTTAAAATGTCCACAATTTAATGCACACTTTTTACAGAAGAGTGATCGAACTATGAATACAGCTTCAGTATAGAACTCACCACCAATGTATTTTCCCGCCACAAAGATGCCTGTTTCATTACATTGTTACAAATTCCATTTTCTCCATCTTGACAGCACTGAACTGTTAAAGATTCAAAATATGAAAAAATACATATACAGACACAGACAGACAGATGTCAGTGTCTTGCTTTACAGATATATTCTTTACATTTAAAATGCTAAATAATAAAAGGCAGCAACATTAACATGCAGATATATGATTAAACACTGCCTCCTCTTGTAATTAATCTTGGAATAAGTAGGTACATATTTGATGTTTGATACATTGATTTTAAACTGCACAGTCTTGCAGAAGTCTCCATGGCTCCCTATCAGTCCTCGCAGCCCGTCTGCACCGTGGCTGTCATCCCGCACAAGTTGATTCCTTCCTTGGTGAGCAGCTCTTTGCCGGAGCTCACAGTCTCTGCAGGCGGGAAACGGGCCCGGGTCAGGATCCAGGCAAACTCAACGTGGAAAATGTGGAGGATGTCAGTGCAGGAGTACACCACGGACAGGCTTTCATAGTCAGTGGTCAGGACCCAGTAAGGGCTGTAGGGAGAAACTGGGAGCAAACGGCACAGAGATGTAAGAGACACAATGATCATGATGATGGGAATATAGTTTAGACATTGATATACAAAATCACTGGAACATGGCTTGTGGACAAATATCATATAGTGTCCCTTCTACTGTGTATTCTACAGCTATGCTGACTAAATGCTAATGGTAACACACTACTGTAACATGCGGATGACATCTCGTTCTTCACATTAGTATAGTATTTCATGATTAGCAATAAACACAGTGATCATAAACCTATAAAGTATTGATTGGACGTATGTAAATGTAAAGGACAAGAAGTCCTGACTGAAAAGTAGGTCTTGAACAATCGCCACTTTAGAGCCAGTGATGTAATGCTCAAGTTGGCAGACACAAGGACATAAACATCTCCTGAACCAGAGCAACTACGTGGACCAGAATAAATGATTCACAGACAGACGGACATAGAGGCTCATTGACATTGACATTTCAGATGCTCTGAGGCTGCTATATCATGCCTCAGCTGATATATCATTACTCATAACGTACGGCAGGATAATGGGTGGATAATCATAGATATTATTTTCTCCAAAACCCTAGACTTATAACAATATAAAAGCAAGATAAGAGGAAGAATTTAGAAGAGGAGCAGGACAAATCAAAATATGACAGAAACACATTTATGAAGAGGATGAGGAGGAAGAGGAGTCCTTACAATAGGAGAAGCTGACTCCAAGTTTTGCAGCGTCTCTGGGGTCTCGAACCACTGCTGTCCCTTCTGCTATTTCCGTCTTGCTGTCACTGAGGGAGACGGACCGTTAGTAATTGAATGTTATATGAACTCTATCAACGAGTCACAGCGGGACATATTGGTCGCTTGTTATGACAGCTGCTATTACGCTTTTATAATATATTTTCATGGATTTATTCACACGCGCTGGTGTCTCATTTTATTTTTGTCAAATTTTTTTTTTCTTATTGGACTTCCAGGTTAGGGGTTTGATGCATTCATAGAAGATTATTTGTCAAATCACTAGTAAAATAAATGAATCAGTCATGAATCTCATCAAGTAGATGAGAAATATACTGTAGACTAATATCTAGACTAAATGGTGGTGGTTTGATGCATTCATTCTAAATTATTTGTGAAATCACAAATAAAAGAAATGAATTAGTGTCTTGCAGGACTGAATCACAAGTCACTGTATTGGAGTCTAGTTCTCCTTGGCCCAGCCTTTAATACATATTCCTTTATAATTCTTCCAAGTCCCCTGGAATCTCTTCCCTCTGACCTGAACTGAGCAAATCACAAATATGTGAAGTGTGTAATTAATTATTTTATGTCACAGGGTTAATCCTTAAAGGTAGCTGAACCCAAAGCCCACATTATTCTTGAAGGGCCTGTCATGCAGCATACCAGAATGTATTTACATTTTAACGTCTATTGTTTGCCATGCAGGTTAGAGGGTACGACAAGTGGATGGTTATGTGAAATGAAATATTTAAGATGCAATCTTTCCTTTTTTTCCCCTTTATACAACATCACATGTAGCCACACCTGTTTTTCTGGTCTCACGTAACAGCTGTACACAGGTCGACTTCTTTTCACTTTTAGACACTACTGTGTAACAATACCATCATGAACAACAACAAAGTCAAATATTATTTTCATTTGGAATCATTCATCTAATGTTAAGGTCTGTAGTTGTGAAAAGTCAAGTGTTCGGTAGAGTCAAAATCACAGTAAAAATAAAAATATCCATAAATACTCACTAGAATTGAGAGTTCAGCACCTGGATGGTACCGTCTTTCTTTAGGGCGTAGTTGGCCTCGATGCAATTTCCTCTTTCGAAGGAAGCAGGGAGCTTCTCGATCTCATACCAGCGCCCCAGATACTGTAAACAGACAGCGGGTACATGGGTTTTTGTGTAGTTCATATAGCTACGACTACGAATGAATGTTTTCATGGGAAATGTACATTTGTAACGTTGAAGTTGGGCTGAACTTTGGGCTTAGGACAGGAACCCCAGCGGTAGGTTTGTGCTGACACCAGAGGGACCAGCAAGAAGAGAAGGTAGAGGGACGACATCATTCCTGCAGGAGAGGAGGGGAGGTTTAACAAGATGAAAATAAATGGATGGTATGTGTACAGTTGTTTGTAAGAGTATTACTGAACAGTAGATAAAGCACAGTGCAGAAATACTCAGTTAAAGCCATGCATTATAAATCTGACGTGCTTTAAGTACCAAAAGTAAATCAAAAAGAGAGGTTCCCGCAGAATGTCTAATGCTAGACCTTCATAAGCCAAACAACATTAATTAAAAAGCTCATCTCAAGAAAAGGGGTGGCTGCAAAGATTCAGTCAATACAGTCCCCTTGAAGATTGTGTCCTGACTCATGCTCGTAAGCATTAAAGATATTTGTATTTGTACTGGAACATTGTGTCAAACTGGTAATAAAATACCAGTTGAATAGAAACCCCAAAACTAGATAGATTAGAAACAACTAGAAAATGTAATGGGGGTGTAATGCATTCATTCAAAATGATGTGTGTAACCAGAAATAAAAGAAATGAGAGTCTCGCCTAACTGAGTCACAAGTCACCCGTATTGCAGGCTTCTTGTTTCTCCTTGGTATAGTGTATGTATTTAGTCCTATGATTTAGTCACCTTAAAAGGTAGCTGAACCCAAAGCCCACATCAATATTGAAGGGTGTGGGCCTATCATACATGTAGCATTTCATAACGTTTTTACATGTCAACGTCTAGGCTATTGTCTATTGAGGTTACACAAGTTGATGGCTGTGTAAAATGACATGATGCCATCTCTCCTTTTGTCTCTTTATACAACATTTATAACATGTAGCCACACCTGTTCTTCTGGTTTCACATAACAGCTATAAGCTACACGCACACAGGGCAACTTCTTTTCCAATATAGCCTTGGCTGTGTAACAATAATATCAACAACAACTAACATATATCATATCATTTATCATACTGAATCATGTATTTAATGTATAAGAAGCTGTAGAGGTGATATAGTAGACATACAACTAATTAGGACGTCAGTGGATAAAACCCAGTGAAAAACAAATATTAATTGTTTAAACATTTTATTAATTGCTATACAGTTATCTTGCTAAGTCTACGTTTTGGAATAGGCTACTTCATTGTATTATATTGTTCGTAGGCCTACCTCAAGTGGGCAGACGTCAGGTGGATGTCTGAAGCTGCAGCTTGCTCTCGCTCTCTCTCTCTCTGTGCTGTTGACGGCGATAGAAGTGTCACGAGCTCCCGGGGTGAACTCCATGGACCTATAAAGGTGAACACCAACTGGGAGTGTTCACGTTCACTGGGAGTGACGTCACACCGGCAGCACGAGGCAGCTCGTTAGCTGAATTGTTCCCACGCGTACATTCCCACATAGTGCCAATGCTGAGACTGCATTGTCACTACTGAATAAGAGTTCATTTGCGGTGTCATTCTAGACTAGTGTTAGTGTAGGTAGGCCTATTGTGGGTGTTTTTTCTAAGTAGCCCAAGTTTATTAGAGCCCCAAGTATTTTTCATGCAGTTTACACACTTCACACACAAGTGAAATGATAGTAGATTAGCCGTGCAGAGAAGAGATGCTGCCTGGTGTAATGTGGTCTGTGAGTGGGGGTCAGCGGAGGGAGAGCCAGTGGATCTCCAAAACACACACACACACACACACACACACACACACACACACACACACACACACACACACACACACACACACACACACACACACACACACACACACACGCAGGGCCACCCACAAGGGGCAGAAAGTGGGAAGGCTTTCTAGGGCCCAGCCACTTGGGGGGCCCATGGTCTTTGGAAGCCAAGAACCTAACTAAGCTAAACTTTATTTTTAGATATTTATGTCAATATCTATTCAAAGTTGGGTGTTTACACAGAGCCGCGGCTCCGCTTACGGCCATTTAAAAAGTAGCAGAAAAGCAGAAATGTTCAAAATGTTTCAGATTGAGCACAGCGGAGTGTAACTGTTTCAAACATAATCCATCCTATTAACCCTTTGTGAGCCAAATGGTGACAAGATAGGGTTTTGATATTAAACAGTTTTGGCTGGATTATATTTCCTGAGTCGTTCCTGCTCACGGAAAACACATGTAGGCCCTCCTGCTACTTGTGTCTGTTCGTAATGCAAAGAAAGACACAAGGCACAAAGAAGTTGGAAATAATTGAAGGAACAGATTTGAGTTCAAAGATTAAGAACTTTTTTTGTAATGATTTCAGTGCTTTTGCAGTGATGAGAGCAGAATGAACTAAGCCTAAATGTTGCAACCAAACATAGGCCAACTTTATAGTTTTGAGGGTAGGTTGGTTTGGTTATTCAAGTAGAGAACCGCCTTTTTCATTTGTGTGTGAAGAATTTGTTGTTGATGTTGTTTTTTAAGTGTTATTTAGTGAAAAAACTGTTTGCTTTAGTGAATACTAAAGAAGAACAATATCTCTGTGAACTGATTATTTTGTAGAGATCTGTTGATCTGTTAAACAATTGTGTGAGTGTAAGGGAATCAACATATTGGTAGGTATGTTGGGCTAAGTCAGAAATGTGCTACTATTTTAAAATATTAATGAGCCATTGCTCTCCCAACTGTCCCTGCAAATTCCTGGTTGATAAGATAGTTAGTCTCTTTACAAATACATGTATGTGTTTATTGAGGGATTAGCACACTCACACTCATTGTTGATAGGAGTAATGGGTAAGGGGGGCCCATTGACTGGAGGTTTTCAGGGGCCCAGCCATTTGTGTGGGCAGGCCTGCACACACGCGTGACCCACACATGCGAAACACAACACACACGTACACACACACACAGCCAAGTCTTGCCCAGATTATTTACTCAGGGAAGTCCTTCCTTTAATAATAATTAAAAGTAATAGTAAGTGTTTTTGCTATTTCTCAAATGATGCCCTCCCACAATGATTTTACATTGATTGGTACCTAACTGAGAATTAATGTATTGGTGCATTTGTCAGTATGTCAAAGCTAAGCTTAATTTCAGAGGGTAAAATTACTGCATGAAGTTTGTGGCCAAGACTTTCACACCTTTGGCTTTGTTTGATATTTGTATTGCTTGATGTGCCTAAGTGACACCATAGTTAGTTGTTTCCAAACTTTAAAATTATCCTTAAGAAATGTACAATAATTACTTCATAATTAAATAACTAATAAAACATGAAAGTAAAATCCTGTTCTTTGAAAAGCAGGAGCATATATTGGCCAATTACATCTATTTTTCTCCATCTTGACAACACCGAGCCGTTACTACTGATTCAAAGTGTGAAACAATATAAATTAAAAAGATCTTAGATTTTTTCATACCAAAATTACACAGCAGTCTGAACTTCAGTTTGTGACGAATATGAGGAACAGGTACAGTTAAATGAAATGAGTGATTCCTTTATGTTTAAGTGTAATTTATAGGCTATAAAGACATTATATATACACACTAGTGTAGAGCCAATAGGAAGCAGGTATTAGCTGGTGCATGCTTAAATGTAACATGAAAGTGGGACACAGAAACAGATGTAGTCTACACATAGGCAGTGTCACACTGTCATTGAAATGGCTGTCACATCGCTGGTCATGCACTTTTGATCTTTCTGTCATAAACTGGGTAGATGCAACATTAGCAAGGAGAATGGATTATGTGTACTTGCCAGCTACAGGAGAAGTTTAAAAGGTAAAAGTTTGGATAACTGTCAAATAACGTTAACTTGTCAATAGCAGTCAGCTGTGAAACCACGGTGTGTGTGTGTGTGTGTGTGTGTGTGTGTGTGTGTGTGTGTGTGTGTGTGTGTGTGTGTGTTGTGTGTGTGTGTCAGAGAGATATGCGAGCCACAGACACACAGAATGACAGACAGACGTTTCTTGCTTTATATTCTTTAAATTTAAAATGCTACATAATAAAAAGGCAGCAACATTAACATGCAGATATATGATTAAACACAGCCTCCCCTTGTAATTAATCTAGGAATAAGTAGGTAAATATGTTATGTTTGACTTTAAACTGCACAGTCCTGTTGAAGTCTCCATGGCTCCCTATCAGTCCTTGCAGCCTGTCTGCACCGTGGCCGTCATCATGCTCAAGTTGATTCCTTCGTTCATGAGCAGCTCTTTGCCGGAGTTCACAGTCTCTGCAGTTGGGAAGCGTGACCGGCTCAGGATCCAGGCAAACTCAATGTGGAAAATGTGGAGGACGTCCGTGCAGCCGTACACCACAGACAGGCTTTCATAGTCAGTGGTCAGCACCCAGTAAGGGCTGTAGGGAGAAACTGGGAGCAAACGACATGGAGGTATTACTAGAGAGATTATGGTCACAATGGCTAGAATATAGTTTATGAATCAATTTGAAAAATCACTGTAATATGGCATGTGGGCCATCACAATCTATTGTTATCTATGTGTAAGATTTGATACGTGTTCCCAGACGCACATAGGCCAGGACGATTGAATGCAGTTGAATGAACTGAGGTCAGCCCGGATGCTACATCCATTTTATATACCATCTATGCCTGGTCTGTATACAAGTGTCTACTTTAATGCCTGCTCTTTGTACAAAATTGCAAATAACTACATGATTTTAGTAATATTATCCTAGATATTATCACCAAAACCGTTGACTTCTTATAACAATAGAAAAGCAAGATAATCTACAAAGGAATGAGTAGAAGAGGAGCAGGACAAATCAGAAGATGACACAAGGATGAAGGTGAATACTTACTAAAGGAGAAGCTGACTCCAAGTTTCGCAGCATCTCTCGGGTCATGGACCACTGCTGTCCCTTCTCCTGTGCTAAACTTGTTTTCACTGAGGGAGACAGACCGTAAAACATTTAATGCAACATGAACTCTATCAATCAATCACTAGTCAGTCACAGCGGGACATATTGGCCGCTTGTTATGACAGCGGCCAATATCTATTTATAATATCTCTCCAGTAACGTATTCACATGCGCTGGTGTCGTTAGAAAATTAAAACTGCTTTTATCCAAAAGGTGCAGCTAGAATCGACAGGAACTCAATGTTAGCCTTTGAGAAAATATGGTACTATTCAGGTGCTGGACTTTAAGGTCTACTCGGTAGCCCGCATTGTTCTTGGAGGGTGTTGGCCTATTATTCAGTGTACACAGCATACCTAAAGCATCTACATTTCAGGATCTATTGTCTCCTAGAGAGGGATAGACCACAAGTTGATGGTTATGTGAAATGACATATGTAAGATGCCATCGTCTCTTTATACAACATAACATGTAGCCACACCTGTTCTTCTAGTCTCACGTAACACCTGTACCTGCACACAGGGAAACTTATTTTCACTATTAGACACTACAGTGTAACAATGTAATCATAAACAACAACAATTATATCATCAAATATTATATCATATTGAATTATTTATCTTAGTTAAAAGAAAACTGCAGTTGTTAAAAATAAAGTCAAATGCTGAGTTGAGTCAAAATCACAGTAAAGAATAAATGTATGAATAAATACTCACTAGAATTGAGAGTTCAGCACCTGGATGGTACCGTCTTTCCTTAGGGCGTAGTTGGCCTCGATGCATTTTCCTCTTTCGAAGGAAGCAGGGAGCTTCTCGATCTCAAACCAGCGCCCCAGATACTGTAAACAGACAGCAGTACGTTAGTCTTTGTGTAGTTCATGTAGCGACGACATTGTATGAATGAATGTTTTCATGGGAAATGTACCTTTGTAACGTTGAAGTTGGGCTGAACTTTGGGCTTAGGACAGGCACCCCAGCGGAAGGTTTGTGCTGACACCAGAGGGACCAGCATGAGAAGAAGGTAGAGGGACGACATCCTTCCTGCAGGAGAGGAGGGGGGTGAACAGGTGTTTGTGAGACTGCACAGCAGCTAAAGCACAGTGCAGAAATACTCAGTTAAAGTCCAGCATTCAAAATCTTATGTAATATAAAATGTGCTTAAAATACCAAAAGTAAATCAAAAAAGAAAGGTTCTAGCACAATGTCTTACTTGAAAAAATATACATGTATTTGGTGGCAACGTTTTGGTGCTCGACCTTCATCAAACAAACAGCATTCATTGAGTACAATATCTTAAAAAGGTGTGTGTTGGAAAAAATGCAGTCAATCACAGCAATCACCTTCACACAAATGACATCTATAGTCTTCCTAGTTCACCCAAATCTCCCTTAATCACCTTCCTCTGACCACTAAAGAACTTTCATCACAAATATGTCAAGTGTGTATTTAGTTATTTCGTGTCACAGGGTTAAACCTTAAAAAGGTATCTGAATCCAAAGCCCACATTATTCTTGAAGGGTGTTGGCCTGTCATACACGCACCATACCAGAACGTATTTACATTTTAACGCCTATTGTTTCCCATTTAGGTTAAAAGGTTCGACCACAAGTTAATGGTTATGTAAAAAGAAATATATAAGATGTGATATCGTCAATTTTTTCTCTTTACACAACACAACATGTAGCCACACCTGTTCTTCTGGTTTCACATAACATCTGTGAGGCTACGTGTACACAGGGCACATGTCTTTTCACTTTTAGACTTAACTGTGTAACAATAACATCAACAACACCAACAATATAGTAGGCTATATCATCATATTATATCACATCGAATCATTTATCTAATGTTAAAGAAGCTGTGACATAGTAAACATAATTAGGACCTCAGGGGATACAACCCAGTGAAAAACAAGTACTAATAGTTTAATAATACGAGTTATTTATATACACTTATCTTGCTCAGTCTGCATTTTGGAATACTTCATTGTATTATATCGTTCGTACCTCAGGTGCACAGACGTCAGGTGGAGGTCTGAAGCTGCAGCTCGCGCTCTCTCTGCTGTTGATGGGGATAGAAGTGTCTCGAGCTCCCGGGGTGCACACCAACTGGGCGTGTTCACGTTCACCGGGAGTGACGTCACACCAGTAGCTCGCGTTAGCTTAATTGTTCTCACCTGCAAATTCCAACTTTGGGACAATGCTGACGCTGCCGTGAGAGTTAGGGTTATCATTTAATATTTTTGCGGCATTTTATGAAGTTTTCTTGAAAGGACTTACATTTTCAGTTAAAAAAAAGGTTTCCCCAAATGTAAAGAACGTTGTTAAATTATTTAAATGATATCAACTCGTTTAATAACTTAATATTATTACAATTGCTGGAGTACATCCCTATCTCCCACGGTGGTCTTCTCAATGACAACTAGATGGCGCCAAAGTCTAATTCTAGACAGGCAGTGGCGACTTGAAATAATTTGTATGTTGGAATTGTTTTGTAGTTTGTTCAAAACCATTCTGATTATTTAGTATGACCCTATAAAATAAAAACTTTAAAAAAAGAATCTTCATAGGGTAATGACACTGTCCAAGTAACCAGTTAAAGATTAGATTTTTTTCCCACATGTATTTCAATCACATAACTGTAAAATTGTGTCTATCAGCATGGTGATCGAAGAGCTGTTTTAAAGTCAGGAATATGATTTTGTAAGAGGAAATGTAAATCTGGAAATGTATTGTTTCCCCATATGGATAGTTAAAGCTAAAAATCCAAATCTGCTCTCAGTGCCCCCCCCCCCCCCCCCCCCCCCCCCCCCCCCCCCCCCCCCCCCCCCCCCCCCCCCCCCCCCCCCCCCCCCCCCCCCCCCCCCCCCCCCCCCCCCCCCCCCCCCCCCCCCCCCCCCACCCCCAACGAACCAATTTTTTTCCCTTGTAAGTATTTCCTCTGTCATTGAACCTCCACATACACAAACATCCAGGACACCACACATAAAGGCGTATTCATACAATTTCATCTGTTCTTGTTTAGCATTGCAACTCCTTTTATTCTGATGCCAACTCAAATTAATTTTTCTTGTATAATTGATGCAATATACTGTTGTGTAAGCAAGCATACATACTTTGGCAAAGATTCAAAATTAAGTGTATTTCATTCTGTCCAAGGTATAAAACAATGAGACCAAACAGACACACGGATCTAATAAAGATTATTTATTTCCAGTGTTTGTTGAGGGAGGGACGTTGCGCCCATGTTTCGCTGTACACAGACGAGATGTTCACCGTTCAGAAAACATTGTCTCATGCAGTTTTAAAGATTTGAGAATTTGTTGGTTTTTCTTCTCCCAGGTTTTAAGCGCCCATGCATTTTACTGCACTTGTAAAATACAGAAAAACAGGGACAAAATACACAAAACCATAATGAAACATAGCATCTGACATACAAATTGAATGCTCCAATGTCGCTGGGAGTTAAACTGAAAACAGGAAACGAAAAAGAAGATCTCTGGAATGCCTGTGAGGTTATTCACTTTTAAAAATGTTTTTAAAATGTTTCTTTTCGTCTTGACAACTATTGGTAAAAACTGTTTTAGGAAAAACAACAAAACAATACAGAGGCACTTTTTCTTTTTGAGATAAAAACAATTCGCACATATGTAAAAACTTCTTTTTTTTTATATAACTGGACAAAGTTTTGGAAATAAAAACTACTGTACCAAGCATTAGATACTATGGTATCAGCATTTCATTACTGTTTTTGTTTTCCGTTTTTATTTGATAAAACTATAATAATCTTCCAGTCCCTCAAGCTAATATCTGGCCGTTGTGACTGTACTGTGAAAAAACTAACTTCCCACAGCACCCAGCTCAGAAAGCAGCCCTCAGTTACATCCACATACTTCAAGTACAGGCAAAAAAAAAATTAAACAAAAAAACACATACATATTGTTTTGAAAATGACAATATTGTCACAAGCAACTAGTGTTAGTCCAAAGAGAGTAATACATTCTTCATACCGCTTTATAATAGGAAGAACTGAACCATGATTCCTTTAAAAAGGCTTCCTCCTGCGTTCTTCCCTAATAGTCAACTTGACCCCTCTTCGTTAGTGCTGTGTAACAATCCACAGAGTCCATTTCTGTCCGATTGACGCCACGGATCAACAGCTAAGTCACATTCTTGCATTAGTAAGGGTTCGATCTCACAGGAGGAAATCCAAGTTTGTTCCACGTCCGTTTCCAGTATGGCCAACAAGGTCAGTGGAATTACACACATAAACATCTCTTCAGAATTATTCCGGTAAAGCCTATACACAGTATGTACAGTAGATACATAAAGTATACTTTGTAGAAAAAATATTGTGCAGTAACCTTCAGCTAAAAATAACCCACATTCGTACATTTTTCCGCATTCATTCCTCTCTGCCCAAACACACCAGACCAGACCACCCACTTTTGCTTGTAACCGTTTCACAGATACTGGTAGAACCGTGAGCGGACCACCTGTGCTCCAGACAGTTTGTGAGGGTGAGCGTCCGACCCGAGACTGGCTTTGTTTTTGCCCTGCGGCCCACTACCGTTGACATGCTCCCCTGCTAGCGGTGGTTGCTGCGCCCCTGGGGTGGACACAGAAGGTGGGGGGCGTTCGGGAGCTACTTCTTGGGCTTCCGTGGGATCGTCCTCGGGAACTGCTTTGGGCGCGACCTCGACACTGGAATCAGAGCCTCTGCAGCGCTCTCTGGTGATCCAGTCCCGGATGGAGAAGTCCTGAGAAGAACACTTAGGTTTGAGTCGGTCGAAAACAGACAGATCTGCCTCCTGGTCCACCCCGCCCTGCTCCCTCCAGTCATTTATAACCGCCAGCTCCGCAAAGTCCCTCTGCCCGCCCATGGTGTGCCTCCGGCGGATGTTCTTCTTCTTGCTCCCGCGGGCCTCTGGAGCTCGGTTCTTCTGGGTGGTGAACATGTCGTCGGCGGACGTGCGTATTCTGAATTTGAGTCGCTCTGTGATCTTGAGGTGCCAGGCTGGTTCTGGAGGACGCTCCGACTCGCTGCGTGAGGACGAGCTGAGGCTGCTGGTGGACCGGCCTTTCTTCATGACCTCTAGAACTCGAGATAGCCGCATTGAAGACTCCGCTCTGCCCTCACTACTACGCTCCCCGCTCCCAGACACACCCTCCACCGACGATTCGCTGTCAGTTTTCTGCCTCAGCGACCATCTCCTTGAAAGGGTGTCACATTCTATCATTCTATGCGATGGGAAAAGTCGCCGCGCTTCCATTTTTGGCGTGCCGGCATTCCCCTCCACTGCTCCCCCTATTCTCAATTCTGTCTTCTCCATCCTATGTTCGGGACAGGGCGTAGACTGGCTGCTGCCTCCGCCCGGCGCGAACACGGGGAAGTCGTTCTCACTGTCTGTCTCCATGGGCCGTCCCTCACTGATGAGCTCGCTGCGTTCGTCGTCGGCCTCCTCGCCGCACTGCAGCTCCGGGCTGAGCGCGCTGGAGTCCGCTCCGGTTAGGAAGGTGATGGAAGAAGTGGTGGAGTAGTCAGAGGTGATGGAGCTCACTTCAGCACCAGCGGAAGCTCCCAAACCTGATACCAGTCCCACACATGCTCCTGTAGCAAGATCGGGGGCCGCTCCTGAAGTCCACTTTTTGGGTCTTGACCGTGGCACGGACGCTCCACAGCTGGTCCCTAAGTCGGAGGTGTTTTCATCCAGTTGGGACGGGGGATCTGACAAAGAGGACTTGGGAGCCGTTTGGAAGATTTTGGGGGACTGGGAAGGCGAGGGGTTTCTGGGCGGAGTCTTCTCCTTCAGGAATAAGGAGTTCCGATGCTCTCTCTTGGCTTTCGCATTGAGTTCCACAGTTTTACCGTTCTCTTTGCGTTCCTCTGCCCGTACAGGCGGCTTGGCGTTGGGGCTGTGGCGAGTGGCGCTCTGGGCCTCGGTGGTCTGGTGGTTGGGCTTGGCCCCAGAAGGGATTTCCTTCTTGGGGAAGACAGCGTCCAGGTCGTCGTCGGAGCTGCTAGGATGCGGCTTCTCCTTTGACTTCTTTCGCTTGCGGCTGGCTGCAGCAAAGATGGAGGAGACCAGGAGCTCGCGGCTGCACTGGTCCTTCCCTGAGCCCCAGGAACCCTGCACAACAGAGGGGAGAAGAGGAAGCCACAATGAGTGTTTCTGAAGTTAAAATATAAAGAAGAAGCCAGGGTTCCTAAGGCAAGTTATACTTAAGAAAGTGTAAATTGTTTTTAAAGTCTCTTATAATGAAATAAAAGACCAATCTTACAAAAAAAAAAACACACATCCGTTACTTAACTTTAGACGGATGCGCTAGAACCCTGAGAATCAAGTCAAAGAGAACCCAAACCCTTCACCCCTGTCTGGAAACTAAAACCTGTACGTCACCTGCTCCCATGAAGCAACACAATACAGAGAAGTGGACAGAGAGAGAGGAATATTAACAGGCGTCGTTAACGGGGAGAACATTGTTGGTTTGTTTCCATGCCGACCTTTAAAGCAGAAGCAGGAGAAGCAGTAGCAATAAGCCTGAGTGCCGGTACGGTCAGCATAAAAGCTCCAGGAAAGCAGCCACATGACAGCAGTGCAGTGATGGAACTAGCAACTGCATTATAAGCTCAATGTGTCATGAAGCAGAAATCTTATCAAAGGAGGTTCTAGTGAAGGTTTTGTCTATTTTGGCTACTCATTGTAAAAAACTGCGGTTCAATACCCATACCTATCTGCTATTTAGTATTAAAGAAAAATATTTAGGACGTCCCAACACCCGGGCAAATGCAGTATGCCAAAATACCCGGTTGCCCTACTACATTCGGTCACAATTTTTACTGTGCAAAGCAGCATTCTCTTTTGGCAAACAGCAACCCTCTGTACAGCAGTGGTTGTATCACATCGACTGAGCCTTCAAGTGAAAACAACCAATGATGCATCGGATATACAGGCAAAAGAGTCAAGTTAAAGGCAAAATGTTATTGTGAAATTTACAACAGAAAAGTTGTTTATATGCTGGCCACTAGCGAAGGTTGCGGTTTGTTTATTTGATGCTGATATAGACTTGAGGTGGAGGGGATCGCTCTTGCTCTTCACCTACCTCCTGTCATCCTACACTACCACTGGCCTGAGAGCGTGAACACCGGATACACACACTCACCTTTGATTTAGCCGAATCACTATTCGCTGAATCTGTGGGTGAAAGAGAGAAGAGAGAGGACATGTTAGATGGTTTAATAACGCTGACAAACACATGGAAGAGATGCAACAAGGGAAAATGAATCAGGGAGAAATAAAGGAGAAGAATAACAATGTTGATGAGGATTATGTGGAGTGAACAACACAGAAGAGGCAAGACGAATGGCAAGTGAGTACAGATGTTAGCAGACGATGGGCCATGCTTCACACACAAGACAGATGAGTGCTACGTTACACTCAGCTCCACAACATGTGAAGTTATTTCTCCAACTCCGACACACAGTCGAACATCGAGTCAATCTCAAGTTTCTTAGTGATACTGAGTGCAACTTCAGCAACAAACACAACAAGTACATGAACCAGCGGATTATGGGCCATGCAACACCAGGATGGCGATTGAGTTTGTGAAGTGAAAGGGGTAAGATCTGGGAATGCAGGCATGAACCCTATCGCAACAATCATTGATAAACATCTAAATCCACAATTTTTCCTTCTCTTACTTTGAAAGTAACTCTATAAAATGTGTTTTTGTAACACATTCAGTTACGGTTATGTTGGATTAGCCCTTAACCAGTGGTTCATAACATTAAAAAAATAATAATAATTGATTTGTGTGGAACCACAAGCAGCCTAAATAAAAACAAAAACAAATCTAATCAATTTTAATGTAGTTAATTTACTATCTCAAAGATGTCAACAAGATGATGTATCCGTCTGGACATTGAATGTCAGCTTAAAGTAAACATGGTATACTACCCCCAAAATATTGGGGTATGGTACTTCACAGATAAATTCTTGATTTCCTGATCTTGACAATACGTTTCTCTAAACTGATGAAGCGATGTATGGTGAGCTGCCATGACAACAACACTGACACGGATATGACCATGAGGGAAACCAATATAGAGAGAAGTGACAGGGGGGTCACAGAGGGGCTAGCTATATGAACAGAGGGGACACTACATGAGAAACAATGTGTCAGCAAGGAAAAGCTACAATCAGTCCTCACCTGCTCTGTAAAATCACAACTTTTTCTATCATCCTTTATTTCTTCTAGCTTACAATTTAGTTTTTTGTTTGTTATGTGTGACATAGCCAAGCCCCCCTATACACTCCCCTTTACAATACGGATGAAGGCACGATATGCAAGTGCACACTGACTTGGTAACGTAGAAACCATACCATGCTATCTCTCCTGTTGGCAAGCTTGCGAGACATTGAGGAGAGACAGCGGAGAGCCTTTCAGACAGTAGCACCGGTCTGTGTTAGGTACACTCTGACAGAAAATACCCACAACACCGGACACTGCACAGTACTGTGTAGCCTGCTGCTTCCATTCCCCGTTTTTTATCCATCACGGTTTCTTTATTTGTTTGTGTTTTTTCTCCGTTTCGTTTCTCTTTGGCATTTTCTTGCGTTTTATAAGAGCCGCGGGTTCCGGCAGACTAGGCAGCTACAGTGGGGGCAACAATCCTCCTTCTTCCTACAGTCCCAGCTGTCCATCACGGACACTATAGAGTCCATCAGTGACATCATGGTGTGATAGACTCCGCCCACTTGGCCTGTGTCAAGATCAGTATGTGTGAATGCTGGGAAAGCCTTTAGGACACCCGACAGAGCCTCACTAGAGACAAGAGGAATCAGAGGTCGCCTTTCACTGTAAAAATATCTATTTGTGATGTGGTATTACATCATGCCGTATAAGTGCAACAGTAGGCAGGATATAGGACGGTAAAGGAGAGTTTCACAAGGTAAAACGAGGTCAGAACGGGTAGAGGGAAGATTCAAAAAAGGAAAAAACGTCGAAATCTCCAAAGTGTTTAAAGGCAAATGAAGAAGCGCGACAATTTATTGCATCCTCTCTACTTTACGTGATGCAAGTAAATTGCCCACTGAAACCCGCACAGGCATTTTGGACTCTCGGTTAGCCATAGACATTTCTATCTAGTGGCAACAGCCAAAGAAGCAGAAAAGGGAAAAAGCTTGGTCTTAAGGGAAGAAGCAGCATTAATCATCAACATTTGTTACTTGTTAGTTTACAACAGGGGTCCCTCTCGGGCCAGAGCAGAGAAAGGGTAGAGAAAGATTAACCCACCAAGGAGTTGGTTTTCCAAAGGCATGGTGTTACCTGATACTTCACCCTGCGATGCGGTCGTTCGGCCGATGTTGGTGAGCAGGTGATCGATGTTTGGGACAGGCTGCGACTCCACTGCACTCACCTCCTGAGACACCGTCTGAAAGGGTCAGAGGTGATACAGTTAGGACCAGATTCACAAGGACGTTTAAGAGTCATTTCAAGTCCTCAAAGCTAGGACACAGTTACTGACTGTATTTAAAACCAATAAAGGAAGTTTGTTGGGAGGTATTTTTTTTTAGTGTGAATGAATTGTTTTTGTATTTGCATACTCACTTGCCAAATATTATCCCATTTAGGAAAAAAGAAAGAAAAAAATAATAAATTGAATTGGAAATTTAAGTCAATCCTAAAGAGAAAAACAGAGTTTGAAGAAAATAATTGAATGGCAGTGACGCCTGTACCCACCACTGGCTCTCCGTTTCCATCTTCTGTGAAAAACCAGTGGTACTAGAGGAAAGAAATACAGTGTTACAAATCAAGTGTCTCTGTTTTACATGTGAAATTTGGTTTAATAATACCATTTAATAGTTAGCTAAAAATCTCCTGCTTACATTCTGGATGAGGGTCTCCACTATCCTGTACTGGTCTGGCATGTGTGTCACCATGTGGGTCATGTTGTCCTCGGTGGTGCGCACCAGAGTTGGACCGAACACGATGGCCAGGTTCCTCGGTTCCATCTAACAAACAGGAAACACACTTTTAATTTTACACACTTGGAAATTCTCTAATAAAAACTAAATGAAGACGTTTCTAAGTCGCAGACCTTATTCTTGTCTGAGTTTTCAGCCACAGTTCTGAGGTGAGCTGAGAGGAACTTGAGGGTCTCGTAGTGATGATCTGGCAACTCATGAAGCTGGAAGTAAATATAGAAAACAGGAGACTTTATACCGAAAATGGAGATCTTAGAATAATAAAAATAATATACAATTCAAATAATTGATAAAATTAATTGCCAAAGTAACTCACCAGCGTCTTGATCACTTTGAGTCTCTCCAATGGGTCCTCTGTTCTGTTGGCATCAATAAAATCTGCGTACCTATCTGCAGGAAGCAATGGAAAGTTTAGGAAAAGAGTGAGTATAAGGTAAACACTCGTGGTTTATAATTTTTGTTATTGGCCACTAGGTGGCATGCACACTCTTTGAAAGAAGCAACCTACCATTGGTGAACAAGGGCTCTGGTAGTTTACGGAAGAAGGACTTCAGTAAACTGCTGATCACATTGAGGTCCCTCCATTTCTGATAAACATGAGATACGGGAATATAGGGTAAGAGTATGTATGATGTCACATCTACTTTCACTGCTATCTACTTATTTAGTATTAATATGATAATATTAATGAGACTAGAATCTAGAAATGCAAGCTTGTGCTGTGACTTTCAATGCATGCTAAAAAATTACATAAACAATATACAACGTACATAGATTGAGTTATTAAGTATTCAGTGTGGAAAATGTTCAAACACATAGCTTAGAAGTTGTATGTGCACATATCTAGATAACATTGCCTCTTGATTTGTCCCAAGCACATGAAGGACAGCACTGTAGAATGTGAGACTCCAAGGAGAGTCTAATTAAAGCACCAGCGATCGATAGAGACACACTCACATCGTCCTGGATATCGATATCGTTCATGCCCTTGTTGTTGAGCTCCTCCTGCATGTTGGAGATGGCAGCGTTGTTTCCCGGGACTCTGTAGATTCCAGTGTACTCCAGCCCTCGCTCCTCCACCAGGTTACAGCAGACCTCCACTATCAGAGGCACAAACTATAAGACACAGACATGTTGTCAGTACTTTGCAATGCTGTTGCTATGAGGATAAAAAGACATATTGAAGAGCAAATAACAGAAGAAGCACAACAGTAACATCCATTAAAATCCTGAAATATTTACTATAAGTATACTTAATTATTATGTTTTCACTCTTGTTGATGTTTTATTTAGCACAGACCTTGTTGTTGTGAGCGGGAGGACAGTCGTCCAGCCTCACTCCAAACGTGACTCCAACAGACGGCTTCTTCTCAAAGGGTTTCCTCATCAGCCCCGGGATGCCTTTCCTCCACGTCCCTTTATCCTTGGGAGGGCTGGTGTCATCTGCAATCAGAGTATGACATTCAAGATTTAGAGCTTTATTATCATTCTAACCATACAGCAGACCTGTGTGCAGTGAAGAATGAAATAGTGTTTCTTCATGGCAGTGCAATTCCAACAGTGATTAAAAACAAACAGAAGAGTAAAAATTAGGGCTATAAAAATCTGTTCGGTGCATTTGAAGGTGTCTATTGAAGTATTAAAGTGACCATCAAAGAAATTCATATTCTATTTTTGTACCTTTGTGCATGTTCTTCCTCTCCTGCTCTGGTGGTTTTGGTGAGTTTGGACTTGTTGCTTTGGTCTCTCCTTTACCGCCCAGCAGTGTCTGTCTTAGTGACCCACGTGAAGGTTTGGGCGACGGCTCCGTCTTGCTTCCCGTCGGGCTGGGGAAGAAATGGATGTAAAAAAAAAAATGCACACAAAATGAGCTTTTCAAACTTATCCAGCGCTGTTTGTGTGAAGTCACCTCCCTCCTACTCAACCCCTTCTTACCTCATCAAGGTGTTGTACTGTGTGATCTTTCTACTGATGAGGTCATGGCTGGTGAAGGCCGCGTTCTAAAAAAAGAAAGAACGGAAGGAAAGGGGACAGAGGAGACAATAGGTGATGGTTAAGATATTAAGGCATCAGGTGTAACACTTTCCATTCACATCCAGCATTAAAGGCCATAAGGGATCTTTACATAAGCTGCTGTTATCAGGTGACACAGGTAAGACCATTGGAATGCCACATTTGGGACAGTGGGGTTGGGTCCTCAAAAGAGGCCGGCTTAAATTTCAAAAGGGGTCGGGGGGGACCTAACTATTTGAAGATGTAGTGAGGTGAGCATACATATATAGTAATATCCAATATATAATCTCATTTGGTGCTCATGCTAATTTGATGCTGAAACAACAACAACAACAACAAAGGTCTTCTAGAGTAAAGTAGGCCATGACTTAGATCGAAGGAGGCAAAGAGGGTGTGACTGTCACAGCAGGACAAAAGGACAGTTATGCAGTAGGTCATGACACACTGTCACAGGTGTTATAACAGAGGATGTTCACCTTGACAGTGACCTGCATAAAGACCCTTAGGTAGCTAGTGTCTGAGTGAGAAATACTAAATGTATAAGCTGCCATGACATGAATACATACTGTAAATACAGACAAAAAGAGAGTTTTAAAATATGTACTCGCTCCAGGGCGTTTTCCAAAAACTCAGTGTTCCACCGTTTTCTTCACTTTTCTGATTGACAAATAATATTGTGAATAGTCGAATCTCTGTATTGAACAGGCAGATCCAATACTTGGACAGCACTAGTTGTTTAAGTAATTTATTTTTATGATTTCAGCATCTTTACTAGGGATGAGCCCGAATCCGAATATGTATTCGGATAAGCACGGATAATGAGTTAGATACGGATACAGATAATTTCCGAATAGTCCCGTTATTATTCGGGGATTTTTTTAATTTTTTTATTATGCGCTTAATTGACGCAGCGCGTTCCGCCTCAATGACACAACAGGTAGAATGACACTAACAGCTGTTCTGCGGTGGACATGAGAGGACCGGGCGCGTCCCGTGACCCGCGGTCTCTCTCTTTTTATCCACTGATAAACGCAGCGCGTTCGCCCTTTCCCTCGAATAGAAGGTTCTACCGGTCGCATTCGCTGCCGTTTTTATTTGAGTTTCCTCGTAACCCGCTGCTATGGCAGAGAAGAGACGAACCGATGGAATATGCTGCACCCCGAGTCACCGTCAGCCCTTCCCCGATGTAGGCTATTTACATTCTCTAGGCCTACTGCTTAAACTCTTTTAAACAACAACGTTTCCATCAAACTGATGCTTAGGACCTGTACTTTTTCAGCTGTCAATCAGTGCGTAGACGCCTAGGCCTACTTCAGGACCTATACAATAAAAATCGGAAACTGCAAACTTGACACATTGAAATCACATATGGCTTTGTGGAAAGGCTAAAATATTATTTAGGGTTTATGAGATTGGCACGTTGATACAGATTGTTCCTAAACCTTAGTTTAGTAAAACAAATGTAAACAAAGAGCGATAGGGAGAGATAGAGATAAAAAAAATCATGAAATACAGCTGTATTTTCCCCAGTTAAAGGGAGACCTTAATTAAGTTAAAATTAAAACACTGGCCCTCATTTACTAACAGTGAGAAGCCTATGCACAGATTTGGGCTGTTATTTATCAATATTTTCGTTCCCTGAATTTCTTCGTATTATGAGAACAAAGAAGAGAGAGATGAAAAGGTAGAAATATATCTGACTTTTTGACTTATATTTCAACATTACATCAATTTGATGCTTTGAAGGGACAACAATTGCATTGACAATGAATATTAGTTTAGAAAATCAATGTAGGTATGACTTCCTTTAATGTAGGCTAATGTAAAAGAAACTTCCGGTATACGCCACGCCCACTTCTTCTTGTGTATCCGGATACGGATACAGATACAGATACAGATAATTTTGTTGGTTGAACAGATACAGATACAGATACAGATAATGACGTCTCCGCACACCCCTAATCTTTACATTTTATTATTAATCAGAAATATCCAGATGAAGGCAGTTCTTAAGTCAAATATGTCTTTTGTTAAGTGGTTATTGGATAAGGCCCAGTGTCTTAGCTGCCTGAACAGTTTGAATGCCTGACTCTCACCTCCTCATCCAGGTTGCTGTTCTCCTGTATGACTCTGATCCAGGCCAGCATGTCCTCTCTGTCCTCAGCTTGGAACAGGTACTCGCAGTCCGACGTGGTGAGCCGCAGAACGTTCTTACGCTTTGTGTCGCTGTACGAGATGTCAATCAAACAGGCCTTGATGCTGATTGGCAGGGGCTCGTCATCCGCTTGGCAGTTGGCGTGAGCCTGTCCCGCCTTTTTGTCTTTGTAAAGGCAGAGGTAGGGGCCTCTCAACACGCCGTACATCTGTTTCCACGGCCGCATTCCCCCTCCGCCACGCTGCAGAATATGGGTCAAGAGAAAGGGAAGGGTTTAAAGCAAAATGGAGGGTTTAAGACTGTAATCTTTCTGCAAATGCTCCTATTGTTGGCATCATTATACATAATCACCGCCTCAGGGACAAGTTTGGAGACAATATAAGACAACACAAAATGAGGTCAAAGTCAGACAAAGATATATTCTGGAAACAAGGGCAGCCACTGCTTCTATTTATATAACAAATGATACAGTAGGTCACATAATGTTTGAAGTCTTGCACTCTGCTTTCTGTGTCAGTAGGTTTCTATCTAAATGTGAAGCAAATATTTTGAAAGTTCCCAAAAAAAATATAATGCAAATTAGGTGCATTTCCATCAAGTGTTTGAAGTAGATAAACTACACTAGTTTTGTTGTAAGATGGCGGTATAGGTAAAGTATGGTAACATGGCTGTAATGAAAAAAAGAACAAGTAGATAAATGGAAACAAAACAAACATGGAGAGAGGTTTCAATTAGGCATGTTGTTATTGTTGTGACGTTATTATTTTCCATGTTTCCTGCTGTCTGGATGCAAAGTACAATATACACACACCTTTCCCTTGTCTGTGTTAAGCTGTTTGAAATGCAGAAGACCCTCCTTGGTGGCGTCACAGAAGATATCTGATGACGAATCCCTCCTGGACCCCGAGTCTTCAGATGACCTGTCCACAGCAGCCTGTGACGGATGAGACAATAACATGAAGCCCACAAAACACTTTTTTGATGTTTGTGATCAAAATATGTTAAGTTCTAACTTAAAACCCCCAGAGCAGTTGTGAAAATCTAGGAGCGTTAAGTGATCATCAGCGTGAACAACAGTTTTCATAGGAATAGATTCCTACATCCTTCTGAATCAATTATTCAGCAGTAACGTGTGATGATGCTTTTGCAGACAACAGCTGATTTTTTTTTCAGCTGCAGAGTTCAGCCAGAGTTTAATACTGAATAACTTCTCATTTTATAGTATTGTACAATATTTGTAATGAATAGTTGCTCTCATTTCCATAATATATTCACATTTCAAAGGGACTCAAGTTTTACCTTTTAAGCTAATTATACTGATAAACTTTCAGGCAGGATATGCAAACTCATGTTTGATATTTCACTCAGCTATATTGTAAATGAGGTCACTACCTCAATATATTACTGAGTTCAAATGAGGCAATGGATGATATGAATGTGGATTGGACTCACCTTCCTGAGACCTTTCAGACCAGGTATTAAGGACCTCCTACATACAAGAGAAAACAATATTGAATGAAATATAACTGACGTTTTTTTTGGTATGTGGCCACCTGAAAAAACTACAGACACTGTAATTTTCGAAATGTTCCCCGTTCAAAAGCATAGTGTGCCTGCTGTTTTTAAAGCATTATTGTCACTGTCACTGTTGATGTAACTCACCCTCTGCTCTCTTCCCGGTAGTTATCCAGGCCTTCGTCACACGACTTGGACCGCTCGTTTTTAGATCCAGAATCTGACTCAATAATTGTGAGACGGATAGAATCTATTAAGAAAGGGTCAAACCATTATTTATAACCGTTCATCACCTCTAGTGTCAAGTTCGGTAACTGCCATAGGCCCAATTGTCTTGCTTTGCCGCGAACATACCTTGGTCATGTGACAGGTGTCGTCGAATGAGAGGGGACGGAGATGGTGGGCTGGGTGGGACGGTGGTGATGATGATGGGCGTGCTGGATATCACAGCAGAGGCGGGAATGCGTTCACTGTCCGGGTCAATACTGGGACTAGATGGTTCATCTGGAGGAAATAAACAAGAGGAATTTAGTTATATAAGAAATTACTGAGCATTTTAGGTTGGAAGTGGACATTAGCTAAGACCCTCCCCCAAGCAGTGATGTCCAATCATAACTCAACTAGGCACGGCATGCCTGTCAAGCTTTGCTCCACGTTGAAGCAATGTGCATGTGGATAGTACAACTCAGTGATAATGTCACTATTTAAAGAGATTGAAAGGTGCCGTCTTTTTATAACCTAACGTGAACTTTAATCCTTCCGCACTTTCTATTAGTATATGAGTATAATAACTCTCTATACAAGATCCCTTTGACAAGAACCCATAAAATGGTCAGCCAAAGACAGCTTTTACGACCTACTCATGGAGCTACCATTAGCTTAATTAGGTAGCTACTGTATCTAACCGTTCATGCTGATTAAAAAATATGTCAGTGACAGTCTTCATTTTAGCCAGGGAAATCATCGGTCACAGGGTCTAAATGATGCACCTGCTTTTGTCTACTAAAAATACTTCAATTATTACAATATTTGAAAACAAAATTATCATTGCAACTAGAGAACATACAGCTTAATGGTGTAGGTGTAGCAACAGCAACTATTCATTACAAATATTGTACAATACTATAAAATGAGAAGTTATTCAGTATTAAACTCTGGCTGAACTCTGCAGCTGAAAAAAAAAATCAGCTGTTGTCTGCAACAGGAAAACTCATAAATGAAATCATCCAACAACAATGTCTTATTCACCTCGGCTATCTTTGCTAGAATAAACATTTCAGCAGACAGTAATAAAACACTGTGATAAGGGCGCATGGAGCTAAGGCAAAGTGATGCAGACAGAGACGCAGTCAGCAGGTACACGCCTTCCCCTTTTGAAATACATATGAAGGTTAGTCGGCTAACATTGCATCATCACAGACAAGGCTGTGTCATACATCTGATACGCTATATCAGCAGGATGGCCGGCCCTAAAAGCAAATTAGGAGACGCATATGATGAACAAACACCTTTGGGAATGAATCATATCTAGGTCTGTAAAAACCAAATGCTGCTCTACCAACAGTAGGGGTTTTAGCTAAGTAACTCTTGAGAATAAAGGAGAGCAAAAGCAACATTGCTCAACACTGCACTTCATGCTGGTTGTTGTTGTTGTGTGATGCCTTTTAGCTATATGAAAAGTGCCTTCACACTGCCTTTATTACAAATACCACCATTATAGGTCAAAAAGAAAAAGAACAAAAAGGAAAAAGATCTCCATGATTAAATCCCTCCAAGTACAAATGCACCGGTGCAAATCTTGATTTTTTCAACGGCACAACTTAATATGAAACATCTGATTTGCTTGTGGGTCGTGTACAGTTAAGTGCTGTGAAATCGCCTCTCCTCTCAAACCTCAAAGACGTCTCCCATGACACTACAAACCTAATTTCTGCCAAGCCAAGGAGATGCCTATTTCATGTAATCACTTGTTTGTATACCTCCAGCCTCGTTACTGGGAAAGAAGCGGCAGTCAGTGATCTCTGACACTTACAATTGTTCAAAGACCTCAGCTGTAGACATCAAGACTGGCTTGCCTTTGAATAGTTAATACATATCCATACATCTTAAAACAAACACAGAATTTGGACAAAATAAATGCTTATGCTTAAAAGGTACATGATTAGACCGATACCTTTCTTACATCTCTTTCGGTTAAATATGGAGGTACAGTCCACCATCACCAGTTTCAGAGGTGATGGTAGGCACATTTCTATTAACCTTTGGACAGAACCAGGCTAGCTGTTTCCCCCTGCTTCAAGTCTCTATGCTAAGATAACCAAGCAAACCAGCTGCTTATGTACTGATGTCAAAAAGTCTATCTTTTCCCATACACAAAACTGCAACCATCGCCAAAAACAAATCATTAATTGTCCCTTCACAGCACATCACCATTGTCAAACAAAGAACTATGAGGAGTGCTAAAATCTAATCTAGATCTGATACATAACTAAAAAGCGAGAACAGAGGTGTGTTTGTTTATACAGAGTGAAATGGTGCTGTCAGAGATTATGATTAACCCCCACAGGTTATGGTGCACGATGAAATACAAGAGCTGCTCTCATTGGTTGGTGATGAGTCAACAATGATGACACGACTTAGGATGCAAGGTTGAGTTCAAGCTTGTTAGGTTAAGTAAGCCAAAACTTTGGCAGGGATGCGAAAAGAAAAGAAGAAACGATACTGAACAAGTAAATATAGCGCTCTGTTCAACTACAACACATTTTTTTCGTTATAAATACACTCTGAGGGGGGAGTGACCTTAACCATGTACTTCAAAAGTACCAATTGTTCTCTGACCAGTACAAAATGTTAGGCAGACACCTAATGTACAACAATTGTTCCACTTATTGTTTGGGCCTGTACTATGAAATATAATTGAATCAGATTGCTGGAGGAATGCTCTCATTTCTCTGTTATGTCACAGTCCATTAGGACCATGTTCTTAGGTTTCCCTGGCTGTACAATACTGGGGGAAATATGAGACATTTCAGGGACTGGGTGGGGTACCGTACTGAGTCGGAGAGACTGTACTTGTGTGACAGTACTTTACTGCCCTACTCAGATCCCAAAGGGTGGTGTGTGAATACGTCATGCTTGCCTGCAGTAGAGTGCCCCTCTGTCACAAAATCACACACTTGTCTCGATGTCATCCTGAGTTCAAAATACCTCAAGGTACCAATTTCTTTTAGCATTTAATTCCAATACAGCACTTATTAATGAATTAGCTGTATGCCTTAAATGACTTTGCCTTCTTGACCTGGGACAAACACATTCAATTACATTACAAGGTTTTCTTTTTTATTCAATACAACACTATTTAAACCAAGCAACACATTTCCTGGGTGTTTCCTGTGCTAAATAAACCTACCATATCTCCTGATGATCCACAGTGAAGACATTAGGACACAATAGATTCCCTTGTAGTGTGATACGAAGGGCAACAACGGGCTGGCTTACGCTTAATTTTCAATTCATTTTAGTTATTGAATGCACCATCTCCTGAAGCAAAAGGGAGCTTCAAGTTGTTTGTTTTTAACTTGGTTCCCATGGAGAGAGAATCGCTTACTGTAGATTCTTTGTAAAGCATCCACAAAAAGATATATCGATAGTTCAACCATTTCTATGCTCATATTGGACAGAAATACCAAATAGGCTAACTTAAACTGTGGATTTTGATATGGGATTGTAATGCAACTAAATAATATACAGTATGCTACACTATGATCCTCATAGTCCAGTTCAGGCATGAAAAGGCCACTAGTTCCACCTTGCATGCAGCAACTGCATAGCTACCCTCCAACAAGCTGTGTAAAAAAACACACAGGCACAAGCCTTCTCTTGCAACTGCAGCAGAGTTATTCTTTCTTGTGATTGCTACAGTTATGAAAAACCCCAGATATCATTTCACAATAGGAATTCTATCCAGCCTATGAAAAAACTTGTCATTTACATCTACTGTTTACATGGACACACTTTTTTTTCCTAAAATGTACCTAACTTCTTAAAGTATCAGTATTGTGCTGTTGTCAAGTACAAGCAGCTGTACAAGGCTTAATAAAATACAAACTCCTGATTTGCCTCCACATTTTTTATGATTCAAACAAGGAAATGTTAGATTAATATGACAGCAAGATTAAGATCTGCATAAACACGCACTGCCAACTTTCCAAAAATAGTAAAGGTTTAAAGCCAAGCCCTAACTGGATATGTCAGAACATGTTATGCTTTATATCCAATAAAGACATGGTGTAAATTAGGTAAAAATTAGCTCAGGAGTCTGCCATACTTTCATGCATAACCAAAATATTTTTCACTCACATTAACACGTGCTGTGCCATTTTTTCTTCAGAAAACTACCCACTAACTGCTGTTGCTATAGAAACAGGATTACTTTAAAAAGGAAGGTGGAATAGAGACAAGTGCAACCTTACCTATGAAAGGGATTGAATCCAGGGAGTCATCCAAGTTGTCGGAGCCAGACTTTTGTCGCGTGTCTCCAAGCCTTCTTAGATGCATCTCCCTAAAGCTGTCATTAGACGTCCAGCACATAGCTCCATCTACAGAGCCTGCCTTCAGCAATGGTGGCGACTTGTGAGTCGTTCCTCTCTGGTTTTCATTAACAGCTAGCACATAGGACGGAGGACGAACGTGGGGAGGTCCGGAGTTTTTGTCCCTTCGAAGGACAACGACTGTTGCATCTGGTCCTTCTACGCCCTCTGTAAGACCACCATTAGTCCGTGGGGCGGTGTTGGCTTTTTGTATTGGGGCCACAGCTCCATTAGTTGTAGAGGAACCAGAATAAGATGCAACTACTACACTCTGTAGTTGTTTCTGCATGGGCAGTTTAGAGGAGGGGCCAGAGCAAGAGGAGGATCTGACTGCCAATCCAGCCTCTGACCGGCCCTCCATTTTCAAACTGTCAGCCCTGCTTCTGAGCGGCAAGTGCAGAGGGGAGGGGTAGCCCACATAGTTGCCCAGGAAGTGAGCTCTTTGGTCTTTAAGAGGGTCTGTGTCTGTTCTAGTGGAGGATAAGGCAGGTGCAGAGTCTGAGATGGAGTTTTTGACAGGTAGACGTGATGGTCTCATTAGGAGACCGTCTGTCCTTGGTGTTAGTACAGAATCCGTCGTACCTTTAGTAAACACAGGAGCAGCTGAAGGCGAGTTAGATAATCTACTCCCTCGCCCTTCGTCCTCCTCTCCAGTGAGACTCCTGTTCAGGTGAGGTAAAGCTCTCTGACCCGCTCCCTGCCTGCTAGCTCTGGCTTCCTCTCCTTGGCACAGCAGCATCTTGTCCTCCAACCGTGCCCTATCCCCAAAGACAGCCCCACCTCCAGGCAGCTGCCCCAGGAAGTCGCAAGACCGTGCCCTAACTTTGGGGACTCCTGTGGGGGTGGACAAAGGCAGAGCATCCTCGGAAGCACTCCGAGGCCAATTCCTGATCGATATTGCCCTGTCTGTTCCACCTATAAGCCTCTCTTGGGAAGCGCTACGTAACGGAGTCACTGCAGTACCAAGGCAACTTGTGCGGTCATTGGAGGCACTTCTCCGTCTGACCTGGGAACCCAGTGCCCCTCTTTGACTTGTGCTAGAAGGAGGCGGTGCACGTTGCTGTGTGTAGGCAGAGCTGGAATTGGCAGCCGCACGCAAGCTATCCAAGCGCTCCTGGATGGTGCGGCAGCCATACGTGTGCAGCCTCTTGGCGTCAATATAATCCTTATAGGTGGTGTAGTTTTTCCAGTCAATGTTCTGGTGTGGAGAGGTGGAGGGGGCTGTGGGAGAGGGTGAGTAGTGGTTGGCGCTGGAAGAGATGGCATTGGAGAAAGTTTCCGGTGAGGCAAGGGTGAGGGGGGATCGTCCGAGTGGAGATAACTTGTCAGGAGAGATTAGGCCAAGTCTAGAACTTGAGGAAGGCGAGTAAAATGGGGTTTCTGCAGGACGGGTAGAAGGATACTGCAACTGTGCACTCCCAGGTACCGAGGGGATAAGGGGTCTGGGTCTAGCCGAGCTGGAATCTGCTGAAGGACTGTACCGGTTTTCCTCTGTCCTGTGGCTGGGTCCAGCCCGAGCCTCCCGCAAACCCCTGTCCACTGGATCAGGAGGCATGGCCACAGTTCTCACGTTCTCGCTACAGACACACACCACTGTCTGAGACTTTGACGTCTGTTGGGGTGGAGGAGATGGCGGGACAGGGATTTCCACCCGATGGCTCTTTTCTGCTATTCTCCCCTGGGGAGTCTCACTGGCTGTGGTGGGCTCCGGTGACTGAGCCATGCCAGCAGCCTTCACTTCTATCCGAGGGTAGCATATGGGAGGGGGTTCTGGGATGTTCTGGGCATTTCCGCTGTATGCCTCATTTCCTTTGAGGTATGCATCCTGGGAATACGCCTGCAAGAGATTATGAGACATCGTTAGGACCCTTATGGTTTGCCGAGAGGTTGGAGCTCTTAAACAGATCACATTAAAAACCGAGAGAACATCACACCCAATCAGGGACAGGAGACTTTAGACTTTCCTAAAATACATGTACGGAAAAGGGAGTGCTGTAGTCCTGTTTGATAAACTACAACTCAAAATTGTGGCAACGTCTGCAATCTTTAGATAACAAACTTGCTGTCACATCCCACTAATGACTTCATCTTCCTCTACCACTCTCGCTACAGCAACAATATTTTGTTTCTGAAATACCTCAACTGCACTACTGCAATGTGGTTGCTCAAATTTTAAAAGGTAAAGAAGGAGTGGTAATCTTCTAATGTTATTCATTGACAAGAGCCTTTGTGTGAGCTGATGGGATTATCAGCAATTCAGAAGTTGTTACTGCATTCTCTAAGACAACTGTCATTGAAATAAAGACAACTGGATTCAGCCTTAATAACAATAAAATATGTGCATGCTAAGAGTACACACACAATTTTTCCAATTCCTCTTTCTCAATCTTTTCCTAGGAGACTGCAAACAAATGTTACAATACCACGCCGATACAAATCAACTGCATTGAAAAGCAAAAGATGTGGAAGAGTGTGAAAAAAGGAATGCCAGAAAGGAAAATAGGGAGAAAAGAAGGCTGGAAAGTCCAGAATAAACCTCTGGAGCAAGGATTGAGGATTAAGCTGGCAAGGGCTTACCCACCTTTGGTTCTGGAGAGTGTGCCCTGAGGCATGAAGGGAAGATGAACGGGGGATGCCTCTGCCTGCGGTTGGCAGCTAACGCTACTTCTGTCAGCATGGCTCCACAACTCTAATGTCACTTAAGCAACTAAAGAGCTGTCCTTGGTTAAAACTTGGAACACTCAGATTGAGCTAGTTATAAGCCTGGGTATTTTCGAGTAAATGATCCCCAAGGACGGCTTTGGAGAAAACTCCTGGACGCATAATGAACGCGATATATTCCTTCATCCCTTCAGCACACAAGCTTTTGAGAAAATGAAAGGGAGAGAGCTGTGGTGTTGGACTTTAATCGATAGCACTCTACCTGAGGTGTCAGATTACAATTGCACTGACAGCATCAGCAGTGAGTCTGCTGCTTGGTACCTCCCTCTTGTTCCAAGTCATACTGTAAATAGAAGCCACTTTCCTGAATACGGAAAATACAGAGCAAAATAAATCTTTCAGGTCTGCTGACATCTAAACATAGAGAACTTGTTTGACCAACGCACACATCTTTCTCTCAGCCTGCTATTTAAAGGAAGTAGAAAAAGAATGAATATGCCTAAGTAAAGAATAGGAATTAGGGGGTTTTCCAGCTTCTCAATGGGGAAATACAAACTGTGGAGTGGCATGTCATGAGAAATGTAAATAATGCGGAAAGAACACTTAAAAGGAAAGCATTTAGTATAGTTTCCCTTCTTACCAGAGCAGTGATATCCCTGGAAAACTGCAGTCCACAGGTTAAAGAATGGCAAGCAGAGAGGAAAAAGGGAATAAAGAGAAGAAAACAGGTGAGCATTAAGAAATGAGAGGTATAACAGCGATCGATGGAGGTGAGACAGGCAACTTCTCCCACTTCAGCACAGTCTAAAAATACATTCCCGCTGTGAGAACGCTGTGCGGAGCCATCACAGTCGGATAGTCGGAGTGGAGGAATAAGAAAGAAGAAGAATAGAGGCAAACTTCAGCAGTGTCTGGTTGGGTGTCCTTCTTAGACCTGAATATCCTCTTCTGAGTTGCTTATCATTCCCATTATTTCCCCATCTTACCCCACGCCTTCTTCAACTTACAACACAGCTGCTGTCAAAACACAATATTATGTTTTTTCTCTTTCTCTCACTCCCTCTATATACTCAGCATTTCTTTCCTTTGCTCTGTCACTCTCACCTGCTCGACGTGGTACCTCCCCTCCCCACTTCAACCCCTCTGGTCTCTCCAGCATTGCAGTGGCACAATTCGCACACTGACAAACACACACTCTCTGTCTACTAGCCTGTGTACTCCTTTCTGTCAGCGTCTCGTGCATCTGTTAGACGCTGCTATATCATATGTTCACTTTTTAGGGTGAGCATAACAGCACGCTTGCCTGATCTGCGCTGGCTTCCTCGCCTGCGTCCTCGCTCACTCAATCCTGTAAACAGTGAGCTGAGAGGAGTCAGCTGACTGCAGCTGCACTCCCTCTGGTAGAGAGTGGGCTCAATGTCTCATCAAACACACAAACAGAAGAACACATTTAAAAAACAGAAATAGATACACACACCACCACGTGCCTCCTGTAGTCATCCTTATCCAAAAAATATGGACGGTATTATCTCAGTCGGAGTTTTGCAGCGATCATTTGTTATATTGTAGACACCTGATGCATTGTCAGTGAAACAATGAACTCTCTTTCTTTGAGTAAAAAAACTTGATAAAAAGTTCACACTGAAAAGCATTCAGGAGAAATTGTGTATTCAGACAGTTGAAATAAAAGACTTGGTGTTTGGTACTCACACACAGAATAACAACTAAATCATACACAAAGAGAAAAATGTATTTGCCAGTTAAATACTATCCTCTCCTTAATTTGACATGTTTTCCTCAGCGGTGAGACACAGCTAATCGCTTCATTTGAATCCCTCGGCCTTGTGAGCACTCAAGTCTCATTCCAAAATGCCAAAAGCGAGTTTCTGTGGCTTTTGGTGAGCTGCGACCAGGCTAACAAGTTATGTGTGGAATTTAGCAACACAGTGGGATCTGACAGTTCTCTGCACAGAGAGATATTTTTTTCCAAACGGAGGTGGATAGCGTGTGGCGACCGGTTTCACGTGGAATGGCGCAGTCTTTTTTTTTGTTGTTTTCGTCTGAGAGGATCTGGACCCTGACCGATGGCGTAGGCTGGCTGTTTGCATCAATGAGCTGGTAGAAGGGGTGTGGAGAGTCTTTTTGAATGAAAAATCAAGTTTACATTTTTCCGAAACTAGGTCACCCATATCTCCTCATCTACCTGACATGAGAAGTAAAAGTCACTTTTGATGATTAAGATCAGACTTCCACTGGCAGAATGAAAATTGTATGGTAAGAACATGGGAAAAACAGCTAGAACCAGACTATGTCCAAAGTTCAAAACACACCTACCAACAATATAAAGGCTGGGATATGACTGATTTGTCAACCATGTAAAACAAATTTGTTATTTTAGTGGGTGTGACATGTGGGAACATTTTTGTTGTTGAACAACACCTGAGTGAATTAACTGTATGCAGCATGCAAGATCACAGTAAGGTTGACAGGTTTTGTTACATTGTTTCTGTTTACGTACAGGTTAAACAAACCAAATGCAGTCAAGACTCCTTTCAAAAGCATTTTTATTCCAGTTCCAAAAAAAAGAAAAAAAAAGAAATAAATAAAAAATACAAGTTAAAAAGGGCAATGGCCTAGTATAAAAGCTGCAATATGATCTGCATTTTCAAGCAACCTTTCAATATATACTGATGAATAAATGCTTACCAGCTGCAGAATATCCTCATCCTTTGGCATCACACATAGTTCCAAGGAGGCATCGCTGAGAGAGGCGAGATAAAGGGAGAGAGAGAGAGAGAAAGAGAGAGACAGTTTCAACACAGGGCTCAAACTGTGGGAAGCCATGGCATTTCTCAAGACAACAAGTTTTACTTGGAAAATCTAACCTTTTCAATAGCAGCACAATAGCAGCAGTTTAATGAAGTGTGAACTGGTGTTACACATTTGCTTGTCAGCGATTAAGACATTCTTTTCTCCGGGAAAACAGAAAAGTATTTTTTCCCTGAAAGTTTGACAACAGCCCTGTCCCGTTTGCTGTGTCGATAAACATGCAGTGGAGTGTTGGCAGTGAAGAGATAAATGGAAACTTGGGAATCAGGGTCTTTCACTCTACCTTAACCATTCAAATAAATGTGCAGTAATGACAAGTTTACCTGTTCTGGATCAAGGCTATGACTTGTGAGTAGGTCTTCCCGATGATGCTCTCTCCATTCACCTTCACTATCCGGTCCCCTGCAGAGAATCAAGAATAAATTAAAGGCCTGTTGTTCACTGGAAAATAAACACTGCTCTTCTTTGTTGCTCATAAAAAGGTTTTGGAATCCAGTCAATGCGTGTATTGACCAGGGAAACCACTGTGGAGTAGCTCCTTCCAACACAAACACATATCTGGGCTTGGATCAAACAGAGAATAACCAACACTTGTTTATTTGAAGGGACCATTTATCTCCATTCAAGTTTTCTAAAGATGGGCATCTTGCAGGAAGAGAGGCGAGGTGAGCTTGGGAGAGAGAAACTAGATAATTGTGGGAAAACACTGCTCTCCCGCTGTCTCCGGGGACAAGAGTGAAGAGATAAAAGCCGACAGTTTAGAGGGCTTGTCCAGGCCACTTAACATTTCCTGCAAGGCAAGAGTGCTAACCTGGCAATAATGCCGACAAGCACCGAGCCCAGAGATTTAGCTGTCACCTCCATTTTCAGGCAAACTGGAAGGAGATGATTCACTTGTATCACCACAAGGAAGTATGTTCACCTTTCTTCTTCAAATTAGAAATTATTCACGCATGAATAGGCCAAGAGAGAATGTGGGAGACGGTGGAGAAGCCGATGGGTTGGGAAAACAGTGTGCATATTACGCTTTGTTCAACCTCCCACAAAGGAGCCATCTGTTATTTTGTAACTCGTATCTGTTTTGCCTGGCGGGTCAAAAGGAAGTGGAATTACCTACAGTAGAGACGTGAAGAAATCTTGGCATCAAACAGAGCTCTTGGTCAGATGTGAGACAAGCAGAGTTAATCATAAGATCTGCCGCTTATCAGATAGAGTGCAACGATTTCCTTTGTGCATACGTTGTTTGTTTGTGTGAGTGAGTGAGTGAGTGAGTGAGTGAGTGAGTGAGTGAGTGGTGAGTGAGTGAGTGAGTGAGTGAGTGAGTGAGTGAGTGAGTGTGTGTGTGTGTGTGTGTGTGTGTGTGTGTGTGTGTATTTCTGTATTTGTGTGTGTACCTGTGCAGAGTCCAGCTCCGTGGGCGGGGCCTCCCTCCTTCACTTGCTTGACGAAAATGGTGTCCATTGGCTCCAGACGGTTCCGCTGTCTCCCTGGCAACCAGAGAGAGAGAGAGAGAGAGAGTTAGAGTGATAGCACGGGCACCATGCCGATTGGTTCACACGCTGAAGAAGAGTCACAACTAGGACACATTGCACTGGAACTGGGAATTCAGCAGCAGCAACATTGTGGCATCAGCTCACATATTTTCTGCAATTTCTGTCCTCACTCGTGGTATCAATCGCTGTGTACAGTCTGAGGTCACTGATCTTTCTCACTCACTCTAACAGGAAAAAAAGATTTTCTGGTTGTAACGTGAAAATGAAATGTAAACGGTTAATCGATTATTAAAGACCTATTGTCTTTTCTTGAACTTGACTTAACAATCTAAATAAGCATTATTTCCAGATTTCATTATTAAAAAGAAACTCAATTCCACTGTGGCTTTGGTAGTTACAGCTCTTGGGAAAATAATTCTTCCACTTCTAAAAGTATTGCCAAGCCCTATATCAGTCTATTCCACATGCTAACCCCCCCCCCCCTCCCCGTCCCTTGACACATCCATCCATTGGCTCCACTTTGCTGTCAGAAGAGTCCTGACCTGGCGAGCGGGAGAGTGAGTAGAGGTCAGAGGATGCTGACAGCGCTTCAGGCAAACAAGCCACAAGGGAGTTTGGTTTCATGTGGTGGAGAGAGACGGCATGCCATATCGTTTCGTATGCTGTGCATAAGGCAAGCTAGCAGAGAAAGCCCAGCTCATTTAGACTATGTTTAATCCCTTATAACTTATTTCAAATGCATGTAGAAGATGTGTTTGTGATACAGATGGGGGGCTATGTTTGTGCGTTTGATTAAGACGGCTAAATCATCTTTCCTTGAGCAACAGTATGAGACTCAATCTGGGTTGGTCTCTTAAGAGTCCGCCGGCTTTAAGAAACTCAGAGCATAGCGCAGCTCTTTCCCCAGGGCACGCTGACTGAGCTGAGCTGAGCATGCCCTTGTCATGGACGCCATACTTCAGATGTACACAGCAGCGACAGGCACATATGTATCATGCATGGCCCAGAGGAGCCCCATGCAATCTGTGGAGCCCTGAACAGCTGCACTGCAGCAGATGCGGGAAAGATGGGCAGATGAGGAGCAACTTCAAAGTGTACATTTTTTTATTTTTTTTATTTACTCAAGTGGAATCAAAACTTGCCACGTTAAAGTCTCAAGTGCTCTCCGGAAACATGCAAGAGTTTTCATTAGGGTTTGTAATAATGTAAGCATGTCACCTTTAATGTCCATTTTCCTGTTGTGAAGTCAGCATGATAGTATGGTGAATGCCAATGCCAGCACAATCTGCTGCCTCCCCCCTGTGGCTCAAAATGTTACTGCAACCTAATACAAGGATCTGATTCATAGATAAAGTGTCTGTTTACATCAAACAACATCACCTAAGAAAGTTTAAATTGACACTCTGGCCTTTTCACACCTTACAAGGATGTAATCATCACCAACACTTTTGCTAAAAAAGGTATGTTTTCCATCAAATTAAAGGTCACAAGGTTGATACCCATCATCAGCCAATGTGCCCTTCATGAAGTGCTTCTGTATTCCTTACCTGCTCATTCACTGTCAAGTCACTACTAAATATACAGCATATTCTACATCAGCTGTAGGCTCCTGTTGGATCCAGTAGAAGGCAGTGTAGCCCATAAAATGACTAAGCGTACAACTGTCCAGGACAACACCGTATTACACACTATTATATTCATGTTCTTGCTGTTTATAATGTTACTGGATGACCCGGTGACAGAAACTTGACATATGCCAAAAAAAAATTAAGTGCTACAATGTGGATCTGTTCCAGGCCAGCACTTCACAGGGAATGATGAAATTTGATTGGATGGATTTATGTGCAGCATCAAAGCCACAATGTCGAACACTGCCGACCCAATGTGTAGGTACAGATGTCAGCTAATGCTCTCTCTACCTCCCCTCCTCTCTCTCTCTCTCTGCAAGTCTCTCTCTCTCTCTCTCTCTCTGTAAAAGGCAAATTCCCAATCCTTAGCCAATCTAACCGACCGCGCCAACAACTCTGCAGCACAAATTGGATTCTGGAAGTTTCCATGCCGTGCAGCTGGATGAACGGGATTAAATGTGGAAATCTAAAGCTTTGGATATAGTTTTTTTTATAATGCTCCCAACTGTCTTAGCAAAGCATATAAACCAGTGTGTAGGATTATTGAAATACATCAGCCCCGTTCCAAAAGGCAGAATCAGAGTTGAATAACATCACATACACTTAGGAGGGGGGCAAATGTTTTACTAGCGGACAAGCCACTTGATACTCTGTTTTGATGACATTTTACAAATCACTAACAGCAGGTGCAAGAAAAACCTTGGCCTTAATTTATTATTAAATAATTGCAGGTATGCTGTTGAACAGAGCAGAATGTTACCACCAAGTCAAATTGAGTGAAAACACTCTCTAAGCCTAAATTGACAAGTGTGTGTGTGTGTGTGTGTGTGTGTGTGTGTGTGTGTGTGTGTGTGTGTGTGTGTGTGTGTGTGTGTGTGTGTGTGTGTGTGTGTGTGTGTGTGTTATTTACATTTGAACTGACCTAATAAAGTTACTAATTGTAAACCACACTGACTTTCAAATGTTGTGTAACAATGGGCTCTGAGACGATTGCATTCACTATTGATTATCTGATGATTAATTCGTCAATAAATCCACTACAACTACTACTATGCAATATCCGACAAGCAACAACGACACAGCTTTGTCTTGATTAAGGAAAAAAAAGACAAAATGTGAGAAAGCTTCGATGAGGAAAGATCTTTAGTCTTAAAAAAGACACAAATTGACCTGTTTGTTCGCTTCTCCCAAATGTTTTGAGTTTTCCAGGGCAATAAAATGTTGCATCGTGAACCATAACTCACATTCCAATTAAATATAAAGCACAAACATGGCCATTCTGTTCCTTACTGTACGTTTTTGACACAACCCTATCAGGTCCAATCGTAGCAGTGGCCGTCCCCTGGCTGGGTGTCAGCGCTGCGCTGCTCTCTCTCTGGTTTGGCTCTGGTCCCTGGCTGCACAGCTGGGCCTGCTTGTGTCGGCCAGCTCCCCTCTCCCCCCGTTGTTTTAGGTTAGATAATGTTATTCTACAGAGGGCTGGGCCCGCTGCCCGCACACTGCATTAACCCTGGCGCAATACCTCTCCATAGCAATCGCTCATCTTGACCGTTTGTGTCAAGCTCACATTTACAAAACACAAATGTACAAGTTTAAAAAAATAAACAAAAGTTATCCAGATGTGTTGCTTGTTTATCTCTATGAGACTGATAAGAGGGTGGACCTTTCCAACACTTCAAACACTGACGAGTGAGGACTGTGTGAGTCTTCAGATGGCTATCTACGTCAGGTCCCTTCCAGCAGGGAAATATGAAAATGGGAGTCGCATAATCCTGGCGTAGTGTTTCCCCCCACACAGCGTGGGAAGGTCAAAGCACAAGTACACTTCACATAAATACATAAACTCCTTACTTCCTTCAAAAGCACAGCGGGTTTTATTGTCCGACCTCAGCTCAAAAGAAACTTTGGATTTGCTTGAAAACAGCAGATGAAGCCATCGTGAAAATAAATATGGCAATTCTGCCTTTGTTTCTCCCATTCCCACAAAGACACACTCTGTCCAGCTCACAGACAAATCTAGTCCAAACAAAACTCTTCTTTGAAAGCTTAAACTCTGCTTAAACACCTGTGTGCACCAGTCTCAACCTCCTTTGAAATACTTAATGAACCCAAATCCAAACTACGTCAATAGATTTTTTTTTTTTTCAGAAGGCAAAGTGACTAGTAGGTGCCGGGCTTTGACGGACAGGTCTCATTTCACTTATCACTGCACTTTGTATAACAGCCACAGCTTGATGTCAGAAACCTCAGCAATGTCAATACAACTTAAAGCCCCTTTCATCACTGACACTGTCCAATCAGGAGGTCTTCAATGTAATTAATTGAGAAAACACTGTATTAGGGGCAGTCCAGAGATTTGTATGGCTACAACACAACACATACGTTTCTGATCCCACTAGAAATCAAGAGGTTGGAAAAGTCTCAGTTTTCTTCTCCTTTACAGTACCACACATTAAGAATAAGGTATTTTCACTGCTAACCTTTAACTTACTCTGACGACCGCAGATCACTGTCACAGCGATGAAAATATGACAACTGCACAAATACAATCTCATTTTTAGCAGTAAAACATAACCCATAATCTCCCATATCAAAAAGAATCCAAATACAGTTAATGTGGTATGCCTTGATTACGTACAACACATCCGTTAAAAAAAAAATGTATTGACCATGAATCAAGCTTTAAACAGTCAATTTGATTGAAAAACAAAATAGTGTTAAAAATAAATAAAAAGACAATCTGAAATACTTACAGAAGGCTCTGGAAAAAGGACAGAAGTAGAGCTTGAGGTAAGGTTAATTTGTGAAACTGTTTCCAAATTGCCTCTAACATATATATTGACATTTGTTTTTTCTTGTGTCTATGGACAGAAGTTGTACAAGCCACCCACACACAGAATAGTGTGCAACTGTATATGTATCTGTAACACCCACTGGGGCTAAATTCATGGAAAACTGTGATTACTACAATAAGTCCCTTCCAAGACTGTAGCATTCCTAACCTAGGAGAGACATGCCTGACACCAACACCGCCACATCTGTCCACTCACACGCACACAAGCAAACAGGAAGGTGGTCGAGTACTTTCCATCTTTTATTTTTATAGGAATTCCAAATAGCAAAACCCACAGTGGGAAGAGGATATGTACTGACATTACCCTGACCACATGGTGTAAAGAAAAAAAACTGAAAAACTTGATTCAGTGTTTTGTTTTCTTTCTGTAAAACAAGCCAAACAATCCACAGAGGGAGTTTTACATCAACTGAGGGAACAAGTGACCAACATCTGGCAACACATGGGGTGATTTTAGTCTTAAATACTGATTCAAGAAATGCACGAAATGAGCCAACTGGCCGCGAGCGTCTGTTTTTCTAACTTTTCCTAAATCAAAGAACACAAGGGGCAAAAAGTAAAAGATATGGATTAAACTGTGTGTTAAGCTGGGAATGTTAGCATGCTCTGCTAATAGTAGCACGTCATTAACTACTCCCATTAGTTTGTGGGGTTACAGCAGGTTAAAACGCCACGCTCACATTGGCACAGCGATGCCATATTTCCCAACCGTGTGGCAGCCAGAATGCTACTTTATCTGGGTTTAGGCGAAGGTTAACAGATTTGGGCAAGTTGCACTCTAGGAGCCGCTTGCCAACATTGCCGGAGATAGCGCTGGGTTTGCCAAACATGTGTTAGTCTTCAACCCCGCAAGTCTTTTCTCTTATATTACCTACAAAATAAACATCATACTGTTTGAAAATAGGAGGAACAAGTATTTGACCCAAGCAGCCAAAAAGGTTCATGTTAAAATGAATGAAACAATCTGTACTGGCATATTTTCTTATCATACCTTTAACATTAGAACCAACTGGCTGGCTCTACAGTGCAATAGGAAAACGTGCATAAACAACTTGTAAGGACGCTGACTTACTGCCTCAGACATGCAGCTTTTGCATCAAACTTCTAACATATTATGTACAGTAGTAATTATGCATATTTAAAAGACACATGTCACAAGATTGGAGTTTGAAAACAAGTCAGCAGGAATCATTGTAAGTCAGTCAGACAATTTTTTTACTCACGTAAGTTACAGAAGCTTTATGAGCTAGGTACCTATAGCTCATATCTGACCAGCCTAAGGCACACCTATGCAACAATCATGCCAAATCTCACCTGTCAGGTGGATGTGTTTTCTCAGTAAAGAAGTAGTGCTCAATAACTGAAAATGTGAAATAAATACGCCTTTTGGGTATGTAGCAAAAGTCTCAGATCTTTGAAAAATGAGCACATGAAAAAGTGTAAAAACAAAAGTGTTGCGTTTATATTTCTGTTCAGTGAAGATAGAGAAAGAGAAAGACAAGATGTAAACAGGGGAGAATAAGCAGAGTGAGGGCCAAGCGAAAAAGAAGAAGAAAAAGAAGCAAAGGGGCCAAAAGAAGAGAAAAACTTTGGACAGAGCTTTGGTAAAGAAGGTGGGGCAGTAAAAAAGCCCACTGGAGAATACTGGGGAATTCTGTTTGCTTGTGCTGCATTACGTTCCCTGTGCAAACGTTATGGGAAGGAACCCAGATTGAACAAAAACATAAATAGAAAAAAAAAAGGGGGGGAAATAAAGCTTGTATCTGTAGAGAAAATGTGTTTCGGGTTGAATGGAAAACAAATATTTGAACAGATGGAGACATTTCTTTTTCCTAAGTTGCTTCTCTTGAGGTACCACATGCTTCGTAAGCCGCAGCACAGGACGCCTCATTCGGATTTTACCCTTCAACAACTTGCTAAAACACACACACACACACACACACACACACACACACACACACACACACACACACACACACACACACACACACACACACACACACACACACACACACGCACACACACACGGCTGAAGAGAAATAGATACAGGAAAGGGAGAGACACGGGCAGCAGAGGGTGGGAAGAAGAGAGGAAGTGAGATAGAGAGGAAGATTTGGGATAACAGTCGCTTGGTATGTAGACAACCGCTGTGAAGGGAAATAAACAGATCCATACTTCATACACACACACACACACACACACACACACACACACACACACACACCAAACAGGCTCACACATACACACACACACACACACACACACACACACCATTCCTTCGCTTTACTGTTTCAACTATGCGCCTTTCAAACTGTACATCAATTCTGTGTATCTACGTCACAGTGTCTATGTGTGGGTTTTGACTGTCTGTGTGTGTGTGTGTTTTCTGGAGGTTTTGAAGTGTTTCCAGCGGCAACACCCAGCCAGTCAACATGCGGTCGGCAGCCCCCCCCACCCCTCACTCTCTCTCCAAACACCAACAGCCTCATCACACACACACTGGCCCGGACTCAAGCAAATAAACTGCAGTGCAGCGGGTTGGGGAGGCCAGGAGGCTGCAGAGAAACATCACAGACTCTTGCCACAGAAAACTGCAGAATGCAACTTTAGCGTTTAAAGCAACCACGGACATGTGATGTGTTGTCTGTCTGGGTCTGTGTGTTTCCGTGGTTTTTACAGGTGTTTTGATATGGATCCTGTTTTGTTTACATGGCCACCAGCAGTTTGGTGGATTTTCACATGATGCAATGCAACAGCAATGTATTGTCATCAGTAAGATATGACAAATCTCAAAGATAAAACAAGCATAAAATGTTTTTGTATTTCATTTCACTGGTTGTCTGTTCCTTCCACGTTCTGTTATGAAAAGGTGCAGGTATCATTAGGATTTGATTGATACCTACACTATATACTGTTAGTCTTAGTGATACTTCTCTCAATGACTTGGTGTAGTAAATTAGGACATAACATGAAAAGAATAGTTATTTTAAGTTGCTAAAGTTAAAGCAAAACAAGAAGTTATATAAGGTCAAATGTAATTGTAGCTCGACACTGGCAGCTTCAATATCAATAGGGGATGATTAAGAGTTTGAAAATGCTGATACGTTATGATGAGTGAACGATGCAAAATCAATAGCAGTATTGTCTGTCCTGGAGCTTATATAGATATTCTGGTAATGAGCGGTCAGGAACCAGTACCAATTAAGTATCGGCTGTCGATACCCATCTGAAACAACATGTACACAGAGACTAATGAAGTTGAGATGTGAGGTTAAGAGTGAACGTTACACTACCTGTCTGCATCATACTGCTGGATCTCTGAGGAGGATTTATGAGACGCTGGGAGAAAGCCAAGTCACTTCCTGTTGCAGCACCAGGGCAAGTTCATTACTCACTAGCTTTGGAGCGTCACTATTAATGGTTTTCATGCACGTCGTACTGTAACACGTACTACTTAATGAATGTCACACACACACACACACACACACACACACACACACACAACACACACACACACAGTCACACCTGGGCTTTAACACGACTTCTTCAAGGTAGAGTCACACAAAGGAATTTAAGTTAATAAAAAGTGTAAGAACGTGAAGTCATGCAAATTCCCTGCAGGGTTTTCTCTTGCCCCAGCAATGTGCCTATGTGTATGTGTGTGTGTGTGTGTGTGTGTGTGTGTGTGTGTGTGTGTGTGTGTGTGTTATAATGCCTGTGTTGAATGAGGCAGGGCTGGTAATGGAAGGGGTTAAAATGGGCGGGGAGGGGGTCGTGTGAGGAATGTTACACGGAGGGCCAAGAGGGATGATGAGGGACACTTACAGGAATCTCTCAATTTCCCGTCGAGAGGCGTTTAAGGGTCAGATTTATCACGAAGCGCTGCACTCGTCCACCCCTAACCTCGGATTCTTCACTCTCACTGTCCACTCACGCCACACACATGCACTGAATCACACCTGCTGGGGATTTAGCTTCATTACAACCCAAACAAATAGCTAACGATGATTATCTGCTCGCTTTATTTCCATTGATTACAGGCACACACACAAAAAAAATCTCTTTTCCCAGAAATATTTGTTTTCAAGACGCAAGATTTACCAAAAACTGAGCTTAGATACATTAACTGGGTAATAGGAAAAATCCCTTGTGTGATGCATCACTTAATACCACAATGAGTGGATGTTTATTTGCATACAAATGCAATTCTTTTATAAAACCACACTGTAAACGTTCTGTCTTTGTGCATGTTTGTAACAGCCCGTGTACGCTTGGCTTGTGTGGTTTTGCTATGCCACACAGACGTGAGATGCCGGGCTGTTTAAAGGAAAGGCTTGTAATGGGGCGCAGCAGAGCAGTCTTCCTGCATTCATGCTGGGCTGCAGACGTGAGCAGAATACTGAGGGACTGGAGGGACGAGCTGGATGCTCCGAGGAATGCCGAGGCCGTGCCAAGTCAACTGTTCTGACTGCCATTCTGAAGAGAGAGGACTAAAGCGTAGGACACCAAAGTACAGCTTGACACCGCCTGTCTGCCTAACAGCCTGCAGAGAAGACCTTCACCTGCAGCATGTTGTTTACACTGGAACCGGTCCCCATCCAAATCACTGCTTTTAGAAAGCTAGAAAGCTATTAATGGGGACTTAATTGCAAAAGATAATGAAATGTTTTTGGACAAAGGCACAAAGGTTCATCAAAATGCATCTTTTTCAAGCTAAAAGGAGTGAGAATATATTAGAGTAATGGGCTGTCAATCCTAATTTGAGTATTAATGTAAGGAATGGCTGAGCGTTAATGGTTTCTGTGCCATTCTTAATGCAACACCTGATGTCCCAGACCACAGAGCACATCTCTAATGCACACAGTCAATTTATATTAGGTTTTTTTGGAACACTTACCTCGACTTCCATTGTCTTCATCCTGAAAGAAAATAGAAAATAATTGAATGTTAGAACTATTTCTTCATAACATTAATATATTTGAAATGTTTTTTAAAATGATGATACAGATAACAGTAACCATAATGTCTCTCAACCTAACCATGGATTAATTGATCAACGGGAAATTAACTGACAATTTCATTCAGTTTCATGGTCGATTAGTTTACGGAAAAATGCAAAACAAGCAAGTAGCAGGCATTTCCTTCACCTCTCTGTTGCACCATAACTGCTGGTTGTGTAAATAAGCAAATGTTTGCTAACAAGTCCATCAGTAAATGTGATGCAGACTGAACTATAATTGACTCATGAAAACAAATATTAACAAATGAATAGTTACTCAGAATGCTTAGTGACAGATAGAGTGTCCTTTATCAGATAGAGTGTCCTTTATCAGATAGAGTGTCCTTTATCCTTTACCATAGATACATCAATAACACTGAGTAAAAACACAGGAGGGGACAAGGTGATCCAGAGCAATCCTTGTGACAAAAAAGCAAAGCCACTTCATAGCCGCCATGTTTTTGTTTTATTTTTTCCATTCCCTAAACACATATAAAACCTTAATTTCCCTCCGATCCTCAGTTAAAATCCACACACTCCTTTCTTTAATCCATCTCCCTTCAGTGACACATATGGTCGCCATGTATCCTTTAAGACTCCCTGCTCTCCCAAAGCTTTCCTTAAGACACTCTGACCCTCTTCAAGCTAACCCCCAATAGCCTCAAACAGCGATTAATCAAAAGCTCCCATTCAAGACCCTAAAAGTAATTACAATGAAATGCGATGAATGTACAAGGATGAGGATTTCTTTTTCTTCTTTTTTTTTACTCTACTTTACTACTTCTGGGTTACGTAATGGGAGTACTGTTTAGGGTGTAGAGCGGTTTCAGTTTTAGTATTTCCCAGATTCACCTCCCTTGATAAGAAACCCACAGCAGAGTCAAGGAAACAGATGTGTTGTTTTAGTCATACAAGTCCATATCAATATCACAAAATGAATAATATGAATCAATGAGAATAAATGTCAACTAAATGTAGCTATTTCTCTGTTTTATGATTCATCTTGAGCATCAATGTTGCATGGTATGCACCTTAGACATTTACATTTTCTAAGAGACAAACTTGCCAATGTCAGTTCAATTCAAATCTGCAAACCCTTCAAACTCTTAATGAGTTATAGCAACATCACAGTAGCACAAAGTGGCTATAAACAACATAGTGATACCCAATAAGGCCTCTAGGAGAAACTGTATCTTTCTGGATTGCAAACTTGTGTTAAAATCCTAACTGTCCTGCCAGCTTCTCTTTTAACATGCAGCACCAAAGCCAAAAGCTATAAAGAGTTAACACTTAACACTATTCTAACTTAGTAGGAAATCTGTGTGTGCAATCTGAAGAGGTTGTCAAAATAAACTTAAGAATCCTGAATTATCACTTATAAAAACGAATAGTCAGGAAGGCGGTGATAAGGTTTGAGGAAGCTGATTTGGTACTGCGGCACATTCAAGAAGCCCTGGCGTATTCACCCAAAGCCCTTTTCGCCTACGTTGCACCCATTAGAGTGCTGTAACGTCAGGATTAATAGCAAAGGGGGCCGATTGGTGCTGATGTTATCCAGAGGAAGGCTGGCAGACGGCCCAGGTGGGATGATACAAGTCACAGAGGCTCTTACTGCATAACTGATTATAGTTCAACCGGAACATTGTACTGATCTTTAGTCTGGTGTCTGTCAGCGACGGCCGTGTAAGCAACATAGCAATTAAACACATTTAATGTCTCAACTTTAACACAAGATAAGATTAGCATTGATCGTGTTTCAAAGAGCTTATGCAGTGCCTACCATACCATTTCAATAGCCTATGCTCTATTACAATTCCAAGCAGGTATGTTTTGTAAGGATAAACTTAAAATATAATTCACATCAGTATAATAAATCTGCTTGATTTTGGTTATGTGCAGAATTATTATGGCTGCAATCTTGCTAGGAGCCGTAATTATCCTAATGCCCAAAGTGACACCTTGACCAACAGTGTATAGAACCCAAAGATATTCAGTTTAACTTCAGTTTAAAAAGTTAACTAAGACTCCCAAAGTGCCTTTTACGTTTAGACTTCTCTTATGTGCACTGCAAACAGCGGGGCAATGTGTGTGTAAAACAATGTGGTGTTGAGAGAATGGGAAACACAATGTCCAATCAGTTTTGGAAGAATGGGAAACACAATGTCCAATCAGTTTTGGATGAATGCAGCATCAGTGGTGCCATGTTGGGTGTTTTGTTCCCAACTGCAACAACAACACGATTTCTCAGAAACCACGTTGAAATAATTAAACTCGTGGCCAAAACATGAACCTATTCTGTTGTTCAATTATCCATGAAAGTGCCTTTCTTTATGTCTTCACACATTGAAGAACACTGAGGACATCATTTGAAGAGAAATGTTAAAACAGAAGAAACAAAAATCAATTCCTCTGACTTCACAACTCTGGTCGCACAAATGAAAACTGAGGAGCTCCAAACAGCTGGAATCAATTATAACAAGTTTTTTGGATGGTGGTGAAACAGTTTCAGGAAGATGTCAAAATAACAAAATTCAGTAAACTATGATAATTAGGACACACTGTATGCAATTAGTAAGTAGTATGGAGCTGGGAATGATTTCTCAAAGGCAGTAAATACTGTGGTGTTTGTGTGTGTTCAAAATGGAAAGTTAGGGTCATAACTGTTTAAAGTCCTTCCCAAAAATGTCACAAAAATCTGAGGTTTTAATCACTACAGACACTGAAAAGTTAAAGTTACATCTTCATATGACAATCAGGAACACTGATCATTAGTTATCACTTTGGAAGGCCAGAGTTTAAACAGAGAACAAAATGACCAAAGTAGTTTTGGGAGAAATGTCTTGCACTAATGAAAACACCGTTTACGCTTTATAATGTTGAAATGGGCTGAAGGCTCAAGTCTATTTGAATAGTATACAGCACTGATTATAGTACAGGTGCTACTACAAAGGGAATGGAACAACTGAGTTTTACTGCATTTCAGTCTAAAAAAAAACATTTAATTCAAATAAATAAATCAAGACTTGTTGCCTTAAACAACTAGAAAAACTCCTGATGCTCTGAGAGTATTCAACTGTTTCCAATACAATGTCTGTTTTAGCAAAGAGTTTCATGACAGTGTCTTTAATTAAGTCAGATCCTCCTCCTGGCCTCACTTGAATCAACAAAAGTGTATTTACTTTGGAAACAAATGTATTTTCCTTCAACTGTCAGAATTTTTGCTTATTTTCAAACTTATTCCGCTCTTAATTGCATTAAATGGTACATGAACTGAAGGTTGTTTTGATATGTCCCACTGTCATCAGCTGTGTAACAGAAAAGCGTTATGTCACCTTGAGCGAGTTGTGTACGGCGGACTCTGGCGGGTAGACGATGAAGTGTCTCAGAGTGAAGCCGAAGCCCTGGGAGGTCCGTCTCAGGTGAAGCGTTTTGGGCCCCGGCCAGGAGAAGGGCTCCTCCTCCGGCCCGAGAGACGCCGCCGTCGATGCGTCGCTCTGATCGCGCCCATCCTTCTGCTTGGCCTGAAGAGAGGACAGACAAACAAACAAGAGTGTGAGTGTGCTGATCTACAAAACATAAACAGTGTAAAAACATGCAGGTTTGCTTTTATTGTTGATGGTTAAATGAGAAGATTGATAACACTTTCATGTCTCTTTGCTCATGTTAATATAATATATCGTCAATCAGCAGCTAGTATGCTTTATAGACCTGTTTTTCCAGTCTTTTTGCTAGGTTAAGCAGGCTGCAGCTTTCTATTTGAGTGTGGTAATACATCTTCTCATCTTAAAGTTAATTTTAAGACTTTTGGAGGCCTTTCAGGTGAAAGCACCCTGTAGTAAATAAGAAGAAAAAGTTTAAAAACCTATGGAGGTCATATAAAAATTAACATAATCGTATCTGTTATATAATATTGTTGGATTTCCACCCCCTTAAATCATCATCAACTCCCACAATATCTATCATGGGACCCCTTGGGCAACTCAGGTTGGAAGCCACTGCAGACGATGATGCATCGCTCCACAACAAAGAAATCTATGTGGTTGTGAAAACAATGACTGGGAGAAACTTTGCAGAGACCAAACTCACAGCCACAAACACAGTACAGTCACTCCATCCACTTCACCCTTGGTAATTGTGTAAATAAATGTGGTTATTGCTAAAACAAAGAAAAGTGTGTTTTCACAGATGAAGCAGCCCATGGCTAAAGGCATAGCTCATATTAATCACCTTGATTTGAAAATAAAAGAAATCCCCTGTTGGTGATCAGCCAGTTATGCTGCTATAACTTAGCTTAACTTTTCCTACCGAGTGTCAGAAGTGGGAGAGAGTGTAAACAAGACGGCCTATTGGTAAATGACAGTTTGAAAAATGTGTCTGTGTTCAGTAATGCTGCATGAATAAATGATACAATATTGATTGTAGTGCTAACTTACTAATACTGTAACCTGCAAAACAAAATGCTGTCTCTTGAATATGTGGAACATGTTTGAGCTAAACTCCTTCTGCTGTATGTCATCACAAACCAAAGGCAGATTGATGCAAGAACAGTGGGCCATATAGTGGGGAATATAAGATTGTAATTAAGGTTTTTTTTTTAAAGACACAAACAAATGACATGAATCTAAAATGAATTTTTCAAACAATATCCCCCTATTTCCACCAAAACCTCATTAATTCATCATTGGACTAAAATACTCCTCGACTCTTATTGCCATGGAAAAGTTAAACAAAAATGGTCTCAATTATACCAGCAAACTGATCCTTGCTATGTTGCTGAGACTTTCTTTTAACTGAGAAAGATATCTCTCATTATTCACTAGAAAATAATAAATGCATGAATAAGTATCCATAGATGAAAAACTGTTATACTGTTGGTGACAGAGGCCAAAAACACAGTCAAATAATTTTGTACCTAGGTTGTGGTTAATGTCAGTGATCACATTATCTGTCAACATAATCATGAATTCGTCATTGGAGCCACATTTGCACTGCCCAGAGCTCTCTCACACACAGCCATACATACATATGGTTTTAGTTATTGCACATTTGGGGCTTTTGCAGGGCTATTTGGCGTGTTTGCATGATGACAGACTTATCTTCTACATTCCTACTGTGACTAACGCAGGATAAAAACCAACCCTTAAACGCCGGCAGCTCTCAGCTTGCGTAATACATTACATTAATGCACAGACATGGCAAAACAGACACGCTCCAAATCTCCAGCAAAACAAAGTGTTTACGCTGACTTGGACCTCACTGAGTCCCTCGTCTACTTCCATGACCCTCTATTCCTGAAAATTATGTTACCAGACCTAAGAAAAACACACAGACACACACACACACACACACACACAAAGGGAGTATGGGTGGTCACATGTTAGATCTAATCTTAAAGATTGCATTGTGATGAAAGGCTCAATTATATTGAATTGGCTGCAACAAGCTTTATTTTCATTATTCATTCATCAAGAACATATTGGTCTTTTTTTTTTGGTGTGTTGCATTAGTCAAAGCATACAAGACAACGACACCACTCTCAGAATAGATTCTCCAGGACTTCAATTCTCTAAATTAGTTCAATTCTTCTTACAACCCATTTCAAGAACTTTAAAACCCAGATTTATCACCACCATTAAAATACATCAGGAAATATTCTATAACTCTTAACCACTAGGACACATTTATACAGTACGTTGCTCTATGGCTGGGAAACGCTCTGACCTCTGCTGCTGCTGAGAGCTGTCTGAGCAGCAGTTAGACTTCTGTCACATCCATCACCAGAGTAACGATTGGAGCTGAACCACTAGCACCGCGGGGCGTGCGTTAGCGGTTATTGCTAACACTACCATAGTGACTGCGGGGCGAATGTGAGACTGCCAAGAGTTTCAGCCCTGAACCCAGATCTCTCCACAGGCTCTTCTCCTACCAAAATACATCTTTAGGTGTGGATCCAAAACAAAGACATTCCCCCCATCCCATTCCCTTCTATCCACCCCTCTTTGCTAGGCTTGTCTGGGAGCAGCAGATGTAGCCTGGGCCTCTGGAGAGAGAAGGATGGGTGTGGGCCTCAATGGTTTGACTGGTGAAATCACCACCAATACCCAGCGGTGGGGAGCTGGAGGTAAGCCACGATCCACAGTGTAGCTGACGGTCCAACTCAGCTGTTTGTTTTGATTTCACGCTTAAAATTTAATGTCGACGGTCTTATGCAATAGCTAAGCCATTTAGCTCTAATGCGCCATGACTGAGGTACACACTCACAAGCACACACAAATACTATATATAACATATTGAATTATACAGCAGGAGAGGAGCAGTGCAGGGAAAACTACAGTGCTGCCACAGTTGACCACAATGCCTCAGTGAAAAGATGGTCATATTAAAAAAGGCGCAATACTGTAAATCTGTTCCTAACAAGCCCACATAATTACCTGATAAATACAACTCAATTATTCATGCAATCTGTTCATCAAAACAGTCGCTATTATGTGTAGGCCGAGGGTTTGATGTGTGTGCTGCCATATGGTGCAGTGGCCTGCGGGATGGTGAATTTGCATGCCTATCCCTGCATCTTTATGTATATGAGATGAGGTATTTGAATGTGGACTCAGCTTTTGTCCACACTATTTTTGTCTTTCTTTGTGTGTGTGTGAGTCAGTCCTGGGCTGTGTGACCTCATAGATCTACCTCTTTCACTCCCCTTTACATTTTCTCTTTCCAAACTTCTCTCTCTATCTGACCACACAGACTTTACCATTAGTCACCCCTTTTTAATTTGGAAAATATGTATTTAATTCCCTACTCTGGTCCAGCAATGAACAATGCCTTAATTCCATAAGCTTTAGCTAAAAACTAATAGATGTTGGGATAATTCTATTTTACAAGGAACTGCTGTATAAGCACAGCTGGAAAACAAACAACATCTTCCTCTGACAGCGTACAGTGTCACTCTGAAACTACCGAAGGGACCAACAATAAACGGTACCTACAATCCAAACACACAGACACACTCCCGTTACAAAAAGATATCGGTCAGTGAAACAGGACTACCCTGCTGCTGGAGAGCAGGATGACGCACACAAAATTCCTCAGACAGCACAACAAAGTGTAGCCGCCCCTAACCTCTCCTCCCCTCCTAAACGCTTCCTATGTAAACCTATATGCCTCCCACCAGACACAAATATCGCCTTAAACACATATCTCAAGTCAACATTTATCCCTAAATGCCTCAAAACTGCAACACAACTGGCTCCACCGATCTCCTCTGATTCACAAGGATGCTCTCCATCTTTCAATCCTTACCCGAGATCGGACACAGTTCTTCCTGGAGGCTTCTCTGAGCTTAGCCCAAGATACGCTGCGATTGGGACTGGTGAGCCCCAGTTCCACTTCGCCCCAGTAGGCTCTTGCCAGGAGCTGGAACCAAAGGCAATAGGGCTCGGACAGGCAGCCGTCCAGCCCGGCCAGTCGAGCCCAGGGACAACCTCCAGAGGACGGGGAAGGAGAGCGGGAGCAGCAGCCTTCAGCGTTCACGTCTACATTCCGCAGGTCAGGGCCATCCTTAAGAGGAACCGGCTTGCAGCCTGACGGTAGCCCGTTCCTCTGGGCCAGCATGGCATAGCCAGGTCTGAGGTGGTAAGATCAAACTGTAGAATAGATGAAAACTATCCTCAACAATGCTTCAGATTTTTGTGTCTTTTGGTTCCTCTTTTCTTCTAGAAAGTCTACTCCAAGTGCAGGTCCATTTTGCAACCCTCTTTCTCCCTCAGTCCGTCTTTAACTGTTTATTCTGGTCGCGAAGAAACAGGGCTGTTCCTCTGGGCGTCCCACAGACACATGATGTTTCCACTCAGCCGAGAGGAGAGCGCAGCGGCTGAGTGCACTGCAGAGAGCCCAGGCCGACTGACGGACTGACGCACCCACCCACTCTCCACACAAAACTCTCCCTGGAGTAAGCACACACACTCACACACACTCACTCACACACACACACACACACACACACACACACACACACACACACACTCTAGGCAGCATAAAGTGAATTCTCCTTTCCCATCTCTCTCAAACTCACCTCTCCCGCTTTTAAGGTCACGCACTGACAAACTCACGTGTCCGAGCTAATCAATAAATCATAAGAACAAATAAAAGGAGAAGACAAGACGCACACCCTTGCCAAAATGTGAGTTAAATATGAGGAAAGTGTTTTAAAGAAGGAAGCAGAGGCAGCACAAAGCCGCTATCTGCCAGGCGACAGAATAACTTGAATTGTTTTCACAGCCAGCGGAGGAAGTCAAGTGGGGCCAATACAGATAAGGAAGCATATGGGTTATGTGAAATCTACTAGGCACAAAAATGCAGAGTAAAAAAAAAATGTTTAAAAAAACACAGCCAACCCACCCACCTCTGCATGCCTGCAACTCATCTGGCAACTACAAAGAACTAAGGCAGGCATGGTGGTCAGAGAGAATACCAGGAGTTTTGTGAACACACACCTTAATCCTGTATATTTTGTATTTGCATTTGCTTATTTAAAAGGGAACACACAGATAAACATTGTTACATAAGGATAAGCAACATAACAGATGTACTGTTTATAGGGTGTCTAGTTGAAGCCAATTGCAGCCCAAGCCCGAGGCTTTTAACCATTTGTTAGTGTTCAGTCTGAGTCTCGCTTGATGAACTGTTGTCCAAAGTAGCTAAACGTAAAAAGACAGAGGTTGGATTAACGTTGCTAAAGTTTCAGATTTTCAGGAATTATTCAGGCTACAAGGAAAACACACTTTCAGACAAGTCTGAAAGCCCTTAGAACCCACCCATTGATACCTTGGAAGCCATGCAGGATACCAAAATTGTTCCTCCTGCCCTCACTTACAATATAAAATCTACTATGGAAAACAACATATTCCACCTACTCTTAAAGCGCAGTCACACCACTCAAACCTGTGTTTTCATCTATGATTTCATAGAATACCACTACCAGGAGAATCTGCTTTGGACTGAAGCCTAAGTCTTACTATAGAGATGTCAGCCATACAACAAGGGAGTACCTCCTCAATCCTTCGAGGTAAACAGACACCACAGAGGCTTAGCAACTTTATCTTAGGAGCAATGCAATAGTTGGGAGCAGGATGGCCTCTGATACCTTTAAGCAAACCTCCCTGGCAGAGCGCTGGGCCAAAACATCAATTCAATATTTAATCACATTTTCATCTCGGGCTTCTCTAGAGCTTTAGTGCCTCTCCAACAGCTACAGCAGGACACTGTGCTGTGTTGTGGCCCGTTACTCAACGTTGAATAAGTCTGTGTAACTTTGTTATAGTACAATACCCTCCAGGGTGAGTTATTGGTTGGACAGATTGTCCCATAAATCATCACAAGTTAACTGGTCCACGTCCAACAACAGCTAATGTCAACAGCTGGTGTGGTTTGTAAAGTGGCTTTAGACAAGAGGGTCTGCTAAACGGCAAAAATGTAAATACCAATCTATTTTGATTCTAAGGAATATTTGCCATCGGAGACAGTGGCGACCATGAAAACAACATCAGGAACCCAGTCGTGGAATGTTCCCTCTCAGCGTTTTGTTATGAGCATCTTGTTACCACATTCACTCAGCTCAATATAGCATGTGGTATTCTGTATGGAAAAGGCAGCAGAAATAGAAGATGAGACACTTGACATGTGGAAGCCAAAACAAGGATTTAAGTCTCATAAGAACGGATAAGAACCGTACAGTAAAAGTGAATTTGTGAAAATGTGTTGTTTCCATTTCTACAAAGTTTTACAAAGCCTGCATTTTCATTAGAGGTGATATTTCCATTCAAACAATAACCTCCTCTAATACATTTCTGACTGTTATGGGGTTACACACCAAATCATACATGTCTCCAAATTCCTCTAAATCTAAAACACATGATAAGGAGGGAAAAACAGATCTCTGAATGGGACTCCTGTTGGCTAGGAAGTGGATTTGGTGCCATGCAGACATACAAACTAGACATGTCCGCCCAGAAATATTATGCAGTTGTCGTGGCAACTAACCAGACCACAACAATGTCGGCCACTGGACTGGGGTGTTCTCCGTGGGCGCTCATGTGACATCATGGTTTTTGTGTGTTTTGAGGAGGTGATTTGAGGCACCAAAGCGGCCATCCATCTCACTCCTGCAGATTTGTCATACGTTATTAGAGTTGACGATGAACATGCTTCGGCTTGATGTGCAAACACAGATCAAAAGCCAAAGGAAGGATTTGTGTGTGTGTGTGTTCTGGATTTACTGTTTGTTTAACTAGCAAGGAAACATTTACTGTCTGACCAGAATTAATAGAGCTTAAAAGATAATTCAGGTCACCCCAGGTATACTTGCTAGCAGAGGTATGATGTTCTGGCAAATTAATGAATTACTGCTAGGACTTTGTTTATAGAGACGTGTCACGGCAATATTGATCACTTCAATGCGGGGAAAGATCTAAGGAAAGACTGGAAATAATTACCAAGAGTAATATACTGTACTTTGTCTGCAACTACAACTATTAACACTTTGTCAGCTCATACGGGGTACTCTGGTAGATCAAAAAGACATGCCATCTCAAAAGAGTATAAATCCATCCAACAAGCCTTCTGAACAGATTGAACTGGTGAAATGGTGTTTTGTATTTTTTATCATTTATCGATTGATTGGCTGTTCAAGTATAAAACCCAACTTTATTCAGTTTTTCTTTGTAATCAAACAGAGAAAAGCAGCAAGAGGTTAATGGGATGATGGCCATGTCCTAAATCCTAACACATTTAACTGAGATTATGAGTTCACACAGATGTGGAAATTATGAACAAAGTTAAGAACAGCAATAACAAATAACACCAGCGTAGGCCATGGTTGATAACATCAACTTGAGCATTGCCAGATACTCCTGTGAAATTCTACCATTGGGTGTGGAGGGCAGTACTATGAATAACCAACAGCGGGTTAACTGATGTATGTGTTGTAACATTTAGAGGTCTTTCAGGGCTGTACTCTTATTTTTTTTAGGTGGTAGCACTGGTGCTAGCAAGCAAAAAAAATCAGTAGCACAAAAATAAATTCAGTAGCACACAAAGTATGATCGAAAACTTGCATAACCTTAACCCATGCATTTCACTCTAATTACCGTTTTAGCCTGTCATATTGGTCTCATTTGAAATTCTCAATTAATATCATATCCTAGTGTGTACAGTAATAATTGTAGGAAAATGAATAGGGGTGCACTGATTGCAATTTAGACAAAATAATCTAACCTGCCAATTGCGATTTTTTGCTGATTCAGAATTATTTCTCCTCATAAAATGTATATCTATATATTTTTTGTATACACATATAATTATTATATTCATAATAATAAATGTTTTTGGTAAATGTCCTTTTGTTAATTAAAACCAAACTTTAAAACATATAGGGCCAGTTTCACAGACATGGATTAAGCCTAGTCCTGGACTAAATGGAATTTTGAATGGAGATTGTCCATTGAAAGTACAATTTAGTCCAGAACTAGGCTTAATCCATGTCTGCGAAACCGGCCCATAGCCTATTAAATAAATAAGTATACATATTGGTACAATTTAGGATAAGTTAAATAGGTTGTTGTGTGTTGGGAGGTGTCTTCAGTGGCTTATCAGTTATTTCAAACTTTGTTTAAATAGACTACTGGTGACTGCTCTCTGCAGCTGAAGCAGTTGATTTTCAAGCTAGCGCACTGCAGGGCTGTGAAGCGCGAACTTCCTGTTCTTACCGGCTTCAAAATAAAAGTCAACTCACGTTTGGCTAGTAACAGGCTTTTAATGTGAAGGCGCACAGGAAATGTTCTGTTTGCACACGCCCTAACTTAACTGCGTGCCGTCTTCTTCCGGTTATTACCGTTGGTGAAGTGTATTAGACGCTAGCACTAGTGCGAGCAGCATTGTATTCATCATCGCACGTGATCAATTTCAGTAGCAAATGCGATCAAAACTGTCGCACTGTACAGCCCTGTCTTTGTAGCTCTCTCTCTGCACTGTTAGCACTCATTTGGCTGGACCCAACACAAAGCAATTTTGGTCTTGGAGTCCCCTTGCTGATAATTTTGCAAATGGCTTTGTGGCTTCACACAACACCACAAGCAGGGTCAAAGACAACATCCAGACGGTGACTGTGGTGAAATAAAGACAAGGATGTAGAAATCGACAAAGTTTTCACAGGCTGGTGTGGTGTTTTTAAGACCACTACTCGTGGGTCTGTCAACCTTCAGCGCAGGAAGATCCCTAAAATTCAAACGTTAACAGCGAAAGTTTTGTTGCCAAAGTTGTGAAACTCATTTCAGATGTTTACATTTCTGGAGACGACAACACAATGAAAACCAGGTTGTTTCATGATGCCGTTTATTTTAATCCATCCAAATCTTGGAGTATAAGATTTATTAGATTATTATCTGCAGCTCTGATTTGTCTAACAAAGAGGAGGGGAGGGGGGAGGCCCGAGGGCTGTAAGCAGCTGACAGGATCTCTAGATGTGGATTAAAGACACAACGCACCCACAGGGCTCTAAAAACTACACAAAGTAATGTTGAAGTCTCCAATGTGTGCTCGTGTGTGACCAACTTTATGTATCTGTGGCTGTGAGTGTGTGTGTGTGTGTGTCTGTGTGTGGTACAAAGAGCCAGAAGAAAAGGAAAAGTCTTGCAGGAGGATTAGGCTCGATTTGTGGTGGCTTTTCAGGTCTCCTGGCGGGTGTAAGATCTAATCTGGACATGCTGCATCTGGGCTCCGCGAGGTATGGCTTACTGTAACAAAGGACCGGCTAATGAGGGCCAAGGAACAGACTGCTCCCGCACCAATGCACACCCATAAAGGCCTTCTTCATACGTCCCTCAGGGGGTACCGAGGGGTATGAACCCCACAGTCGACTACCCTAGGGAGGGGAGCAGTAGCAGGCAGCCCAATGCTGATCAGGCAGATACTGAAGCAGAATGATTTTGGAATGCTCACGAAAGTGCCTCAATCTGAGTTAAGAAGGCAGTGATGGAGTCAAGTATGGCACACAGGCCTATAATATATTTTTACAGCATCCTCATCTGCCAAAGCACTAGGAGCAGGGGAGGGTGTGCAAATTCAAAGCCAGGCTTTCTTTACTGGAGCGAAGGAAGGGAAGAAACTGACAGTAAAATGAGAAAAAATAAAGTGAGTGAGAGAGGCTGTTCGCAGTTGGGAATGTTATAAACAGTTGGCCCAAAGCAATGAAGTAAACATAACATTTGAAACAGGCTGAATGGAGAGCTTTTCCTTTAGATTTAAGGAGCAAATTAAACTGTAGCCAAAATACAGAATAAACAGGTTTCACATTGTTAATGTAGCAGGGAGTGCTGAAAGAATTAGTTGATGAAACAATTAGTGCTTTGACAAAACAGAAAAGTGTCTTTATTTATTTTTTTATAATAATAATGTAGCAAATTAAGCTTGACATGTGACAATGTGAAAGGGATCAATATTACTGATTCACTTGCAGAGAATCATCACCTGAACATGGATCTTAGCTCGGCTTCACAGAACTTTGTAGGGAGTATCAGCCCATTGTTAAACTGTCTGGCCCACAACTTTACAGTTTCGGTTCACTCTCAGTATTCTCATATTGTTGTTTTGTGGCCGAAAAAAGTTATTGCAGGTTTGACTGAAATTCTGAACAGTGATTAATAATTCAGACATTTGCTCAGGCAAACATTAGCTGGTTACAGATTCTCAAATGTGAGGTTTTGCTATGAAGAATCTAACATATTTGGGTTTGGACTGGGTTAGGACAAAGCAATGACTGCACTATGTCTGATAAAAACAAGCACTTTGATCGAGACACCTTTTTTCTCGACATTTTACCGGCTAAACGTTTAATTGAGCAAATAATGAAAGGACCAATGGATGATACAAAATAATAATCATTAGTGAAGAACTAGATAGATTGATTGTTTGAATAGTGCTTTGCTTGCAATTTCACGTTTGTGTCTGTGTTCAGTAGTAATCATACAGAAAGTAGATTACCTGCAACTGCGATTCAATGATCTAAGCTTCAAACTTTATCACTGCAGAAAATAGATATTTGACTTGCCAAGATTGCAATATTTTTAAGGATGAACGTTTTCCCCATGTAGATAATGCTTCAATAAATGTCAAAGCTACCATTAAAAGTGTAAAACCCTCAAACCATAAAAATATTGCCTTTTCTCCTGCATGCTTTTGTTGTGAGGAGGAAGTTGGCACCAGCTTTCAACTCACTGTCCAACTCAAACACAAGTTATTATGACGCAACATCTCCAAAAGCTACCAGTTTAACTCCCTGTGAGTCATACCCGAGACATTTATGAACCAGTGTATCACTTCTCTTCCAATGGCAAAAACAAATATCAAAATGTTGCAGTTTGCTATGGAGACCATTTGTGAAGGGTAGAGGGGAAACACACGACAGCACAAAGCTTCCAGGACTACAAAAAACAGGGGATTTCCTTCAAGATGGAGTTGGAGCTGCAGCATTTGAGAAGTTTGTCTATTGGACACCCACCCAAAAAACTAACAGGGACGACCAAAGCTTCAAAATCCATAGGGGGTTCGCCTGAGCTCAGCGCATTAGCGAGCTCCCCCGGAGAAGGAGCACTGCTTGATCTGGACGATTGTCTCCGGAGGTCCCGCGACACTTCCAGACAAATGCCTCTGCCAATCAAGCATTCAATAGTCTGCTCATTCACTCCTCGGCAGCTGCTCTCAGACGGCCAAAAACGACGCAAATAAATGTCTGATGACAGCCGCTTCCCCACCTCATCTCAAACACCTCTTGGATAAAAAAATAACTTTTCTCTGTTGAGGTTTAATTAATGCATCTCTCGGGTGCTCCGGTGGTGTAGTGGATAGAGTGCGTACCATATTGGCTCCGGCCTTCATTGCAGTGATTGCAGGTTCAAATCTGACCCGTGGACCTTTACTGCAGGTCATCCCCTCTCTCTCTGTCTCCCCATTTCAACTCTGTACTATCTAATGAAGCTTGAAAATGACAAATAAACATATCTTAATTATTGCATCTCTCCTCGTTGCTCACACTGATTCCCTCGGGGAGATACCACATGGTTCAGGAGAGGTGAGTCGAAAAAGAGCCTCAGATCAGATCAGAACGTGCAAATGAAGACAGAATTTTCCTCCTGTCAGACTGCCAGTTCAATATCAGTGGGTCGGCATGCATTAACTAAACTGCCTTTAGAAACACCAGCATAGGGCTGAAATGCCGGCAATTAAATGATTGCTTGATAAATTAACATCATTGATTACTTTTTATCACCTGCTCATGTTTGTAGATGTAATCTCCAAGAACTGTAAACAAACATTGATGGGTATAATGTAACTAATTTATCAGAAGAAAAGATGAATAGACAATAATAATAATTGTTAGTTACAGCCCTAACCAGCACAACCCTATAATCATACTGATAGCACTACGTGTTTGACATTCTATAACATCCTGTAGGGTGTATGCTTTTGTATTAAGAGCTCAAAACTCATAAAATAACCATTCCATCAACACTGTCAACTATATGCTATTTCCAATGCAAGCAGGGTAAAAGGATAGCACTTTTGAATAAAGTTCAATTTGGAAACTTTGTTAAGCATATGCTACAAGGCGTGGTTAAATTAGTAGTGGTTCACACCGCAGTAGCAGGTGTTGCGTGAGTGACCAGGGATTAACCTGTGTGCAGTCTTTCTGAGTGGGTCGTCAGACACAGCAGGGCTGATGTGTTAAAGGGATTCTGGAGGCTGAAAACACATAGTGAAGCAAGATTCACACACACTATATAAGAAACTACTATTCCGTCCAACACCATTTACCACCCCGGTCTGGAAACTCCACATGGACATCATCAATCAGACGTGGAGACAAACACCTGATTCAAGACGCTCGGCTGCTAAAATGCCAGAATAGGACATATAGACTAACCTGTCCACCCTGAATGTAAACTAAGTCATTTGGGCTTTCCAGACGTCTGAAAGAGTCCTTTAAGAAAAGTGTGACGCTGGCTTTGGCCAACGTTTGCTTTATAAAGGGCCCATATAGCAATGGTGTAAGTTGATCTTGGAATTCCCTTGGCTTGGGTTTGAGGTTGGATTGCTGTAGACTTTGAGGGAGGCTAAAAGGAGGGTCCGCTCATTCCAGACACATGTCTGACGGATGCATAATAAGGGTGTAATGGATGACATTGCACATCCTCACGTGGTACTTGCATAGTACTAGCATAATGAAGCCTCATTCTTTAAGATGCTTATTCATTAAAACGGGGATGAAATAGTCCAGGTCGCCTCTACAGGCATTCATCTAATTTTTTCTCATGTAAAAGATAGTACAGAGCAGTCTGCTAACATGTCTTCTCTTGCATCCAGCCTGGCTATTCTGGTCAACTGGTGAAATATTCAAAACTGCCATTTAAAATTCATAAGCGACTGGAGAGATGCTCACAAACTCTAAAAATACTCTTTACAGCGTAATGGAATATGAAATATTCATCTTGACATTAACCCTTTCGCCATGTCTGACAATCTTGTGTTTACCTCTAACGTGCTGCATGTGTTCCTTCTGAACACTGCAGCCAAAACAGCAGCTAATGTTATTTTGGTTGTAATTATTTCCAGAGAAACTCATCCAACATGAAAGAGGGTGACACACAGCTCTACAGAGGAAGGGATGGGTCTACACGATTGTCTAACCACTTTCACTCTGGCTTTTTTAAATGTAATTTTTCTTTGTTTTGTGTTAAAACAAAGAGTTGATCAGTCAGCTGACAGGAAATTAATCAAAACATGTCTTTGATACTGACATTTAGGCAATTCTTTAATCAACAAGTGCTTGTTCCTGCTTGGATTTGTTGCATTTTTCTGTAATATCATATTGAATATATTTGGGTTCTTGACAGTTGGGACACAAACAAGCTGGATGCTCACAAACCTGTGACAATGTTTTTTTGCCTCCCCTTTTCTCCTATAGACAGCACAGGGATTTGGTGCTCCATATTTTAAGAGATGGACTACTAATACTGTGTTCACGAAAGGTTAAGAGCCACACATACATGCTAAAATACATTTTCCTCAGCAATATTTATGCCATTGCGTTTCTGTAAAGGCATTCAGTGGACTGTAACAGATTTGGTATGGGACAGATCTGGTATTGGTTATAAAGAGAGGCGCTCTGCGCTGAAGCCAACACTGATGAGGGCTGTGGGACACGCCCTTTAAACAACACACACACACACACCCTGCCCCGGGCTGACCAAGAGCTGTAAATTATACCGCTATTATGATCCAGCAAGAGGGAGTGTGAGGGAGAATGGGAAACGAGAAAATGAGAGAAACAGACAGAAAGAGAGAGAGGAATAGTTCAAGAAAAAGTGGACTCTTGAGTCATTGTGGATGCCCGTGGTGTCTGACAGAGGTCCTTGGAAACAACAATGCTGCTGCTTTCCTCTGTGTACATATGGCTTGTGTTGGAGCACATACAATACTGGAGATCCACCCTGCCACCTCCTCCTTTCTCCACTTCCTTTCATCCCTCACTTTGCTGCCAATGGGTGTGTCTTCTGAACTCCCCCGTTTCTGCAGACGGTCTTTGCTGCACTACATCAGACCTCTGATTTCAGCCGCAGCGGCGTCATCAATTAAAGCTGTTGACATACACGCCCATAAACTCACTTAGTGACATCATGTTGCGTCTCATCAAATGGACTACAGTGATGTTTGGAGGTTAGGACTCAATCGCAAACCAACTGTCGTAGTGTGGTTAAGATCCAGTTGAGCAGATAAGTCGAAGTGTCACAGAAGAAAAAGAAAATATGTACAGTCAAATCTGAAAGAAATACAACGAGTTTGATTATACAATAATTGACATTTTCAATCACAAATAACGAAAAAATGCTAATCATATTGTGGTTGCAAGTTTGGATTGTTGGTCAAAACAAGACATAAACTGCAACCCTGGCAGACATTTCACTCCATAAGACTAATTGTAAGATGTACCTTTAAAAACCCAACTGAATACCCATGATAGGATCTCAAAGCTTAATTTTGCCTTTATGGAAAAAACATTTATTGATATGTTTGTTACCCACTCTTATGTTGCTGCAGGGAAAATCTCTCTTTCTGATTTCATTTGGCAGCATTTTGGAGAGGATGCAGTCCTGATTCATGGAAGGAAAAATTATTTGGATCAGCACGACTGTAATCAGAGAGTTGGTTTTTTACATCTTGTCTTAGATGCCGTCCAATGCCAGCTGGTATTTCTCAGACAGCACAGTCTGGGGCTGAAGCTTTGGGTCATTACAGGTGGAAACCAAGACGGGGATAAGAACTTGACATTGAAGCTGGGAATACGGGAAAAAAACAGATTGTCCAGAAGAAGATGGGCGGCAGAAGTATTGAGGGAGATAAGGTTGTGGAATACGGGTGAAATAAAGCAATAAAGAAAATCTGAGAGCCACAAGAGACTATGGACTCAGCTGAAAAATGGTTTGGACGGTTCGTAGCTGTTGCTGACGTCATGCGGGGCTGCCGTTCAGGGTGGAGTTCAAGAAAGTTCATGTGACCTGCTGCAGACACACAGACAGACATGGGATTTATCCAGGGCGGGGCAGGTGTGACCGAACAGTAATGTCCTGTATTAGCTGAGGAGAGAAGAATGTCTTCTTTCAGCTGAGCGCTAACGTCACTTGGTGGAGAATAGTACTGGGGCAGCGTGATGTTTGATGTCCCCCTTCATTTTTCCCAAGTTGCCAGACACATGTGATGTATTGACAGGCATGCTACATCCCTCACCCTGTCTTGTTTCCTTCAAAAGGAGTCCAACAGACAAATATCAAATTGGATCAAAGCATTATTTCAGTGCTGACTGTTTACCCAAGCAGCATCTCCTTTAATGGCTGACATCAGAGGCTCCTTAAAGCTACAACGTCCCTGCTTTTCTCAAGCCGGTTCTCCATGCGTCTGTGCAACTAAAGCCAGTTATGTAATGAGGACCTTGGCCAGATGAGCCGAAGAAAAGACTATTTAGCTCTCTGCCTCTCTCCCCGCAGTGTGGAGCAGCCCGTCCATTATTCACTGGAATGTTTTCCTCCCATGTTTGTCCAGGGGGGCTGAGACCCCGAAGCCGCAGGGCTGACGAATCAGCACTATGTGTGACTGTGTTTGTCCGCCGGTCAGCCTGTATTTTCTTAATCTGGGGTAAATGAGTCCTGGTTGACTGATGAGTAACGCTTTATAGGAACCACTTAATAATAAGTGTTCTTCATAGATTCATTTTCTCATCACCCGTCCCATTTTTTTATGTCCTTCAAGAGTAAAAAAATCATTGTTGCATCAAGGTTATATCTGGTCCGGTTTTTATTAGAAGGCAGTCAGGGCTATATATCTCAATCTACATATCAGTTTTGATACTGTCACCAAACAATAATTATTTACCAAATCTCTGCCAGTAACTATACAGGATTTTAAAATGAACATCCTGTAAAGATTCACCTTAACGCACTGTGCATAGTAGTGCATTAATGTTACACTAAAATAAAAAAAGTTTACTCAACCAGCCCCAGACTCAGCTGGGTGTAATAACATCAGCTAGGTATCTGACATCTTGGGCAGCCAAAACTTACACAGCAGTAAAATAGATGGACTTAAGTTTTGCCCTTTGATACAGTAGAGTTTATATTGGAGTCTGTGTTGGTTCAAAGCACACCCTATGTTCCCAATGACACTTCACTGGCTCTTTTACAACATGTATTAGATTTATGGTGAAAACTTCTCGCCTTTTGTTTTAAACAGAGAGCAAAATGATTAGAACTGCACCAATAAGAATTTTTGCAGAAGAAAGACACTTCCTGCGGACATGACAAAGAATCCAAGGAGCTTTAAAAACAACCCAATTTAAATATGAAGGAGACATATAAAGATAAAGACATAGCAGGTAAGCAACAATGTCCACTTGCTGTTCATATTGTTTTCTCCCAGTTGAAACTACAAAACGTTTTGGAACTCCAAAGGTTGCTTTGCCAAAAGGTCCCAGTCCTCATGACTGTGGTGCATCTGTAAGACCAACAGCTAAAGTCAATTATATGCACTCCTGCCAGGGCTGTACGCTTATTTTTTTAGGTGGTAGCACTGGTGCTAGCAAGCAAAAAAATTCAGTAGCACAAAAATTAATTTGGTAGCACACAAAGTATGATCGAAAACTTGCATAACCCTAACCCTTGCATTTCACTGTAATTACCTTTGAGCCTGTCATCTTGGTCTCATTTGAGATTCTCAATTAATATTATATCCTAGTGTGTACAGTAATAATTGTAGAAAAATTAATAGGGGTGCACTGATTGCAATTTAGACAAAATAATCTAACCTGCCAATTGCAATTTTTTGCTGATTCAGAATTATTTCTCCCCATAAAAATATAAAAATAATATCTATATCTATATATTTTTTGTATCTAGGCCTACATATAATTATTATATTAATAATAATATTTTTTTCTTCTGTTAATTAAAACCAAACTTTAAAACATTAAACATAGCCTATTAAATAAAATTGTATACATATTGGTACAATTTAGGATAAATTAAATAGGTTGTTGTGAATGTGTTGGGAGTTGTTCTTCAGTGGCTTATTTCAAACTTTGTTTTTAGACTACTGTTGACTTTTCTCTGCAGCTGAATGAGTTGCCTTTCTAGCTAGAGCACTGCAGGGCTGTGAAGCGCTAATTTCCTGTTCATACCGGCTTCAAAATAAAAGTCAACTCATGTTTGGCTAGTAATTTAACGTGCAGGCGCACAGGAAATGTTCTGTTTGCACACGCGCTAACTTAACTGCGGTAATGTGCCGTCTCCTTCCGGTTATTACCTTTGGTGAAGTTTTTATACGCTAGAATCGCTGCTCGAGCACAGATCCCGAGGACACAAATCTTTCACCAGCCAAAGTGGAGGTGGACTCAATAACTTACTTGCCTAAGACTACATTTACCCCCATTTGGAGAGTGTTAATGTAGAGCCCTCTAAGCAGTGTTTTGCAGCGCTCTTCTGTGTTTCAAAGACAGCCTCTCCTCATTAGCAGCCTGTCGCACTAGTACGAATGGACTTGTATTCATCATTGCACGTGATCAATTTCAGTAGCAAATGCGATCAAAACTGTCGCACTGTACAGCCCTGACTCCTGCACAACTAAATCCCAAGAAAGATACATGTAATTTATTTGGAGAAATATAACCATAAGTCCTTTGAATGGAAACTTGCCTTGCAGCAGCCATTAAAAATAAAACATAACATGTACTAACACAAACACACACAATGTACAAATAGTGTCTGTCCCCTAAAGTAATAGCTTCCAACAAACAAACAAACTGAAGAGCAGAGGCAGGAGTCCAAACTTCAAATTACCCTTTACAACTCTCAACTGATTCTAACAATACATAATTTTTAACAAGTTTGACAAAAGTTTTGTGAAAATGTGACTCAGCAGCCATTGTTTGCACAGAGATGTGACCCACGTGTGAGTTTAAGTATTACTGTACGAGAGAAAAAGAAAGGGCTGGCAGCACTGCAAGCACAGATTGAGGGCCAGATGGCAACACCAGCAAACACAAAAGACTGCCACTTGCTCATGTGGGTGGGAGGAGGGGCCACAGTGTGTCCGTGTGTGTGTGTGTGTGTGTGTGTGTGTGTGTGTGTGTGTGTGTGTGTGTGTGTGTGTGTGTGTGTGTGTGTGTGTGTGTGTGTGTGTGTGTGTGTGTGTGTGTGTGTGTGTCATCTAAGGGAAGAAGTCAGTGATTGTGGTGGGGCTGAGCTAGAGCAACTGATAACATATTATTATATCTGTTTCTAATATGTTGGAGGAAGAGTGGATGATTTCTACTGTTGAATCCTGCATCGCACCTCGCACAAATTAATGCAAACACATCACACACACACACACACTCTCTGAGCTTTCATGGGAAGTAAAATGGAATTAGGTTACAAGGTTAAGGTGAAGGGTTACGTGCGAGTAACACCAGACACTTAGCCTTAATGGAGCCTTGGGCAGATGCAGCCACTGCTTCTTGTAATACTGCTGCACTGACTCAGACCAGGTGGGTGTCTACTAGACTGCAGGCTCAGCAAACATCCTGCAGTATTTCTGATACTATTTGGGCATTGCATGTCATATAAATCTCTAACAGACTCAAACCACTTCTTTTTTTTAATATAACGCCTGGCTCTCAATAAATTTGAAGGTCTATCCTGAAGATCAAACAGACAGGACATTAGCCATGAATGTATCCTCCCTCAAAATGTAGCATTATATCACAGTAAAGAGCTTCCTGCCTCTGACCTGTTTGACTCCCCGATCAAGGAGAAGGCAATGATATCCCAGAAGAAAAGAAGCCGGAGTAATCAAACAAGTGGTTCAAATCCTATCAATGGTACGCGCATTGTCTTTGAAGTGGCCATCAACCTGCCCAGTGGTAACAGTAAGACGGCTGGGGATCGTTGACCGGGCAACAAATCAAGATTAAATAGCTATCAAGGGGAAAGCGTAATGAGACACAGAGAGATAGTAGCAGGGGGTTCGCTAAATCCAGAGCCTCATTATTTTTGCACTGTGCCCGTCTAAATTGGCAAGCACGAATCAAGTGTGTGTACAAGCGTGCAGAAGACTACAGGAGTCGTTGGCAAACATAGTTAAGCTACAGTAGCATCTATTATGGGATTCCAAATGTCTATGCTATACAACAACACTAATCCTTTTAGGAGAGCTGAGATCAGCTGCTTAACAGAGCAAACCTTACTCAGCCACCGTTAAGTCAAGAACAGAAGCATAAGTCACCCTGCTAAGTGTAATTATGACTGACACAGTTGTTAAAGTCATGTGTTTTGTTGACCCATCCATCCAACCCGACCTCCTCTTCACCCATTGCATTTAATTCATCTTATTGAGGGCTTTGTAGCTTTAATGGACAGTCTCCAAAAAGGGTACTGATAAGGACCAAAGATCCAACAGAAGCTCGCCCTTTGCCTGTAAAACCCCATGTACTTGTATCCACTTCTATCTCTTTTTTTTGGCCTGCCAATCCAGCATCCAGGGGTAACTGGTAGTGCCACATTTAGGCAGTGAACCACATTCTCAGTATGGAGACAGGAACCACTCAGCTGGGGATGAGCTCCGAGGAACAACTCAGTACTTTGTTGGATCCCATTCCGCTCTAAATATGTGGGACTATCCCAGACGTTTCCTGTAGCGCGGATGTGTTGTGACCTTCAACCAGGGTGGGTGCCCTGTGAGTATTAATCAAACGGGCAGAGAATGAGGCGACGTCAGCCCCTGTAATGTGAGACCACAGCAGTGAGTTTGAGGGGGTGACGAGGGGAGAGAGGAAAAGGGGAGATTAGTACTACGGTATCCAGGTAACGGCCGAAACACTGTCAAAAGCAAGATCGAACACTGAACGAATCAGAGCGCAAGACTTTATAATGATGACATGCAGAAAAAAACAGCTATTGTGTTAGTTAGAGGATTACATTACTCTACATGTTTATAAGCATGTTGTGTGCCGTTTTTGCTGCGATGCAAAAGTGAACATTACGAAAGTTACCAACACTTCATGACATCCCGGTCTAGATGATCCTTTGAACTGGTTGCACTTTCACATCACGAGTCATTCACAATATTTCCTTTCCTTTCCTTCTTTGCCAACATTAAGTATAATAGAAAGGACATGTGGGCTGCTGACCAAAAATTATGCTGGTACCATGTGGTTTTCTTCCTTGTCTGATTAGGCTGAAACATACCAGGCAAAGAGATTCCATGCACATTCTGCACATATTTTGTACTATGGCCCACATGTCCAAGACTAGACTAAGACTTTCTGTACTCAGTAAACTTGACATTACAGACATCTGAGAGCGAGAAACAAATAAATAAATACATTCCCATGCACACCTACATCTTTCCTCAGACTGTAAAAGCACATCCTGCGGTGACGCTCTCCAAAAGCACACAGTGCTCTTTTGAAAACACTTGGAGCATGGAGTCGGATGATGGAAAATGTTAGCTAGTAAAACGGTGGAAAAGTGAGAGGAGCCTTAAAAATGCATGCGCCGAATACTACAGGGCCAATGTAGCCTGAGCTGTCCAGCATGGGTCTCTGAGGAGGGTGACGCAATACAGGACGGGAGGGGATGTTGAGGATAGAGGAGAGGGGGGCACAAATATGTTGACTATTACGAGCTTGAAACCCCCCTTCTCCTCCACCACCACGTCCACGGCAGTCCCACCCAACGCTGAGGCCCATCTGGAGTGCCTTGTGACCCAACTGATTAAAAGCAGTTGGGGCCGTCGGTGAGATACGGCCAGTGGAATGCCGAGACTGTGGAAAGGCCCGGAATAAAGTGTGTCTAAGAGGTGTGTGAATCTTCTACAATGCGTACATGGTACTCTGCTGATGTGCACATGCATCCATTTGTGGGTATTGAATCACGTTTGTGTGTGCATTCAGCCACATGGCCATTAGTGCCAGTCATTAGCGATCAATCAAATCAGAGAAGAAAAAGCCCTGGAGCTCAGTTGATGGATGCCCCCACTGGGACTAATGGGATGGGCTGGGCGGGTGTGTGGAGCATCTCTGCACCTGAATCACAGCTCTGTACCCTACTGTCCCATGACACCATTAGCCTTTTACACAAACACAGAAAAAGAGTAATACTGTATCGTGCTCAGGATTGGAGCCATCAGCCTCTACAGTAACTAGGGCTTTCCCTGACTTTGGTATTGTCTCAGTCAAATCGGATCTTCCTGTTGAATACAGAGATTCGACTATACGAGATAGTAATCAAGACATGTCTGAGGCGTTTAAGTGTTAGCACAAACATATGAATTAGCTTTGGTTTTATTTTTGCTTTGCCAATGGCTCAAGGAAATACTCAATGTACAAGCTCACCACTGTTATTCTGTGATGTTGCCTGGCATGATTAAGTCAGTTATTTGCTTTTATCGTTTTCTTGCAATGCACACTGACTGACCAAAAAAGACAAAAAAACAAAACAAAACAATGGCTCGACTTCTACGTAGACTGCGGGGAGTTCCGATTGATGATTAGGATCATCCACATGTCTCCACCACTTAGAATAAATATCTCTTTCTGTCTCTGCCTACCCTTTTCTACACTCCCATCTGCGCCTCATCCCCCCCAGACCTGGCAACCCGGCCCCACCCTCCAAGCCAGAAGGTATTTACTAGGTGCACCCGTCGTGCGGCATCACCCCTGTCCACTGGTGGTCCAAATGGAAACCAGGCTGAGATTCTCATCGCTGCTGATGGAGCATGATAGAGGGGAGCCCACGGTTGTTCTTTACTGCTCTCGTCCCAATAGGGGATCCTTCGTGCGGTTAATGTTGAGCTTAAGATGTGTTTTACTGCTTAATTGAATAATGAAGCGATGAGAGAAGAAGAAAAACCACACGACCGAAAGCCAGCCAGAGGAGGGTTGAGTGGTGAAGGCAGAATACTTTGGTTTTAAAGCAACCTTTTTAATAAGCGCTGCGGCTACATGTCTGTCAGAAACACTTACATTATCTTCCATACATGGCGAAACTAAATCCTGCAAGGGGTTTAAAAAACTACCCCACCTCACTTTGTCACACTCTATCCATCAATGTGATCACAAAAGCAACTGCTTTAAGTGTAGCGTCATGTTATTTAATTAAATCCATGCGTTATGAATTAAGTTTGGCCAATTCAAGCCACGTTAACTGGCGTTTTCTCTAATGGAGCCTTTTCACAGTCCATCTGGATGCCTGTTTTCTTCCCGTAACTGTTTGGATGTTTGGCTGTTCTGGACGTCCGTGTTGCTTTTTCCATCCCATTTGTACACTGTGTTGAATTATATTCAAAATGTGGAGGAAGGAACTCAATGACAGGGAACCTCTCCATGCAAATTAACTTCAAGGCACTGATTCATTTGCAGGTGTTTGATGCTTTTTGGGAAACTGAAAAACAAAACAAATGTCTCTTTTGATGAAACTGCCCCAAAGTGTCATCACAGGGGGAAAAATGTTGTTTTAACATTGTATTAGTAATGTGTCTCTCAGTCATAGAAAGACACACAACTGATGACACTGTGGATTTATGCCAGCCTGGACAGGAAGTGCTGACAAAGTTAAACCCCTACTCACAACCTCAGCTGACCCTAAACAAGGAATGAAACATGATGGTAGTCACAGCAAACAATAAAAAATAAAAGTTGAGCCAAGTAAATTTTGATTTACAGACTGCAGACACATATTCCACCTTCTGGGTTTCCTACTATTTCAACAGATCATCCTGTAATGGAAATGGCACTAGTGTGACTGCATCAGCAGCCGATATGATTCCTGCAGGCTAAAATGCAACTTAAACCCACTCCAATTTGCACAGAAACCCCTAACATGTAAATATGTCAACACTAGGGATGGGAATTGATAAGAATTTAGCGATTCCGATTCCGATTCCGATTCCGGTTCCGATTCTGCTTATCGATCCGATTCCTTATCGATTCTCATTGGGTGAGAGAATATGTACACATTAGTTTTAGTATTAACTCTCTTTAATATCTGATCAGAAGTGTCTAGTGTATGCATTGAAAGATTATCAAGCTACTTTAGGATTAGGAAATTGTCAATTTTCACATTAATTGGTCCAGACAATTTTTATTTGTTTTGGTTTTTAAGCCCAAATGCCCTTATGTGCCCTACAAACTAAAAACACATAAAAAAAAACACTTAAAACAGTCAAGGAAGCGCTTGTGCCTTTTGGAATATTAACAGTGCTCATTGGCACTTAAAACAAGATTCAACTGACAGAAAAAAACACAAATAAGTCTTTTGAAAAGATAATACCAACTCTTTTTATGCAGAACAATTATCATGTTTTCCCTCTCAGGAAGGATACGAGATCTTTAATGTACGTTAAGTGTTATTATATGATTACGCCCTTACTCTGAGAAGGCCAACGTGATGATGTCACTATGTTAACGCCTCAGGTCAAACTGTCACGACTGCACAGTAGACAGTCATGTAGGCTATTCAAGAAGAGAATAAATACGCCATAAAGGCTTTAAGAGAATGTATCACTTTGCTTATTCTTCACCACGCCAACGACAAGGAGTCACCTCTCCATCTCAGCTTTACAATGTAGCCTACGCTGTTATGTTCACCGCGCTGTTTATTAGGCTAATATAATGTCCCTGCATCAGACACGTAGCGGATGGTTTTATACACATCGATCGCTCAAGTAATCCAAGGCAGAGCTTTTTGTATCGGGCAGAGAGCGTTATTTTAAGTGTGTCTTACTGTCTTTATAAAGCGCATTGTTAAAGTTTCCTTACCACCGGACCGCCGAGTCCCGCTGTGTGTTGTTTTGCGTTCGTCCCCACTGCCGTGCTTCAAGGCAGCATTTAACAGCTGATGAACGAGAGTAAACAGCGGGCCTTTGGAAGCGAATAAGAAATACTTTTTTCCTGTGTGTATGCTGCTCTCGCCTTTTTATGTATCTCCCTCTTTCACTTGCCCACACCTAGGCTTACACACACATTAATTCATATAGCCTACATTGTATGTTCAAATCCAAGTGATGGGCAATTCTGGTGCCGAGTAAAGGCAGCGGACGTTTAAAAGTTCAACCGTCAGGATCGCAGTCTGCGCGCTTGCTTGTGCACGAGTCATTTGATGAAATGGAAACTTTACCATATTGTTGCCTTTTCATGTGTAATACAACCACACTTTAGAGCGCTTCTGCCTCGACGTCATGTTTGCTGCGTTCTGAACCAAAACAAAGCAGCACGTGTCTGAAGTCATGACGCATTTGCTACGAGCGGAACCGATAAGCGGCATCGTTAAGCAGGCATGTTAACGATTCCAAGGAATTGGTTGACTCGGAACCGGGTCTGAACAAGAACCGGTTCTCGATTCCCATCCCTAGTCAACACACAATGATAATGTCACACAAAATAACAAGTAAATCACCATTTAATAGAACATGTGCAGGACCATGTATACGCAGATACAAACCACCACACAGAGAAGCCATTTGGCAGACGGGTCAGAGACTGTAAAGTAGGACTCGAAGCAGAACTGAACACAGCAGGTCTCCAGGCCATGATGACCACACCCGGGCCCAGCTGGAAACAATGAAAACCTCATACTCCTCATCTCTTCCTTTTTCCCTCCATCTCTCCTGTCCTTTATTGTTGCACCTCGCATTACTTTAAACCCAACTCAACTTGAGGATCTCAGTCTTTAAAAGGTGGAGTCAGGGATTCTGGAAAACGCTAGTTGTCAAAATTGACAGTCTAAGCTGTTTATTTACACCAGATTTTGTTTCAGCGCACGCACAGTAAAGAAAGGTAGCAGATATTCTGAGGAGATATTCACTGATTTTGACAAGCGTTCTCCACTATCGCTGACACCACCTTTAAATGTTGTGTCTCTTTTATCTTCTTCTCCTATTCCCTTGGCCCTTGTCTTTTTTTTTCCATCCGCTTCCATCGGACTAGTTTTCTAATCATGCCTGTGTCCCATACAACAGAGAGACAGAGGGAGTGTCCACTGCGTTCTCCATCACCAGAGTAAACACTCGGTCAGCTAGTGAGCCATTCTCTCTGGCATGCACGCACAGGCCCCCTTTTAAAAAATAAAAAGCCCAAAAGGAAAACATTGGAGGGAGAAACAGATGGATGTCATTTGTGTTATAATGACAGACAATGGCAACATAATAGATTTTTCTTTTTGCAGCAGAAAGGAGGTGTGTACAGTTTCGCTAAAATAGCAAATTTGGCACCGTCTTCCTCTGGTGACCTCTCCTGTGACACTGTCAGATTGTTTTTGCTTGCAATTCATCACCGTTGATTAGTAGCCTATCACTGTCACGCTGTCATAGGAGCATAGGTGTGGAGGGCAGGCGCTCTGAATGCTAATGTGGTGTTGTCTCATCAGCGGCGGAACAAAGCAGCGTGTGCACACTGACTGACTGTGGCAGGACAGAGGGCTCCATTATCACCGTCTGTGCCGCTGTCAAGCCTGTGTACTGTGTGGCCAATCACATGATCTGGCACTGAACAGCCAATAAACACCGCCTTTATTGGGATGCCTCAGGACTTTATGAGGGAAAATATGCCAGGCTCATCATTTTATAGGAGGAAGCACAGAAGGACAAATTAATTTTTAAGAATTTGTATTTTTAAAACCATACACCAACCAAAGTATTCTCCTAAACATATTTATCCATTCATCCGCACTAGTAGTAGAGCGGGTTAGAGTATATAGAGAAGGGTGAACGACACACACCAGTGAACTATGGATTCTCTGTCAAGGCTCTGCAGAGGGATTATTCATTCCCACGGCTCCACCCATTGACTGTCTTGCATGACGTAACCTAGCTCTTGGTAGGTGGATCGGATTAAGATGTACGATCATGCACCACAGTGGCGTTTCTGGCATTCAAATGCTACGAAAACAAACGCATGCAAAAAAGAAAATAAGAAATCTCCGTAGCAACCTTCTTCTCTCCCAGCATCCCGGTGATATAACCCGGAGGGGGGCAGGGGGGGTTGGGTGTAAGAGCCAACATGTAAACACTTATGACAGCAACAAAACACCTTCTACAACCAACATGCTCTCTTGCTCTCACACACACACACATGCATGCACTAGCATCCACAGGCGACTGAGGCTCCTCCCAGCACAGTCTGCATTGCACCAAAGAGAGCTGCATCTCTTCCAAGACAGTTTTTCATCATCCGGGCCAAGGAGACTCAGCAGCATCCAGCTACTTCTCATTCACATCCTCTCTCTCTCTCGCCTCTTCTTTGGACATATTGTATACTATATATATTATAGAATTGTTTTCGTTTTTTGGCCATAATGTTCTGTGTTACCAAGGTTACACTCCCAAGGACAAGGTGTTACTTGCGTTTCTCGCTTTTGCTGAGCAAAGCCCCAAGAAACCCTTTCTCCTCAGCTTGTTTTCTGTCTTTCTGCCGTCTTCTTACAAACCTGTACAAACAGCATCACTATATGTTTACTGGGGCAGCGTGCACATATGTTGTAGGGATTATGTGTCTGTGTGCACACGTGGGGACAGGGGGTGTGAGGGAGGGGTTACTGTGGCAGCGTGAGGTGAATCAGCATTCTGTTCACGTTGCCTTTCACTACACACTCAGCCAAACTGCTAAGGACTACAGCGAGGCTCAAAGTTCCACAAGCGGACACACATGCCCCTGAGTCTACTGTGAAGAAACACCCTGTAGTCTGCAGCTGAATGGAGTGACAATGACACAGCAATAGTAGCCACAGGAGGGACATCTCACAATTCACTGTGCTGGTGGATCAAATGTGACCTACTTCTGAAGGAGAGTAAAAACTACAGGGTGTTTCATTCAAAAATTGTTTCAGTACAATATTTGGCATTTTGACAATTTGAATATTTTTGGTGTGGATGTTTAAATGCTTACGACCTGCAAGTCGTGCGGTTCAGGTGTCTCAAGATAATCCATGTCCCAGAGCTTAAACTGCTCTGTGAGAGTAAACATTAACCTGCCTCAGCAGGAGGTATTACCTCACAGTTTAATGCCTCAGTGCATCCTACGTCACTGACACACAACACATGCGTTAGTTTGTCCACCATGAAGCTGCGTTCATTTTAAAATGCATCTTTTCCTCTTTGTTTTTCTTCCATCCAGATAAAGGCATCGCACACGATGAGATTCAGTGTAGCAGTATAGTTAAAAGGTTTCCAATCCAATTAAACCATTTGTTTTTAATGCGATTTTGAAAGCATAAAATAGGGATCACAGGTCTTCAGATCAGATCAATAACTATCACTATCAAAGCAGGAAAAATAAGTCTAAAGTATAAATTGTGTTCTCTGCAACAATGAAATATCCAGCAAAAGAAGACATACCAGAGGTTGAGACTGATCAGAATGACCAGACAACACTTGCATGTTTTCAAATAAACAGCATTTTACCATGTATCCCCCTCACACCAAAAAGTGGACATGGCCCCATTTGGGACCCCATTAAGATCTCAAAATAGCGAAGCAAATCCTTCGGATTGATTGATGTTAAGCCTCAAAAAAGGGTAGAACGAGCAGGCAATGTCACATTGAAAGTACGGGTGACTTGGGTTGAAGACACGAAAGAGTCTTTGCCGGCAGACTGAAAAAGATAAGCTTGTCAGTTATCATAGTCATGCTGAAATTGTCAGACAGAACAGATCAACAGAGAACAATGTCGATGAATATTAGCAATGAAACAGAAGGAGCAGAGTAGCTCTGGCCTTTTTTAACAGACGTCCCTGAGGGAAATATGTGCTGATTAAAGTTCTGATGCCCGCTTGGGACCGATCTGAAAGTTGTATGACTCTCATTTCTCCTCCCTTTCTCCCCTTCTCACTCACTGCCCCATGGCTGCTTTCATATGCTAATGTGAGGGGGCAATTGTGCGGGCCAACAGCCTGGAATTCCTCTCCACAAAGGAGATGGAAGGAGAGAAGAGAGAAAGGAACAGACACACACACACACACACACACACACACACACACACACACACATATATATATATATATATATATATATATATATATATAAAAAAAAAAAAAAAAGAGAGAGAGAGAGAGAGAGAGAGAGAGAGAGAGAGACCAGACAAAAGTGGGCTGATGCACATCAGAGGCCCAAATCAACGCCCAAAGAAGGGTCTGCTACAAGAGTACAACGGGGCCAATGGTTGCTTTCTACTCCAGTGTATTTCTACTGTACACTACTGTAATACGGTAGTTTAGTTTGGCTTAGAGCTGCAACAAATTTATTGAGTATTTTGAAGCTCATTTTCTCTCATTTTAAAAAGTTTCAGAGCCCAAAAGATAGTACCAATAGCTTATTTTGTCCAGAAATATACTCACAAATATACTCAATTGACTTTCCTAAAAGACAATTAAAGAGATCAAATTTTTTTAATTTGAAAAGCTTGAACCGGGGAATGTCATGGTACTTGTCTATTCATGAAGTGTTAGCCCTTATTTAGTGTCCAATCTACTTTAGTGTCCAACTTATTTTCACGTCATGGCAAATGGATTACAACAAGAGTAATTGTTTCAGATCTTCAGACAATTGACAGATTGTTCAAAGAAATACTATACAATGTTATTAGCTTGCATTGCAACTGTTTTAGTCCCAAAAAGGGGAAATGGGTACCCTTCATGCCTAGTTGGGTGTGGTCCATCACTACAGGGATGTCAGTTGAAGTGGCTGCCAATGCACCGCTGAGGAAGCCATCCCCCCCAATATTAAAAGCCAGGGGCATCCAAACAAAGAAAGGACACACACACCATCCAGCCCGCCACCTCCGCCAACCCTTCAGAGACAGAGAGCATGTGGGCCAATTAGGGTCCCTAGGGTGCCCCCACCCACATGTGAGCAAAACCCGATATAATTGGTTTCCTCATCTATGAATTATTAATCCAGGTTGCTCTTTGAGGTTTTTGACAGAGTAGGGTCATGACAGTGCGCCCTCTGACACATACTGTCCTGTTTAACCCTCCAGTGCCATGTTAAAGTACTCCTCCAAACAAAGTGGGGAGACTCAGACATATCAGAGAATGTACACAACAACCAGAGGGGAATTGGTGCTATCTATGGCCCTTTGAAGTGATGTATGATGCTTGAGTATGATGACTTTTATTCTTTTCACTATGTGTGCTTAACAAACAACTGAAATCAATTAAATGCCAAAGTAGTTGACCAATAGTTGGCTAATGGTTTCAACTCTTAATAGTTTTATGATTGTTATTCTTTGTTCCATTGAGACTTAAGTGGTTACAAGGAACTTTCCTTTTTTGTTGATTTGGACAAAAGCGGTAGTGTTTTTACAACACTGGCAACTGCTGTCCTTAAGATATTTGCTAGGTCGTACTTTTTCGGGTCTGCCTTCAGGAAAAAAGTTTCCGGGAGATCGTACCCCAGCAAAGGCATTGATTATAACTATATAAAAATAGCATTCTTTTCACGGGTGGTCTTGTTTGCTGTTACAGGTCATTTATGATCATCAGAGTGAAAATGACACTGTTTTATAAACATTTAATAGTTCCCCTTAGGAGGTTAAATGATTGCTATAGTGCATGAGAATGAAACAATAACAGAACAAATATCTGTGGTGGGCCAAAATATTAATAGAGCTCTGGCCTTGATGTTATTGGTGGCAGTGTTGTTGCTTCCCTGGCTCCTCTCTCTCCGTCTCACACCAGGTGTTAGCCTGTAAATATTTCATGAGGCCTCTGTGCCTTGCTACTGGCGCACAAAGGGCCGTTTTCACTGGCTCTGACAGCAGAGGCTCTCTGGAAACAGAGGCCTATCAGTTCGGCTTGGGACGCAAACAATTTTCAGCACTGCTAAAATTAAATTAGGGGAAGGGGCATACCAGGGAGCAGCTCTGCCGCAATGCTCGACACGGCTTCTTTACTACTCACATCAGGCATTCCATCGTTGCAAAATGAAAAAAGGGGTCGAGGGGGAAAAATGCGTGAAACAATGAGCTGTCTGTGTGCGTTCCCAGTGAAGAAGCCGAAAAGGCATGTCGGAGATATGAAGTGTTAGTACGGTTGCCAAGTTGACTTCTGTGCACATAAAGAGTCAAATAGATGGATACATGCAAGACAGCACCACAAAGAGCACAGTATGATGGGGAGAACATTCACATTCATATCCTCTGATCCACAGGAAAATATGCCACTTTCTGAACATAGAAAGGCGTTGACCTTTGCACCCTTGCACTTAACATCCCATGCCATAAAAATTAACATCCTCCAGTGGATTTTTACCAACCAGCAAGCAAAAGGCCTAGTTTCTATTTTGTGACATACATAAAGAAAAAAACTTTCAGAAATGTGTATTGAAGCCACGAACAAGAGATTTTAGTCCATGATTCGGCCATTAAAATGACCTAGTATAACTAATTCTTCTAAATCAAGTTTAGTCTGGAGCGACCTGAGGCTGGAGTGCTCGGCATGCTGACCTCTCAGTGTCCCAGCTCTTTCAGTCAAGAGTCTCCAGTTCCACGCTGCACTACTGAATGAATGTTGGCTATTAATAAACGGGATGTCAGGGATGCCTTCTCTGGATAACTCAGTAGAGCAATAATAGGCTAACTCCTGCTGCCAGAGGGCTAGCTTGATTTTTGATGTTTGACGGTTAGGGCAGTTTACAATACAGTAATCGAACACACAAAAAACAAAACTTCCAGGAACCTTTGTTGCGGTCTCTCTTACTCTGCTGAGAAGATGATGATGGTTTATAAAAATAAAAAATAAATAAAATTGCACTTACAACTTTGTAGTTTGTCTTATTTGAAGTTAATATACTTACATGATTCTTGCTGTCCTGTGTTTTTACCCTCATTTTTGAATGCACTTATACAGTAAGTCACTTTGGATAAAAGCATTCGCTAAATGAAATGTGTATGTAATGTTAACTCACCTGTTGGTTCCAGGCGCAGTACAGATCACAAATCAGACTCCAGTTGTTGTTAATCATACAGTCGAGAACTTTAAGATGAGCCATTTTACACTGCACTGCAGATATCCAGGCACCTGCCCCTCAGCTGTGTGTAATGACCCCTGCTGTGCCCGGCGGGGACCCCCTGCTGGAAACAACGCTCCCCGATGCCACCTTTACCGACAGGAGGCGAGAGGGAATCACCGGCAGAAGGCAGAGCGTACATCTCTGTGCCAATCTGCGAGCTCAGCAGGCGTCCTATCCACTGTGGTCATTGCCCCATCCGCGCTTCATTTGCAAAATGTTAATGATTCGTGCTGCGCAAAAAACTCAAGGAATTATCGTATAAGTAATGTTAAGAAAACCGCGTCCCTGACAGAGATATCCCGCAGACAACGGTTGTCAGCAGTCCGGAGCAGAGGAGTCCACCTGGTTATAATAGACGTGCAGGAGAGGCATCGTCATGGTTACGCAGCAGGATGCAGCAACACTGTCCGGTGGAGAAGCCTGATAGAAGATGGAGTATACTGTACTTTTACTTGTCATCTGCCCTGTGTGTATCGGTAACGCTCCCTCTCTCTCTTTGATTCTCGCCGCCGTCTCTCTTCCTGTGCTGGTGTCGGGCTGTGCCTCCCTGTGCTCGTCTCTGCAGAGGTGCCAGGCTGAGTCAGCCCGAGAGGAGACTCAGAGCAGCAGAGGCTCACTGCAATGTAAATCACCACGCATCACAGGCCGCAATGCAGGACAAACTCAGGGATAGAATCATTCCCTATCTTCTCTCCGAATCTTTAGGACACAGCAAAGGAGAAAGCAGAAGGTCTCAGCTCTGCCACTGTTTCAGCAATGCGTAAGCCTTTGCTGTCTCTATCTGCGACATGAGAATACACCTGAGGCTTTTAACACTTTAAGAGCTTTTTGGCGGTCTGAGTGATGCTCCAAGCCTCCAACTCCGTGCCTGACTGATTCTGCATGTTGCTGACAATGCGGGACTCTCTAGTTATTTATTTCATTACTCTGCAAAAAAAAAATTGGTCTCTCTCTACTATGCAGAAACGTGAAGACTTCTCGACAAAACAGGGCGAGAGGACTGTAGTGCCGCAGCCCCCACCACTCTGCAAAACAAGAACTCAAGTCAGTGAGCTCTCTTTAAGTAAATCGACGTCAAGTTAAAAGCTTCCTCTCATCGTGTGATGTTAAAGAGATCCAGAGGAAAATATGCCGGAAATGCATAAAGAAGAGAGAATTAAGAAACTACTGGATGCCAGTAAATAGTTGTCTGGGATTGTTTATGTTCCTTCCACCCCTTTGATGCTGCGTGACGTCCAGATGGTTGTGATTGTGTGACTGTACGGCGGCCTCATCAGAGCTCACTTCAAATGAGAAAATGCCACAACAACCACTTAGGAGAGTGGAGCAGCCCGAGGTGGGGTTTAAGAAGAAATTCATGCAATTTTAATAACCCATTTGCACTACTGTATGTGTCACCCCTGCCTTTGTTTTCTCTTTTTCCAATCAACAGGGAACCCGAGGATAACAACCAAAGACTAGACTAGACTATCCACTGTTGATATGGCGATCTAAAACCAACACACCGCTGGGAGAACTCTGGTAATTGAACAGGTGCAGGGTAAAGACAGCTTGAGTGATAATATAGACACAAGACTCTGCGTTTGTAGCCTCCTGACCTAACACAGTCCGGTCAAAAAGGTCAGCCAAGACCCACAGGCTGTACTCAAGTGACCAGACATGGCAACCAAGGGCCCCACAACGCACTGTCAACAGAACAGTTCAGGAGGCGATCACTCACTCACTCACTGCTCTCTTCTGCTTACTCTTAAACCGTCTAGTGTTCTACATTATCGACACAACACCTCTTTTTACTTTGCTAAACCTTGGAAGGCCAGGCAGCCAGTAGGAAAGATTTACTGGAAAAGCGGCTTATTCTCATTATGAAGTTTAAAAAAAGAAGAATGTCAGGGCTGTTATCAGACAACCTCAGCAGGAAAAAAACAAAAAAAGTTCATCACATAAGAGAAAAAACATGGAAGACAGACATGCCCTAAAGGCCTAAACAAATTCTCAGACACCCAAGACTCTTGACAAAATGAAACCATGTTTTCAATCGTATGCATATTTTTTAGGCCGGGAAAATCCAACAAATCATCCTAAAGACAGTGTTCCAAAAAATATGAACTAAAGGAAAAAAAACATCTGCACAACAGCTGACAGCTCCAAAGACAATTTAATTGTACAAAGACACAACATTTCAATCAACAATTTGGTCTTCCCAACACCTGCAGAAGACTAAATTGTTGTTCAAAAAACATTGTGTAGTTGAGATGAAAAAAAAACGTACCGTAATTGTATTTTAAATCTATAAAATACGTCAAGAGATGCAGTAAAAGTGTTTATAAGAAGTAGTGCAATTTGTTGTAACTATGTGCAGCTACTAGGACAATTATAGCCTTCGCTTTAGTCCAAATTATTTTGTGCTGGAATAATTGAAAACGGTCTGTGAATAACATCTACACAGTGAACTGCTGTGACATCATGCTGCAACATGTGCATGATCCGCGGATGCAAAAACTCCACCCATCACAAACCGGCAACAGGCCAGGAAAGAGTCAGAGCATGTGCCCTACCCCCACGCTGAAGCCGATATAATCCAATCAATTCTGAGTTATGGATCTTGTGGTAACACACACACGCGCGCACAAAGTCAGAGCCACACACCGGAACGGGAGGGCATGCATGTTTTATAGATGTTGAGGTTACATCACCTCAATAGGAAAATAGATGAGGGCGTCAGACACAGAAATGTAACTCCATGACAATTACATAGGGACCAGAAGCTTATTGAGACGGTGACAGATGAGTCAGATATTATATTTAGAGTAGAAGATGGAGGGAGGGTTGTTTCACATTTTGTAACGAGCTTTATTCACTGCAGTCCAGCAAGACTGCAGGTAAAAGTAGTGATCATCCCCGATGGTATCCAATCAGAGATTTCTATAACCTTAATTTGAATGATGTATCTGCTGATAAAATTATTTTGATGGTCGCTTGGGTCTATAAAAAGTCAGAAAATGGGGATAGAAAAGCCCATTGCAATTACCCAGAAACAAATGTTATATCTTCAAACTGCTTGTTTGTCCAACCAACAACCTAAAATTCAAAGATATTGCCTTTACAACCATACAGTGTCGTGCGAAAGTCAATACCAGTATTTTTTATATAAAATAACAGATGTTTGTTTATCAATTCAACATTTTTCTTTTCCAGAAATCAATTGTTAAAATAGATAAAACAAATTATTTGACAAATGTTGTATGTGCAAAAGTTTGTGAACCCTAAGCTGCATTGCTTAAATCGAGCAAGGTAAACACAATCAGGTGGGCCAAATTGATTGATGAAATAGACCAATGTAATGAGAGATCTTTAGGGAAGAAATTGGGCGCCACTAGATAAAACACGGATAAAACCAGGTCAGTTTAGGCCCACCAAACTGAACCCATACAGGTCAGACATGCTAAAAGGGAAAACAATCTCAGAAGATCTCAGGAATAGAGTTGTGATGCTGCACATTTGTCTGGGGACAGCTATAAATTAATTCAAAAAAGTTTGAGCTCCATCGGTCCACCGTGAGGCAAATCATCTACAAATGGAGAGCTTTAAGAGTGACTGAACATCTGCCTAGAAGTGGACTTCCTTCAAAAATATCTTCAAGCGCCACAAGAAAAGTATTTTTTTAGTTAAAAGCCAACCCACACATTACATCTAGTGATTTGCAGACCTCTCTTGCAACATCTGGGACAGATGTGCATGGTTCCACAATAAGAAGAAAACTCAGTCAACATGGCTTTCAAGGGAGGGTTGCTGAAGAAGCCTCTGCTCTCAAAAAAGAACAAAACTGCTTGTCACAGCTTTGCCAGAGAGCACCTGGAGATACCTGAAGTCTTATTCTGTGGACAGATTAGTCCAAAATTGATCTGTTTGGTCATAACCAAAACCGCTATGTTTGGGCAAAAACGCAACTCTGCCTACCACCAACAGAACCTTCTCCCAAGTGAAGAATGGTGATGGCAAATGGTCTGCAAATCTCCAGATGGAATGTGTGGGTTGGCTTTTACCTGAAAAATTTTCTTGTGGTGCTTGAAGATATTTTTGAAGGAAGTCCACTTCTAGGCAGATGTTAAGTCACTCTTAAAGCTCTCCATTTGTAGATGATTTGCCTCACGGTGGGCCGATGGAGCTCAAACTTTTTTATACGAATGTATAGCTGTCCCCAGACAAATGTGCAGCATCAAAACTCTATTCCTGAGATCCTCTGAGATTGTTTCCCCTTTGAGCATGTCTGACCTGTATGGGTTCAGTTTGGTGAGCCTAAACTGACTGGTTTTATCTTTGTTTTATCTAGTGGCGCCCAATTTCTTCCCTAAAGATCTCTCACTACATTGGTCTATTTCATCAATCAGTTTGGCCCACCTGATTGTGTTTACCTTGCTCGATTTAAGCAATGCAGCTTAGGGTTCACAAACTTTTGCACATACAACATTTGTCAAATAATTTGTTTTATCTATTTTAAAAATTGATTTCTGGAAAAGAAAAATGTTGAATTGATAAACAAACATCTGTTATTTCATATAAAAAACACTGTTATTGAAAAGGTTTTATTAATAATGGTTAAAATAAATAAAATTCCAAAAGGCTCAAGGGGTTCACAAACTTTCGCACGACACTGTATAAGGGTCAATGACGAATAAGGGTTGTCATGATGGTTTTTTGAAAATCTTTCAAAAATATATTTTAAAAGCATCCTTGAATCAATTTAAAATATAAATTTTGTTTTTCTGTTAGTTTTATTTCATGGGAAATGGGATTTACACGCTTTTCTACTAAAAGTAGGCCCAAATGGACCTGACAATGTCAAATGGTGTAACCACAAAAGATTAAGAAATATTCATTATTTTGTCCACCATAGTGTAATATGAGTGTAACTCATAAGAATAATAACTTCCATTTCAAAATATCACATGAAAAAAGATTTTATTTGGATAACCCCTAAATCTAAATTTTATGCGTTTTTGCAATTTTGAGTGGGACGTTAGCTGGAAACATCTTGTTTTCTAAATGATTGATGACCAATCGTGTTAAAAGTGTTAAAAATTATTTTATACATTTAAGAAGAGTAATCAATTCTGGCCTACATTAATTTACAGGTACATTTTGATTTTTTAGGAAAAATACTGGTTACACCATTTGACACAAACCTGTTACACCACTTGACGGTGTTGCTTCTACAGCCAAAAAGTTTAATAAACAACACTGAAATCAGGCACTACAGTCAAGATAGTTACTGTGTTTGGACTTGCCATTGGATTTTGTTTTCATGTACTTAAAACATTGGTCAACAAATACCATTAAGGTGACTATGGAGTAATTATTCTATCTTTATTCACGAGCGTGGTCTTCTGGTTCAAGAGCATGACTTATTGTTTACACATTCAGATTTTGTAATTATATGCTCTAAACCTGAAGAAACCACTCTTAAATAAAGATCTCCAGGGATGACAAAAATGTTCTAGGGTCAAACTCATTTGATTGTATTTATGGAAAAAATTCAATCAACAACAAAAAGTCTTAACAAATTGTGTGTTTGTGCGTTTAAGTGTGTCTATGTTTGTTTGTGAGAAAGAGCTAGGTGGATGGGTAGAAGAGACAAGGAGATTCATGTCTGTTAAGGGTCCAGCTCCTGCATGCCCTTTTAAACAGTGAATTCATATCTAGTTATATCTATCTGAAAGCAAGATATTATTTGGTTGACGTTATGCCTTGTGATCTGATTACATTTAAGAAAAAAGTGAGTGTGAGTGCACGCTTGTTTCTGTTCATGAAAACTACCTTTCCTGTCCTCTTTTTGCAAGGTAATTGGCTTGTTTCCTCTTTTGAATGTGGTATCTATTGTAGAGAAAGTGGCTCAATTCTGCAGCCTAAATTTGATTAACATTTTCTACTATTCACAAATTGTTGGAGATCTAGGTATTTAAAGCTGCTGTTCATCCTTCCACTTTAGGTGTCAATTTATTCATGTATTATGAAATTATGTGACATTAAAATGAAAAGGAATGATATAAAAATATGCATTGAAGCTAAACATGAATTAAAAAAAATCACAAAATCAGCCACTTAATGATTTTATCCTAGCCGTACCTAGCTTTGGTGATAAAGTTGTGGAAATACCAACTATTTTAGAAGATACAAACAATAATAACCTAAAACTGGTTTAAAAAGTAACGGAGCTCATATTTCATTTTAAACCAGTATCTAAAACTAGTGCATTTTGAAAAATGTGACAAAAACTGAGATGTTTGTCAAATTAGTCAAATGGTGTAACGGTTACACCATTTGACATTTCGACTAAAAATCTATTTTGACAGCCATTATCATGGACTCATATCTGAGGACATGGTCTTGGTGTGAATAAATCAAATATAATTCTTAAAACAAATAATACTATTTATGAAAAAATATTTTTTCAAGTTTTATTTGGTTACACCATTTGACATGTAAGCCAAATGATACTTGACATACCCTAAAAGTGCAAATATCTTATATTTCTTGGAGAGCTCTTAACTTTGGAATGCAGCAGTCATGTTCATCAGGGGTCCTTTACTGTTCTTAAAGATTTGAACAAATGGCACCTTGAATGATGGTTACACCACTTGACAATTCAGGACATTCGCTCGTCTGATGAGATTCCCCAAATTATTAGAACAAATATGAATGTTGTATAAAAATATAATTTATATACTCATAATGACCTCCATTTTAGGATAATGCCAAAATAGTTTATAGGATGTCATATTGAGAAATTGACTGTATTTAAGCAAGTTACATTTTGTGGTACGAGTTTTGGCGGTTACCCACTTAGACATTTTTGCTTTTATCTCCAAATATTCTCTCAAAATTGAATAAAACCAAAAACTTTCGAATAGGGTCTCTAGAAATGAATGCGTTAAAGTAATGTGTAAGCTTTTTTTTTGTTTCCACATTTTCAAATTTAATTTAACCTTACGGACACAAAAAAATGGGCGTCACGTCATTGACCCATAAACCTAAGCCAGGCCTCATTCTAGAAAAATAGGTGGAACCATTAAAAGGGTATTTAATTGATCAACAATTGATTTTAGCACTACTGGTTTTCCAGTTACCCCTGAAGCTGGCTTTATAAAAAAACATAGTTGGTCTTAGTAATATAACTTTCTTTTAAGTGGCTAATATGTTTTTTTCTTTCTTTATACATTTACCTTGACTGTACTGTATTATTCTTAGCTCTGTAAATAATCATTACTCATTTCCAAGAGCCCTAATCTGTAGAAATTTACGTTTTAAGCTTTTTGGATTTTAACTGACAGTGTGTTGGCCTTCTTAAATGACATAAACCCAGTGGTTTTTCTACCAACAACTGCTAGGCTACAATTAAGCCGCTGTGGTCAATTTGGGGGAATTATATTTACTGCCTTTGACGACTCCCTAAGTTCAGTTTTGAGCTCAAGAGGCTTCCACAGCCAATCGGAAAGAACTGGAGCTACCAAAACAGTGACTCCGCCATACGATGGCTTTTTCTGCCATCCATTCATGAAATCGTTCCTTCATCAGGGTGCCCTTGTTAATTTCCACTGCTGACGCTCACAGGAAATAATGTGGTTTCCTGCCAAGACCTCAAAAGCCCACAGTAAAGCAGCGGATTAAGATATGGCCTGATAACACCTTGTTACATAAGGGGCGCTCAAAAACAAATAGTGCATGTAGTTTAATAATAATAATAATAATAATTTTGTAGCCGAAGGAGGGAATATCTCTATCTTACTTTCAACATAATTTGATGCACAGCTGCAGTCTAGATACTGTATTTATTACCAGCCAATAAACAGTGCATTGCATAATTGTGTGGAATATGACAGGATGGAGAGCTATACTGATAAACTGGATCGTCACACACACACACACACACACACACACACACACACACACACACACACACAGACTAGTCTAGTTTATGACATGTCTTGGAGCCAAAGATAGGGGCGGATTGGGAGCGAGTGTTTTGACGAAGATGCCGTGGGCATGTGTAATGGATAGTGTCTCAGCCTCACTGAGCATTAGACTGGTTCTGGTCTGCCTGTCTGCCTGTATCTACTACAACCCCACTACACTCCTGGCTCCCACCATCTTCTTTCTGCCTTTTCTTTATCGTACAGAGGGTCGGGGGCATCCAGGCAGAAGAGACTGTGTGACAGCGAGCCAATTGGCAAAGCAGAGAAGAAAAAAAAGAATGGTGGCATTTTTTTCCACTGGTTAAACACTCATCTGCCTGGACACCCTTGCCCTCTTCCCGCTCTCTCCCTTCCTCCCTCCAAGCATCCACCCATCAATCATCCCTCCATCCGTGCCCTGTGCTGTGGCCAACGGAATAATGGCGACGTGTGTGACAGCAGCCAGTCTGGGCTTTTAGCAGACTGAAGGATGATATGCAGAGGAGCCATGCCGAGCACGAGCGTCACCTCTCTCGGCAAGAGGAAAAAGATAAGGGGGCCGCCACCCACCAACACAGATACACACATATTTTGGGGTGACCTTGAATCCGGCGAAGCACGCGTACACACTTCCTTTTTTTAAATATTTTCCAGGAAAAAATAGCCACAACAGCTGGGAGGTTTGATTCCGATAAGAGATGCCAAAAACACACCCTCTGGTTTCAGTTTGATGACGATGTGCACAAAGCAGAAATGGTGTTTTCCTACCAGGGGGGAAACCCTTCAGAGATCAGGCTCTTGGTTATTTCCAAGGCACTTTCTCTCTTTGAGTGTATGTGCTAAGACACAAGCCAGGTCACGTCCAGGTCAGTGTCTTGTTTATAGGAATAAGGAAAGAACCCTGGTGTGCTGCACAACACACATTTGCGTTTCAAATGTATGCAAATTAGAACTGGTTTATGTCTCTGCTTTGATTGATGAACTGCCTCAAGGAGACACTGTAATCTCGCAGGGCATTCCAAAATTAAACAATCAAACGTTCAAAAAGTGACATCATAGCGAGCTTAATTTGGGCTTGGATGTGGCGCTGGAAATGTAAGTTATCTTTTGACCCTAAGTGCTACCAGCTGGGTATGTACAGTATGTGGAAAACCTAGAATGAGATTCTAGTTTCCAGAGAAAAAAAAAACAAGCTCTCACGACACGTGGCACACACCGACCAACGTCGCATTCCCTGACCCTTACAAATGATACTGTCACATATTCAGAGAAAACCGAGGGCGATTCCAGTACAGTGATCCCATTTTTCCCTCTCTACCGACGCACACAGCATTCATCTTTCCACGGGTTAAATATAGCATCACTGAAAACACGCGGGAATAGAGGACGGATGAAAGGCAAGCGTGTGGACCGGGGAGGAAAAAAGAAGAAAAAAAGGCCAGGGGTTTATATTCATGGGTGGGGCTATATTTAGAGCATCAGCAGCCCTTACAAAACACCACTGGTCTCATTTGCTCTAACATGAATGATGGATGTGATCAATACATGATACAGTGTTTCACTATTGTGTTCTTGTTTGTTTCCCCTTGTACTTTTCCCACTATGTCTCTTTTCTGTCAGTGTTGGCGAAGCAATTATAGATACAGGCTTTGCTGATTAAAATCAGAAAATGTAAAACTGAAATTGATTGAGGAAAAGAGGGAGGGAGATGGAAAAACACCGGGCAAAAGTGACATGCTTATACGGGCATATTGAGCTACAACTTTAGATTAGTTCCTGATTTTCAATATAACTGCAAATTTTTGTTTTTTGTTTGATTCATCTTATAATGGACGTGTCCACATGCCTTGTTTAGTCCAACAGTCCAAAAGATATTCAGCAATCAAATCCGAAACATTTATTAAATCATTTATAAAATACATTTTTAAAGTAAATGCAACAGCAGTGGAAGGATTTTAACAAAAGGATGGGATAATATCACCCCTTCAGCTTTAAATTTTCCATCATTTTATGGACTTTGAAAATTAAAACGGCATCAATATCAGCCCTATTTCAAACAACAGCCGTAACTTTGTTAAATAAGCTATTTTCAAATGATCTGAAGGTCTCAGCTGCTTCCTTACAACCCTGCTAGTATCAATGTGACAGCAGGTCGAGCGAGGTAGAGAATGTGAATGAGCCCAAGAGAGAGAGAGAGAGAGAGAGAGAGAAGCAGACGATATACACATGGGGTATTTTCATCTTAATGAGCGGGGCAGCTGTGCCTGAATTACTCCTGCGTTGCTACCATAGCTTTAGCATTGGCAGGTTGGGGTGGGTGTCTGTATGTCTTGGGGTGTGTGTGTGTGTGTGTGTGTGTGTGTGTGTGTGTGTGTGTGTGTGTGTGTGTGTGTGTGTGTGTGTGTGTGTGTGTGTGTGTGTGTGTGTGTCTCCCTCATTAGCGAGGCGAGATGATGCAACACAGTGGGTGGAAGAGTGGGGAGACATGTCCCGCCTGTGGCCTCAACTCTCACTAGACCCCAGGGGGGACAGCCGTTCATAAGCACTGAAGCTTGAAATGTTGTGTGTGTGTGTGTGTGTGTGTGTGTGTGTGTGTGTGTGTGTGTGTGTGTGTGTGTGTGTGTGTGTGTGTGTGTGTGTGTGTGTGTGTGTGTGTGTGTGTGAGAGAGAGTTTTATAGGAGGAATCAGGTAAATAAAAAAAACTCATCCCAGTTTCAAGCCCTAGGCAGCGAACACTGACTCACAGGTGACTCACACCTTCTGCAGAGAAAGTGTTCTTGTCCTTGGGTTATTAAGAGATTGATGGAGTCAAATTGTTGATTCAGTTGTAAACCACGCACCTGCAAAGCCTTTTTTGTTTAGTATTTTATTCTACTGTACTTCTGCACATCTTAACTTATATTCTTGACATATGAGGGTGGAAAAAACCTTTGTAAATGAGGGTTCTTCTGTTGGTCTAGCTGAGTTGAAGCTGATGGAAACTGGAGAGTATCACAGTGTCAGGAGTTAGTGGGGAAGCAGCCTGCGTCGGGAGGTAATTGATGTATTTTTGATGCCTCTGCTCAACAGCTGTGGTGGTTGGAGTTCTGTTCCTCGTCGAGGGAGAGTTAAGTGATGTTTACGGGAAACATTTATTAGATTGCAGAGACGGATGTGAAGAAAAACCACAATGCAGTGTGACTCTCAAAGCAGCCAGTAAAGGAGACGGATTCATTTTTGTCTTTAAATCCAAGAGATCTTGTCTCACTTTCTAGAAATGTCTCAATCTGACGGTACACGAAACATACAAGAAAAAATGGTGCCATTACCAAACTTGAAGAAATTATGGGGCAAATCGATCTCATTTTCCTCTGGCGAGCATTTATTCTGCTCAATCTTATAATTAAGATAATGTCAAACAAATATTTCGTTCCTGTGCTCCTTCTTTAGTCGATAAGCAATTTGACAAACTCTGGCGCTGTTATTTTTATGCATTTTCCTCTTCCAAAAGAATTATGTCGTAGCTAGTTCTGACATAGTAAGAGGATTACAGCGTGCCACACACACACACACACACACACACACACACACGCACACGCACACGCACACGCAGCACTGTTGCCATTTTCTGATGACAGATTAATCCAAAACATGCCACCGCTGCACTGCCGTTATGACACGCATCAAGCCTAGCAGGTTCCGTGATGATGATTATGATGATGTAACCCCCTTGAAGCTAAAGGGAAAAGAGGAAAAGGATGAGCTCCACAATGTGCCATTTATGAGAGTTTGGCATGCAGCAGACAGAGCCACAAAAAGACCCAGTAAGATTAGCACTGCCAGTATAAAACTGTCTTTGTGCACTTGAACAGTTGTCAAGAGTGGGGAAGAAAATGAACTTAGTCACCCCGCAGAACACTGGCAGATGTGATGTGCTGTACGCTGCAACACTTAGCTCACACTCGCTTGCTGTTTCCCCTCAAGAGTGCTCCACAAACTTTGAAACTTCAGTGACATGTCACAAGTTTTCTGAAAGTGAGAAAACCTTTAAGACAGCTGCTGATGAAGTTACAGAGGCTAACTAGTGGGATGGTTTTTCACGGGCACTTCCAATGCATCCAGGTGAATGTTATAATTAGGGAATCCACATGCAAGCGACTGACTCCCGCTCCTGTCAAGCAGTACAACGCTTGCATTGTGTCAAAAATAGACTTTCCATAAGGACTCTCCGGCAAAATGAATACTGTTGTAAGGTTTATAACTTCACTCTGACATACTGCTATACTGTCAAATGCCACAATGAGCAGATACCTGTAAATAGAATAAAATAGCAGCAACAATGAAAACAGTCTGGGACGCAGATACATGTCCATCATCCAAAGTCTTACCTCACAAGACGGAGTCACTGCTCTGTGTTGTTTACTCTCTTCATTGTCCTGTGGTGAATCACTCCAACGCGCTGCCATCATTTCATCTCAAACCGCAGAGGAGGAAGAAGTCCTTTTAGAGCCCACATTGAGCTGGAGTAGGACCAAGCCAGGAAAAAATATTTAATAAAAAAAAAAAAAGAAAAAAAGAAGGAAAAAGAATATCCTAATCCACACCGTCCTCCTTCTTCATGTCCATCAGTGGCTGAAATCTGAACACAGAACACATGACAAGTTATTTAGGGAAATAAATGCAAGAAAGACACTTCCAGATCAATGCAGAATAGTTATTTAACGGATTTGTATCAAGACTAACGAGCATTGGCATCCAAGTTTGACCAAATATCAGCACCATGAGCAACTATTTGACATCCTGATATGTAATTGTGAAAAATACAACAGCCATTAAATGCCACATGAGTCCCTAAAAGTACCACGAGCCTGGTCAACCAAGGACACCCCGGGACAGCCCAACATCTTTACTGTACTGGCTCTAAATGAAGAGAGCTATAAACCTATTACAGTAAAATAATAATTAAAAAAAAGACACCCAATAGGAATATAATATTGACCTTACAGGCATGGCATTCATATGATGCTTCTATTCAATGAAATAAGTGTATGGGCTCAAAGTGGGGACTGGCAGGTGCATAGTCGAGTTTTTATTTTTTGTCACAAAAAAATCTGAAGTGACGCCTCTAATATTAGACGAGACATGCATGTGAAATAGGCTACAAGCGGAGTGCACCAAAGGAAAAAATAAACACCAGCCATCATGTAGGCTATTAAAGCCATAGGCTCAATAAAAACCGCCAGGATACTCTCTCTCTTCCTTTCTCTCTCTTTCAATATGACACACATGCAATAGCAGAAAGCAAAGCAGGGGCGGACGACAGGTTGTTGCCGTGGTTATAATTGCGAACACTAAAAAAAAAAAAAAAAAAAAAAAAAAAAAAAGAAAGCTAAAAAGACAAACGTACCTGTTACAAAGTCAGAAAACTACTCCGAAATGGCGAGACACATCCATTGTCCAGAGTAAGGGTAGTAGTCCAGTCGGTCCGAAGATGGGTTAAAAAAAGCAAGAGGCTGTCAAGAGCTTACAAAGCGGGATATTCAGTCTCCTTTTAGAGCTAACGTTACACTGGCCGACCGCTGAGGCTCACTACCTGTTAGGAAAAACACACTGCAAAAAAACACGGTAGACGCCCTTCACTGGGCATTTCTTCGTCAGGAACGCCCGCCAAAAAATAAAGCTCCCTTGTTCATTCATTTCCCATAATTTCCGAGCTTCCAGTCGACGCTAAAACAAGTCAAAATAGACACACAAAACAAAAGTAATATGGTACTCCTACGTGGTCCCAGTTGGCGGCGCGCGCGACAGTCTGTTTGTGCATAGATGAATCTCCCGACTCTGCTGAAGCCCCGCCCCCTCGCTTACCCTCTCTCGGTGCGTCGTCCAATCACAAGGCCAGTTTTAATTCGGAATTTTGAAGCGGGCCAATTGGAGGCCTTGTTACATAACAATATATAAAAAGAGTAGAGCATCACTATAGTATTCATATTACATTTCTTCTAGAAATAAATAAATTTTTCCAAGTTTTGCACACAAATGTACTATATAAGGTACCATTTTATGTGACTTTATATTTCTACCTTCCAAAGAAAAATATTGTACTTACTATTTTATTACTCTACATTTATTTGATACATTAAATTACTAACTTACAAACTATGAATACGAAATATAATCAACAAATAAAACACGATATATTATTATAGATTATGCTACCATGCAATATCCAACATTATTAAAAATAGCCCTACCTTTAACAGCTGCAGCATAACAGTGATACTTCTATAGTATATCTATGATTCTGATCCAATAATAGTGTACATACACGTAGGCCTACATTTACATGTGAATTGGTATTTTGAAGCTAGTACTTTTATATTTTTATCCATGTACAACATTCTATTCTGTGATACTGTTTTTTTTTCTGGGAAAATCAGAGGGCTTCTTTAAGCTCTCTACTTTTTTGTAATATTCAAAAACTGTATTAAAAAGTAACTAGCGTACATATTAACTAAAGTGCTTTGAAATATTGTATTGCTTCTTCTGCCACTTATCAAACATGACCAGTATCAAAGAAGTTCACAGAGACACTTCCCACTCACACCATGCATGGTACTTAATACTCAGCTATGTAGCCTTTAGCTGATAAACACTTCATTCCCACATTGTCATTTAGCCTTTTCGGAACCTTCACAGTGAGCAAATGAAATCACAGGGACATCATTGTGAGCGGGCGAGAAAAAATCCCCGAGGCTCACACATATGCTGAACTCTCATTTCCCTAACGTTCAACTGGTGAAACATATTTGCCTAGCCATTATCAACTGTACAACAGCAGTGTCCTTAACTTTATTATGGTGACATATAGGGCACGGCAAACACATGGGACTCCACAGAGCATGAAAAAAGGGGTTGCACAGCTGATCCAGGCAAAGACAAAGGCTGACAGTGTTCAGTTTGCAGGCCACTCCAGCAGCACAATAGAGGGGAGGACAATAGGACTCCTTTGACCCTATATTGTGGCGAGGTTTCCCTGGTTTCAGTGAGGAGCTATTGTCTAAAGCGCTGGTGCACCCTCACCAGACAATGGACAATTTAAACTGAGGTAAGTGGGACTCTGCATTATGTGTTGGCAAACATGAGCTTCATATTCATTTGAAGCAATGTGTTTATCAGACTCCATTATCATTGTTAATGCAGAAAGGTCTTATTGATTTGATATAAAGTGTGATTTGTGAGTCACACACCAAATGCATTATGACAACTTCAGTTAATTTAACATAGAGGGATACTGTGTTCCCACAAAAAGCCTCTCGCAATCTGTGTAATTCTGCAGTACATGTGACGTGCGTATAATCATGAACAAGAAACCTATACAAATGTTTTACTGGTGCAACAATTTCAGAGAAAACGCTGATTGGTACTTTCCTCTATAAAAAAAGAGGGGAAAAAACACTTAGCCTATCTACAACAGTACAATCCCCTTTGGTACAGCTCAAGACACACGTGCAGTGCAGGGTTGTTGTTGTTGTTGTTTTTATGAATGGCTAAGTGAGGAAAGAGGATTTGAGATCAATGAATGGTGAACCAAGCTTACTGTGGAGTTGTAGTAGGTGTGTGTATAGTCTGCATGGATGACTACATGCATGTCAACTTTGAAAAGAAAGACTCCCATTTGGTTTTAAATGAAAATGATAGCAATAATGAAACACATAAAAATAAATTGGTGTAAAAATGATACTTTAATCGTCATAAATGGAAATATCTTGAAATATGAAATGAAACCGATTACTATGAGAAGTACAAACTGAATACAATAAGTTTATTTGAAGAAATATGGGAGAATATACAACATAAAGAATGTTCTTTATTCATTGTAGCAGGTGCACAGTACATTATCCTGGCTTTGCCAACTCATCAACCTATGAACTGTGAATGATTTATGATTTGCAAGTTAAAACTATTAACGGCTATGTTTTGTCTGTGCATTTATTCTTTCTTGTCATTGTTGTATAATTGTTTGTTATTATAATGATATTTTTTATGTATTTGTTTATTTTACTTTAGAAAAATGCTAATGGAAAATGCATGTCCACTGTGCAGTTTGATTCCTTATATTTTTATTACCAATGTGCAGTTGCAGTGGCAGAGTGACTCAAACATTCAGCAGTGGAGAGATTACGAGCTCTCTCGTGGCAGCAAAATGTTTGGCTGGATTAGCACATCAATGGAAACCCAAGTTCAAAGCCAGGCAGCGCTAGGATTAGGACAGGTGGGAATGATTCTGCAGCACATCACGCTCATATAATGTGTACAATGTTTATAACACTCTGTCATTCAAAACATCCACCAGGCAAGACAATATACAGTAGGTTTAATTTATTATGGGTTTGTTTAAACTACAGGCGAGTATTAAAGAGGATGAGGATCCCTCCCCGCTCCATGTTGTATAAATAGATCTGGCACTGGGTTTGATGACTGGATGAAACCCAGCAGCAGTCAATCTATCAAACCCTGGGGCCAGCCAGTCTCTAATTGGAACACAACGAACGCTGGAGAGGATGTTCTTTCAATTTGCGTACCCAGATGCATCAGTAAAGCACTATTTATTAAGTTCCAAACTGGGAATGAAGAGTGTGTATTATTTTAGAATGTAGAACATGTATTAATGCAGCTTTGAATATGAGGATACACTAACCGGTTTAGGGCTTCAGCAAAATATGTCGGCCTAGCTACCATAGGACAAGTGCACTTCCTAAAATGTCAAACTTCTCTTTTTAAATATTATGTTTAAGTTAGATTTTATTTGACACAAAGTCGACAATAACGTTGAATGAACCAGATGCACTGTTTGTGTGTTTTAGCATACTGTATTTGCTAGTTCTCTTGTTGTAATCTGTACAAAAAGTGTCTGACTCCAGGAGGTCATTGCACCAGGCTAGCTGATTCCCTTACCTCCAGTCTGTATGTTAAGCTATAAACTTAAATCTCCTTAGAAGAATTATATCAATCTCCTCATCGAAAATGTCAAACTATTCCTTTAAAAACAGAACAACACATAAGGTCTCTGCAGTTACCATGGTCTAACTGTTGTGCTGTTGATGTGAAATATAATCCCACTGCTCTGCCTCTAACCACAGGCTTCATATGTCAAATGCACGGATGTGTGGCCATTCAAAATGTACAATTCCCGTTTTGTTCCTTTTGTTTCGTTGTTTACCTGTAGCCTACTTTCTGCGGTCGGCCCCCCTGTCCTGTCTTCCCCTGACGGAGCTACTACAAAGCCGCAGCATGTGAAAGCTGCCAGGCTTTTTGTCCCATCTCGCTTTCACTCAACCCCACATCAAGGTGAAGGACAATGGTCTCTGGGTTCCCAAGGCAGTGCGGGGGGGCATTAGCACTGGGATAAGTTAACCACTACCACCATGTGTTGATGTTCTGTGATAAGGACCCCACAAGGTTGCAGGTAAGAGGTAGGCCTACAATGGGGGGCTTTGTGGTGGAGGCCGCACAGATAGCACCAAACCCAAAAAGCTGTGTAATTAGTTGACTATCTTCCGTCTTTGCTTATCTCCCTTCGCTGCACCTTAGGGGTCATGGACAAGTAGCGCGACTGAATTTTAGGGGGTTCCTCTAAATGCATTTAGTGAAGGTGTGAGTTGTTTCCCATGAGAAACCTGAGAGCATTTTGAAAGCACAACACACATAATCTGAGTGAACCAAACCTCCCAGAAATCTCTTTTGTTTGAAGTCACTCATTTTATCCAAATAGCCGCTCATTTATCAGGTCATTTAACTCAGAGAGGCCTTTGAGCTGGACCTGGACCATTACCTTGGAAACTTGTTTTGAAAACTTTAAGCAAAAACACACTTGGTATAATCTGATATTTGAATTGTTAAAAATGTACCAGAACAACAATAAGTTTGACAATATATTGTATGTATACCTTTAGACATAGTCACTAGATTTTTTGAGGCCAACTCAAACTCTTGAGTTTTAATGAAAGATGCTTACATTGGAGCCAACTAAAGATATTTTGCTCATATGTAGTGTAACTTGACAGACTTGGTTTTGTTTGCGATCCATATGACAGAATTTGTTGGCACAACTGTTTGTAATTCTTCGTAAGTACTCAAAATCTGAAATTAGTATACATTACATACTGTATGAAAGAGACTTTTTCATTACGATAAGTGATCTCAACAAAAGAGTATTAGTTGGCTCAAATGTATGCAGTTTTCCTTAAAACTTAAAAAGTGACTTTAATCATTGCTCCATTTTTTTGTTTGGGATGTTGAATCCCATCACAGTGACACATCTTTTCACTGTTGTTGTAATAATCCTTGTGTGTGCATTTGCATTCCTGTTATGTGTCGTGACGGCTGTTTGGAGTTTCAAGGTGATTAAGAATCAAGAGTGCGTAGCCACACGATAACACTCCCCGAGTGCACGCTGCATAGAGGGGGAGCGTGTTCTGGTCTGTTTGTGGACACGCACAATTGACTCTCTCAGTCACCCCAACGATGGCAACAGAACAGACAAAATACCTCTGTGTGCTCGTGTGTGTTGTAGTGCGTTTGTAGTTCGGAGCACTGAGGCTTCAGGTATTTTGATGTCGGGCCTTTACAGAGAGCATTGTCCCCCCCAGAGATCAAGGGCACACAGTTAAATTGCAGCACAAAAAACTTTGAAAAAACATAACTGATTATTTGCGATTCAGTGGAATGAAGAGATTTTTCTATTAGGAAGTGCAATTCAAGTATTGTTTTGATGAAAGAATTAGTGGGTTTTCAATCAATCAAAAAGTGAGGAGCAGTAGTGTCTTGTGGGTTGCTCAATCGGTGGAATTTTCAATATAAAAAACACAATTTACACAAAATCTACATGTCTTTTTAAATGGCTGAATTTGAGTGTCTCTGTAAGATTGCATTTCAATGGAAGAAGTTGTTTTAGATGATACAAAGACACTCCGGTCTAGATAGATACAGTGTGGTGGGGGAATCGCTGTTGGGCCTGCCTGCTGCGTGTTTTCCATGTGTCAGAGTGGGCGTCATCCGGGCGGGCACGGGGGATGCCAGCGTCCATACGCTCACTCCATCTGTCACCAACGTCCTCTCCTGGTGGGCAGTGCTTCTTCTCTTTTATCTATTCACTTTCTTTGTTCCCATGTGCACATCACAACAAAACAGGAGGATTAGGCAACACTTACATCACAATATAATGTTTTATTTTGAAAGGACAATTCTCTGATGTATTTTCAAAGGTTATGACTGAACGCTTTGAGAGAAAAAAGATTATTTCAATATGAAGCACTTGTAAAATGTGGCATCCATTTAACATTACATTCAAATACCCATTGTATATACGGTACAAATGCTTTTTTAAATTTTTACACTGCAGTCTGAGTAAAACTATTTAAACTGAACCTTTACATATTGCCGAAGAATGTAGACAAATGGCTTTCAAATCTTGTACTTCATCTTCCCAGTCTTGCTGATGACACAGATATGCTGAAAAACAAGTGGGAGAAAGAACACATTAGCTTGTGTAACTAATGTGAATGTGTAATGGCCCCTTCAGACGGTTTCAATCGTAGCATCCTACGTTGGCAAAATATTTGTCTGCCCTGCCCTATGGGAAATTCCAGTGTGTCCGGAGAGCCTGATTATGCCATAAATAGTTTGAAAAAAGGTGAAACTTGCAATCAATTGAAGGCAAGGTAATCTACAAAGATATGACCCGTTCATAATTTAAACTTTTGGGCGTCCTGGGGGTTCAGCTCATATTTCTTCTGTAGGATAAGGACAGATAGGAGGGGGGAAGCTTTAACTCAGCCCGATAATGAGATTCTAACCTCCACATTCCACAGTTCGCCCTCTTTCAAACTTTCGTAATGAATACCAACCCACCCCCCTCAAGCATACAGTGCATACAGTATATATAGCACACACACCCATGTGAATAAACACACACACACACACACACACACACACACACACACAAAGCAATGGGAGTCATTCTAGGCTTAGTGTTTCACATGAGTCAGAGGTAAATTCGAGGCCACGTCTTTACGGATATTTAAAAAAAGACATATTTCACGTAAATTTGCACCTACTCATTTCAGAATGAGAAAATCTGGCTCGGAATAGAATGTCAAGGGTGTGACAAAGAAAACAAGAGGATATGTTGAACTTCTGAATCAAAGTTTGTAGAAGAGTTTGGTGGGTTAAATGCACTAGGGAAGTAGTCAGAAGAGAAAGTACCATAGGCTGACAGATGTACCAAGGTTTGATTTCATGATGATGGAAAAATGTCTAATAAAGTATAAGAACATTAAAAAAAATCAGAGGCAGTATATGTCCCTTTATATTTATTGATTTTACTTATGCCGTATTCAGACCACGTGTTATCGTATGCACATTTTTCAATGGAAAATCCTGGATTGGGTAATTTCAGCTGCTTTGCCCGCACCAGAAGCCTCCTGGGGCATTCAGAGGTGATACGTACCTGTTGGGTGGGTTAAGGTTTCAGAGAGATGAGTGCATCCCTTTGATTTACTATGTTTACCTCCAGCCCCCCCCCCCCCAAAACATCTCTTTCATCTCTTTCTCTTAAATCTTTCTAAAGGTTGTGTGCGGCTTGCAGCAATGGACTTACATTCAGGTCACGGAAGTATTCATTGTAGTCCAAGGCGTAACCCACCACAAAACGGTTGGGGATTTCAAATCCAACATCTGTCGGAGCAAACACAGACTTGGATGAGAAAGAGTACACATGATGTGTGTAAATGCTTAAATTCATTTGGGGTAGAATATGCAGTAAGTGCAAAACCACACTTAAGCAACCACTAAGAATCACTGGGAAAACAGGCATCTAAACTGACAGACAAACATATCCGATACAATTATTATTATTATTATTATTATTATTATTATTATTATTATTATTATTATTATTATTATTATTATTATTATTATTATTATTATTATTATTATTATTATTATTATTATTATTATTATTATTATTATTATTATTAATACGATTAAGCCCATAAACATGTAACAAAGTGAGTGGAATAAACAACATTAACAACTTACAGTCTGTCAGACTTTCCGCCATGCTAGGGACCCTCTTCACCAGCAAACTGAAAGATTAAATAGAGAGTTAATTTCCCAAAATGCTACAGTGCAGAACAAACTTAGACCTTGGACTTACCCCTAGTACTTCAAAAGTAATATATAAACTGTTACAAATACACGCCCTGATACAAAGATGGGAGATGCATCCATGCAACAATGCAAAATGCTAACCCTTACACAGACACATCCATAACAGAGGAGATACACTTTCAACATAAACCGTGTGTGCGAGGAAAGATGTTTATCTTGTGTCTGTGATCTCGGAGAGCATAGGAACATCCCACGGACATGAGATAGTGACAAGTGATATCTTCTTCTTGCCTTTGTCACACGATTGGCACTTCCCCCCATGATAGAGATAGAGAGAAAAAGAGGAAAAAAACGGGCTCACCCTGCGACCTTGACCATCTTGGGTTCAAAGGTGGCCACATGCTCCAGAAGGGCCTTCATGGTCTTTCCTGTGTCAACCATGGCCTGAGGGAAGGGAGGAGGAAGAGGGGGGATTGAGAATGCTTTGAAAGAGGAGGAAAATGACAAATATGCAGATAACGGGATGGGAAACATTTTCTAACTTCATGTTTTCACAAAGATTAAATACTTTAACATGTTAATAAATCACTAATGAGTACAAGCAATGCATATTTCACACATAATTCCAAAGACATATCTGTTTCATGCCAAGAACTTGAACGGCAACTGAGAGTAGTTTTTAGCAACAACAATGTAGCAACAATATTTGATCAAAACGGACTCTTGGATTAAACAATTATGATATTGTGCTTATGTGTTTTCTGACTTCTATACAGAAACTTTTACAACTGAAATATGATCTCAAAGTAGAAGAAGAATACTTTTTTTTATTTTAAAGACCTAAAACAAAAGAGGTGCAGCTCTTACTGAGCACAATGGCTTCCCAATCAACAAGACTCTAAAAGAAGTGCATACAGAACATTTACAGGTCAAAATGTAAAGGACATGCTTGATTGACATCATCTAGTTGATACAATGAATTACACTGAAAGTCAGACTCACCTCAACAACCAGCACACTCTTGGTAACATGTAAAAAAAGAAGAAAAAAAACATTAGAAAAACAATTTGAACACAACAGTTCAAACAAAGTGTAAATAAAAAGTGAATTGTGAACTGTGCGATTCTTACACATGGTATCTATAGCAACAATGTTGGCAGCATCTTCGGCGCCTTAACAAAAACACAGACAGCTCATTCTCTTCCACACAGTAGCGAACATCTGTGTCTACAGTGACTCCTGAGTGTCCGGGAGTTGCACACTTTCCCTGCTGCAGGGTTTTCAAGTGAGTCCTTGTTCCCTTGGCCTGGGTGTATGAGGCTCTTTGTGAGAGTATCTATGGTTTGGGCAGAGCGATCGGAGAGAATGCAGAACACCAGCCAATGTTCCCCTCGGTTTATACCTGAACATTGATACATAACAATCACATAAAGTGGGTACGGGGACATGTAGACATAATTAACCTGTATTGATTTACACTGTAATCACACTGTACTGCCAACTGTGCATTTGCAATCATTTGACTGTGTATATAGCATTGTTTGTTAGGGAATTTATAGCTCTCCTTGGGTGACTGGATTAGGAGTTTTGTGGGATCCAAGTGGCTTAACCAATCAATCCTGACTCTGGCAAAGACTTTGTTGACAATCAATCGTTGCCATATAGTGTGGACACCGAACAAATGCTAAGAGTTTGGAGAGCTGAAGTTGGGCAAGATTGTATAGTATTTCATCAGTAATCAAGACAGAAAGTCTTCAGCCAGACTTCTGTTGCTATCCATGTTTAGCACGGCTGAAATAGTTTATGATTCAATTAGAAATTTTGCAAATAATATTTATTTTTCAATATAAAGACGTGCTTTGAATTTTACCAGCTGCAAAAAATAATATTTTCTTCTAAAGAGAAAGATATGTCATATGCTCCAAAAGTTATTTCTTTAGAAGTTGAATTTCTCTATGCATGCTGAAATTAAATTGAACTACTTGGATTACCGTAATAATTGGGTTTAAGACATCTGAGTGCTATGAATTCACAGTGAGAGTAGAAGAGTAAGAATTGCATAAGAATCTCATGCTGATAGACGCTGCTGGCAAGGACTCAATTGATAGAAACCAGGGAGCTTGCTCATGCCCCTCAAGTCTTCACCTAGAGATCCGTAGTTTGTAAATCAGCGTCAGTAGTAGCACAAAAACTCATAATCTACCTGAAACTGTGACTCAATGTTTCAGTGTCAGGCTTACAAAGAATGATTGCTCCATAATTCATTTCTGAGGAGATATGAGAGTTAGTGGGGGGTGAAATGTTGAACAAGAGTGTTGACTTACGCAACACACAGACAACGTGGAGTGATTCATGTTTTCTGTGCCAGGTGGTGGTCACCCTTTTTGCTTTTCACTCCCATTGACCTTTTCACCCACCAGGGAACATGCTGCTTGCACATTCTGTCATCTCGGCCAGTGGAATTCAGCGTAATTTATTTTTTTAAGCATGGGCATGTTTTCGCACCCTTACAGATGAGCAAAGTGAAGATTCTGTTTTACGCCTGTTTCAGAGAATAATGTAGTGAGGAGGGATCATTCACCATGATCCTATGTGCTCTATGGACCTCTCAATCTTCCTAGTGGGAACATTCATTTTCTTGAAAAGTCTGTTTCATTGCCGTGGTTGGAAAAGGGCAAACCACTTTAACAAAGTGCGCAAAATGAGATAGTTGTGAGGAGAACCCTTCAAGGCTATAGTGTGTAACTTCTGTCAGCCCCATGAGGAATTCTCAGTAATTACACCACTGTCTGTGCATCTACATGAGGTAAGCCTGCGGTGATAGCTCATGGATTTTATTCCTTCTGCTGTACGTCCAGGTTTTTTTCCTAGCAGTGGAATCAACAACAGAAACATTTCCTGGGTGCTTCTCGCAGAGAGAGTTTTGTGGAGCTGATAAGGCTTAATCAACTTTATGTCAACTTGTTTGGTGATGACTTGAATGAAATCAACCTCCACCAATATGAAAAAGTTACGCGTTACAACTTTAATATATTTTGCACTTATATAGGATAAAAATCTATTACTTCTTGGATTTAAAGTAAAGACTGTGTTCTCCATTGGTTGCGTTCCGAATCGCATACTTTCTACTATATAGTATGTAGAAAAAAGATTTAGGATGTCCCGATTCTTGTGGCCAGATTTAGGATGGTTAGAATACCCGGATGGTCTACTTCATGCGGCCAAGATTGTTAGTGTTGAAAAGTGCATCCTATTTGGGCGATTCTGACCCACAATCCAGTGCGCACGTGAAGTGACGTAACATCGACGAAGCCTATAGGTCCATGTTATGAAAACAAACGGGGACGCGACGGATATAAAAGCAAGAGGCAAGATCAAGGCGCAATGTTATGATGAAATAAGAGAGAAAAGTACGTCCCAATAGTATGCCTACTGCATCCTAACTAGATTCTTTTTATCGTCAGATGTAGTATGTAGAATAGAAAAAAGAAAGAGTATGCGATTCGGAACGCAACCATTGTTTTACCTGTTCACAAATGCTGACCATATAACAATATATGTCACAGCTCCCTCTTGAGGTAGACTCTCTTAAAAAACTTAGAATACTGGCAAAGAGAACTGGCCCGTGCAAAAACTGTCCAAAAGGAAGTGGAAAACCTATTGACACACACCTTTCCACGCAGGATAGACAGATCCCGGCTTCCTATGATGTGCAGCTCCTCTGTCGATTGGTCATTCTAGGAGAGGGGAAGATGGAAAAATGGAAAAGAAACTCAAATTGTGCAATCATAGTAAATAAAGAATGTCGCTGTTTTGCTTTTCTTGCACTTTTGCTCCTTCCTCAACAGCGATTGTTTACATCAAATATTTTTTCTTAGGCATCCAGAAAAAAACAATAAACGGTCTGTCGGATTGAGAAACCCAGATGTTTCCTCGAGAACATATAACACTAGTGTTTCTCAATTATTTGGCTCTATTGCACAGTCCGAAGAAAAAAACGGCAGCAGCATTAACACAAGAGAACACACAAAGGGAGAATATTTTATAATGACTTTAAATGTACAGTGTTAGACAAAGACAGACTATATGTGTGCCTGTAAGAAGCACAGCTTTGAAGAATGAAAGCTTTGAAGTTGGATTCAGTCAGCTATGCATCACTTGGATAAGAGGAGAGGGGACATGGACAAAATCTTGGCCCCAGGGTCAGGTCAGCTGACCCTATCATGACCTGTGAGACCAGCAGTTTAGCTTAAACACTGTCCTTTAGTGAAGTAACAGTGACTTGGTGCAATGTTGATTGTTGACATGTAATTATAATGTTTAAATATTTTTGAGCAGCCTCACCTGATTTACTATCTTAATTTATTGATGAGTGTATATGTATTTTTTTTTTTACCAGTATCTAATGAAAGTGTTAAGATTATATCCTTTAATATTTAGGTCGGAAGCTGCTGCATACAATTGTCCTAACGGGGCTAAGAATGTAATCATTATCCGCACTCCCAAGGTATATCTAGGTATTTTTGTCTTAGTGGGAGTCCAAAAAAATTTTGGATTAAAAAAAATCCCTTGACATCATTCAATGACGTTGTTGTGGTTTAACATAAACAGCAAGATAAAACAATATCTATAATTCTCTTCAGGCTTGTCCTTGTAGCTAATTAAACATGTGTAAACTCTGAAATATAAAGTGAATTCTCCCCTGTGCTGTAAAGGGGGCAAAGGAATGTGACCACATACAGAGAAATGTATAACACATCATTTTGGATGTGCTCTTTGCCAAGAGCACATCCTCTTTGTTAAGTGATATCAATATAAACTTTAAATTCCTCGGTTCATACGTTCCAGGTGTTAGACTGTGTTATAAGTGGTTCCTCTTGGCTGCAGCAAAAACACCAGTTAGCATTCTGGGTATTTTCATGACCTGAGCTCCACAATCAATTGTCCTTGATGTGTCCTTACTGTCCTGACTGAATGTGCTCTCTACTCGCTACACATGAACAACAGTGACATCTGGTGGCTAATACAAAAGTCAGACGCTAGTTTTCTTATACATAATGGGATGTTGAAATTGGGCCAATTATGACAATATGACACACTTTTAAGTTTTACTCAATGAATGACTTATTTATATAATTGTCTGTCTTTGGAAAAATCATAACATAACAAATACATTTAGTTTTTTTAAGGCATTTTCAAGTAAGAATCCACAGGTAATTAGGGCAGACAAAGATGGCGAATAACTTGCAACAGAGGCTTCTGAGTAGACTCAAACCGGTCATGACTACTGCCACTAAAATAAATTATCTGCTTTAAAAAAAACAGATCCATGCCTGTTTTAGTTTATTTCAGTGCCCTGTACAGTTGACTTACTAGGTAGCTCTTCAGACGGATGAACTCTGTGCGGGTTTCCAGGTATTTGTTGGAGTTGCGTCCGAGAACTTTGATGAACTCGACCAGGTCTGCACAGAACTTGTAGCCTCCCTTCAGCACGCACAGCACTATTATCTTACTGTCATCAAAGTCATCCATGACGTATCGGGCCAGACGCTCTATCCTGCAGGGGCAAATCCCATCAACACAAATACAAGAGACCAAGAAATGAATGAAAAAAATTTAATAATTCCTCCTGTTGCTGGTATTTTTACCTGTTCATGATGACCCCATGTGGGATGTAAACACTCTCTATGTCTTCATGGTAGTGTTCAGGGTAAGTGAACAGGTCCAGGCTGTGTCCTGGCCAGTCATCTTTAATCTACAACAGGCACGGAAGTACAAGCACTGCACTCAATATTTGAAAGGCAAAATCCAGAATCTATTTATTTATAAAGTTAAAGGAAATATAAACATGAATTCTACTTGTAATTATGTGCATACTATTTTGAAATGTTGCTGTAGTGAACCATATAGAGGCATTTTAACAACGTGGGAATCTTAAAAAAGAAAATTGAACAGCTCAGTTTAACTAGTTTAAAAAATTCTAAAATATACAGTATAATTGATTTGGAAGAAGCCACAGTGGAAGCTAATACAACAAATTACAATGTGTTTGTTGGTACATATGCATAATAAATAATGATAAGTGAAAACATACCACAATTCCTCTTTTCATCCCTGCGTTGTCCATTTTTACTAGGTGAAAACTGTCTCCACCGGGGCAAAGATTCACAAAGCAGTGCCCTTCAGTGGGAAATACACAGAAACACTTTATCATACATACACTGGACCAAATAACAAGAGGCTTTCCGTCTTCCTATAAAAAGTTACAACAAAGATAAGGTTAAAAAGTAGGACAAGAGACCAGAAAATCTCCTTCAGATTTAAGAGGAGCAAATGTCCTGTACCTTGGAATAACAATTCATTCTTTTAAACCTAAATGTGACATTCTGCCTGTGCATGTCAACTACATTACACTGCTGTGCAACATTCATAATCAATGACCAACAAAGCATTTCTTACCGTGTTGTTGTGTTCTTTTCACAAAATAAAAAGAAGTACAAGTAAAAGAAAGTCAAAATGCTATCCGAAGAAGTCTGGTCCAGGCCAGCCACATGGGCTGAGGGGTGATCACGCTTCAGTCATTTGCGTAAAAAGAGGGACAGCTTTGTTTGACTAATGGAGAATTACTGGGATAATCAGCTTCATGTGACAATGTGCTGGCTTGTGGCCACTGCAGGAGAACGGGGGGAATAAAATACCAAAACAAATACTTGGTTCAGTTTCCCATGTGGTACACTTTATTTGGTCAGAATGAAATAGATTTTAAAGGATTCTCAGACAATTGTTTGAAAGCAGCTCTAGAAGGTGAAAAAGAAAGAATAATATTGGACTCAAATATTTAATATCCTCTATACTTTAATAGATGCTCCACTGAAAAAAATCTTTAAATTACACATTTTCTTTTAAAGATTGCCCTACTAGTGGTAGACACATATATCTCAACTAGTGGCCAGACATCTTATACATTTGATATGAATTTACATGGTTCCGAGAGGGTAATTCTGAATGATTGTGATGACCTTTTTTTGTTGCCAGAGTTAGGTCAATGCTTTAATTTGAATATTTTGCTGATTTTCAGTAAGCTGGGCTTTACAATTTAAGTTTTGCTTCATATAAGTTTTATTTTACTCATGTTTGAACTAAGGTTGTAAGGTGGGGTACTCCACACAAAATGCCTGTCCTAGTTATTGGCTATGTAGATGGTCTTGAACCTCTCAAAGAGGTTGATGCTGCTCTCCAGCTGCTTCATGGCCACCTCCAGACGCTCTTTCTGGAACTTCTTTGACATACTGTCTATGACCAGGGAGATGCCCTGGTACTCGTGGTGCAGCTGGTCCCAGTTCCTCTTCAGGCCCTGCAGAGTGCAGCCACATAAAGACAACCCATCACTATTACAGAGTCATCTCCAGATTCAAGGCAATATTTTTATAGAGCAAGCAAGTTGTATTAGCTTTAGAACGAATGTGTGGTATAGGCTATATTAGAGGACTAATTGTCTGGTGTTGATGAGTGTGAGGTATGATGCCGCTTGATAAGTGTTGATTGGATAATTGTTTGTTGTCTGTAAGTCACGCTTCAAAAACACTTAACGTGAGAAATGAATCCTAGAATACTCACAGGTGCTTTAATGCATTTGGTTTAGTTGTGCATGTTCTCCAAACCTCTGCTTAAACAAGTTCAAATAACGATCATGCATGACGGGCGTACAAAGGCCCTTTTATCCTGACGTATATTAGGAGTGAATAAAAAGTGTTCTCTTCCCAAACATGTCAGAGACGTATAATCATCGAATTGATTTCCTGTGCCGCTCAAATTGTTCCAGGTGTCTGTACAACCGCCTGCTGATTGAGAATTGCCATTGTGTGCTTGACGCGCTCTTATACCTCCAGGACTGCGTGTCTCTCCTCGTCAGACAGGTATTGAATGGCTCCCAGCTCCCTCTGCTCTCTCACATAATTGTCATACGCCTCCTGCATCATCCGCTCTTCTTCATTGCGCTTTTGCAGGTACTCGGGCACTGCACCGTAATTCTGCAAATAGAGACATGAAAGACAGAAAAAAAAAATCAGAGTGGACCTAGCAAAGCGACTCAAAAAGAAGGGATTTTTTTCCTCTAGGTGTTTATGCCTCCACGTCAATGATTTAAAAAAGGGGGGGGGGAATGTTTTCGAATTGACGGTCCATCCATCCGTCCATCAAGTTGGCACAAATGTCAACTTTGACTCAAGGATTAAATGAATACATTTTGGAGGTCAAAGGTCAAGGTTACCGTGACCTTAAATGTTGTGAACACAATATTTTAAGAGTGTATTGAGGGATTTTGACAGATGTAGCACAAACTTCCAGGTGGACTTCAGGGTGAACTGACTAGATTTTGAAGGTTAAAGGTTGCTGCAACATTACAAATTGTGAGGTCGCCAGGCGGTAGTTGTACTTGTATCTGCTGTTTGTCACTTTATATTTATAGTAATATTGTTGTAGCTGACTTAATCAAACAAGGTACATTTTTTGACTTAGAAAATGAAATACCGCTTTCTTGATGTACTTGGGGAGAAGTCCTGAATTCTCAAGGAGCTGCTTGTGTCCCTTGCTGGTGTCCACACATGTCGGCTTGGGTTTCATGGGCACTGCTGTAGCCGTCTTTACAAAGTCTCTGTTGGTTGTATAGCCCATAGGTGGAATGTCTGCCCTCAGAGGAACGGCTGGATTCTTCACAGTGTTACGAAGGTCTTTGGTAGCCTGGGCCGCCTCTGAAAGAACATGTCAATATTAAGGTGAGTATAAACTGCTCAAAGACACACACACACCCACACATGTATATCACATTAAAGTTAGTAGGAGAACTCACTTTCGGCCAACCTAGACTCATGTGAATGCTTCTTGAGGTATTTTTCCGGGGACGGCACCTCAACCTTCGCTGGCCCCATGGTTCTCATGGGGTCCTTGCTGGACTTTTTCTCAAGAACCACAGTTGGTCTGTACTTGGACATGTACCTGCAGAATGATGCAACACATTGGAGAAAGTATTCAAGTTATTTCATCTCAAAGAAATTCCTTTATGACTCAAATAAAACAGAGTGAAAGAAAAACATTGTAGGCCTAATCGCTAAATAGCGATAGATAGATAGATAGATAGATAGATAGATAGATAGATAGATATCAAATGTGCATAAAAATATTGCATTTCATCTGGTTGTAGGAGTTTCCTCTCACTGCACAGAATGTAGTCAAAGTAGATTTTTTCTTTCTACATAACCAAACTAGGGTTCGTTATTATTTTAGCAATAGTTACCACATGGTTTAACTCAGCCTTACTAGTCGCTAACTTGGCGAGGTTAGTTTGACAACACAACAAATGGAGCTATGTTAGATGCCACAGGCCCCAGCTGCTAGATAAGCCTACCGTGGTGCTTTTTGAATATGAACCTCCTCCTTTGGAATGAGGTTGTAGACGCTTTCTTGTTGATTTGCATAATCAGCCATTTTAAAAGGACTCCAAAACAGTCCAAATACTAAAACTGAAAATGGTTATAAAGTTAATTTAATTGACCAAAGTCACATTAGCTGGAAAGTCTTGGTGCAGTCTGATTTGTTTGACAACACACTGCCGGCTTGTTGCTAGGCAACTGCACGAGCAAATGTAGCATTCCCTGACGGTTGTAAAAGCCACAACTTTTAGTGTAGGCTTAAACGCCTCACATGGAAACATGATTTGGTTTGGACTTTATCGCACCCATTCTTTATATTCAGCTCATTATATTTATCAAATGTACTTCTTTTTTAAAATGTATTTCCATTCTGCTACACTACAGCACACATTAGCGCGTTACAGGCTTTATTTCTCCAAATGACTAGCTCTCATTTAAAGAAACAGACAGGTAGGCTATATCTGTACCGATATATTTCATTATTCATTTTTACTGATTAAGACATCTTTGATCTAAAGAATGCATTTAAAATATCATATTTGTGCATGATGTTGAATACGAGTTGTGCAGTAGACATGGACACGGCAGTAGCCTACTTAGAAAATCGAAGTAAAAAGTGAGAGACGCTTGTGAATGCAGCACAAAGGTCACTACCCACTCCTAGCAGCTCCGCGATGCAGAAAGTTGAAGGTAATTAATGGAATTTGCTCTTATATATCGTTACATCTAATTTAAAAAAAAAACTATGGTAGAATTGAACTTATTTTTTGTTTTTCAAATATATTATTTTTTAAAGGTAGTCGGTTGTTGAGCCTTCGACTTCTCATCGACGTTTCACGCATTTTGTCCCTCCAGGCTGACCGTAGTTGTTTGTGTACAGTTCAGATCGCTTCTCTTCCCCTGCAATGAGTACATAGTAGCCTACAGAATTTCACTTTGCCCTATTAAAAGGAACCATATTGTTACAACAGACTCTACTATAAGTTATTATCGGGTGTGAAGTACGGGATAACAACATCTCACGTGAGTGTCACGCTCATTAAACTCATTAAACTCTCAGTGGAACTAGCCACTGTCCTGGTTGCAAAACCATAGTGCAAAACATGTGTTGTTGTTGCAGCCACCTGCAGCACTGGACCAAGGATCTAACACGTTGTGGCTAGTCTGAACCATTACAACAATGTTAAAAGTGTAACTGTATTTTGCATGAGAACGCCTTAACAACGTTTATGGACACTCGTACTAGGCTACTCCAAGGACATTTCAAGACGGTTGTCTTAAAGTAGCCTATTTCACCTCAATGTGCAATTATTTTTTATGAGTATTGTTAATATATATATATATATATATATATATATATATATATATATATATATATATATATATATATCTTTTTAAAATTATGTTTGTTGTAGGCTACATGTGTTGTACAAACAACTTTTAATTTGTTTCCCCCTTTCACAGGTGTAAAAGTCTGCTGTCATTTGACTCATCATCAATGGGTTTACTAAATGCACTCAGAGTTGCCAGATGCATCCTTGGTCCCCTTTCAACTCCCAAGTCATGGCTGTGCACCAAGGCCTCCATACTGGGGGACAAGAACCTCCTTCTCATGGGCCTACCTGGAGCGGGGAAGACAACAGTGGGTCGGATAGTGGCCCACAGACTGGGAATGCCTGCCATTGACGTGGATGACGACATCTTGGAGTTAACATGGAAGATGCCCGTGTCCGCCAAACTTGAAGCAGTTGGCGGAGAGCTTTTCCTGGAAGAAGAAGGCCAGGCTTTGTGTAACTTCTCTGTGTCTGGCTGTGTGGTCTCCCTCACTGGCTCCAACCCACTTCACACCGCGGCGATGCAGCACGTCAGAGAGTCCGGATTGGTTGTCTATCTGGACGTGGATTGCGATGACATCATACAAAGGCTTGCCAGGATGAAAGTGAACCGTATAGTAGGACAGGAGGCTAGGGCTTCCATGAGGGACATTCTGAGCTACAGAAAGCAGTTCTATGAAAAATGGCTGGACTTGAGGGTGCTGTGTGGAAAAGGGGACACGGTTGAGGAGATAGTGGAGAAGGTGCTTGAAGCTGTGGAAAGGTATCACAACCACAATGCAGAAAGCTATGTTTCAACAAGGACTGATGGCTTGAAATCAGCCAATCGGAACACACACTTCAGTGACGTGGTAGTGGAAGGTTTGGCCACAGATGGAGGCCTCTATGTTCCTAAAAGTGGCTTCCCAATTATTGGAGCTCGCGAATGGCTTAGATTGGTTGACATGTCTTACCCAGAGCGCGCTTTGGTTCTACTTGAGAAGTGCATACACCCGCTGGATGTCTCTGCACTGGATCTCAGAACCATGGTATTCAAAGCCTATGGGGCTAACTTTGCTAGCCAGGCAGTAGCACCTGTAAAACATCTCATCCACAATCAATACGTCCAGGAGCTTTTCCACGGCCCCACCGCCTCATTCAAAGACCTGGCCTTGCAGCTGATGCCCCAGCTCTTTGCACACTGCCTACCAGTGATGTGTAACTACCTTGTATTGGTGGCTACATCTGGGGACACCGGAAGTGCAGTGCTGAGTGGTTTTGGCGGGCTTGGGGGGGTTGATACGCACAGGACAGGGGTGCTAGTATTTTTCCCGGAGGATGGAGTGAGCGAGATCCAGAAGCTCCAGATGACCAGTTACAGCGATGAGGGAAATGCCAGGGCGGTCAGCGTGCACTCAGACTTTGACTTCTGCCAGAGGTCCATAAAGAGGATGTTTGGAGAGTCTGGGCTGACTGGTTACCTCTCCGTGGAGTATGGGACAGTTCTCAGCACCGCCAACTCCATCAACTGGGCACGGCTGCTGCCACAGGTGGGTTCATCACCGACAGAGAAAGAATTCTGTTATAAGGCCTTTGAAAAGCAGACAATGTTAGGTAATGGCAGCATCTGTTAGATCATTTATAATGTCTGTGTTCTATTTAATGTATTGTAACATGTGATAAAGGTCTATGTTACAAATGTGCTTACCCAAATAAAAAAAGATAACGACATGATTGGATGCTATTTGAAAGAGGGCATGACCTGTATGGTCTGGTCATTTTGTAGCAGAGATAAGTTGGAAAACTGCACATGGTCATGGTCACATCATATCTGTAAAATGTCACACATTGTGACACTTTTACGGTTTAAATGTAAATTACTTCTTCAATCTGTTGTTTAAAATGTGGTTTGGTACAGTACGCTCTCTCTCTCTTGTTTGTGCAGATCAAGCACAGTTTGCACAATAAAACAAATTAAATTTTCATTGTTCTGGCAGCTGCAGACTTGTATTTGGCAACAAGTTCCCAAAAACTTCTCCTCCCTCTTGCAGGTGGTGTACCATTCCTCAGCCTATCTGGACCTATGCAGAGACGGCGTCATCAAGTTCGGGGAGCCCATCGACGTCTGCGTCCCCTCCGGTAACTTTGGAAACGCCATGTCGGCCGTGTACGCCAAGCAAATGGGCGTCCCCATCAGAAAAATCATCTGCGCCTCAAACCACAACCGCATCCTCACTGACTTCATCTCCACGGGTGAGTACGATCTCCGGGGACGGCCTCTGATGCTCTCCCACTCCCCGGCCATAGACATCCTCAAATCCTCCAACATAGAGAGGTTTATCCACCATGTCTCAGGAGGGGACAGCTGTCTTGTCAAGGAGCTGTTCACGAGCTTAGATACACAGCAGCATTTTAAGGTTCCAGAGGCTCTTCTAGGCAGGATACAGCAGGAGGTGCTAGGGGGCTGGTGCTCCGAGGATGACTGCCTATCCGCAATCAAGAGCGTCCACTCGCAGACAGGCTACCTCTTGGACACACACACCGCCGTGGCTAAAGTGGTGGCGGACAGGCTGCAAGATGGAGCCTGCCCAGTGGTGATTTGCTCCACTGCTCACTATGGGAAGTTTGCTCCTGCTGTGTTCCAAGCCTTGGGAATTGAAAGTATTCCAGAGGATCCAAAAGAACAGCTGATGTTGCTAGCATTAAGGGCATCCAATCCAGAAATGCACAGAGACATGATGACATGTCTGGAGAAAGGTGGCAGGAGGGGACACACTGTTTGTGAGGCAGAGTACAGTGGGTTGGTAGAGGAGGTGGAAGGCATGATACAGGACTCCTTCTTGAAAGTGATGTAGGATTTTCTTTTTTTAAAGGTTTAGTTCACCTTTTAATTAAAGTTCATATTTATTTACAAGAAATCATATCCTTCATGTGTCTTGCTTCTATCTTGTACTCTTCATTCATCAAATGTATTTGTACGTAAAAAAAAAGCACATTCAACAAAAAGCAGGGGAATAAAGGTGAAATCTTCACAAATAAAATAATAAAAGGTGAAAGAAATCCAAACAGGAAAATAATACTTAATAACAATAAATATTTTTTCCAAGAAGTGCTGTATATCCTCCATATATCATTTTATCTTCTACACGTCATTCTTCCAATGCATTCTAACCGTTGAATCTAACAAATAATAGGAAAAAGAAATAGAAAAGGTAATAATAAATCCAATACATATAATAGATAATAAAAAGTACCAGTTATTAGCAAGCCTGGTCATGAAATTGATTTTTAAGAAGCAATTTAAAAGTCTAAATCCTGCCTGAGCCTGCAGGAGTGAGAACAAATGAAGAACACCTTGACTCTGATCGTTCTGTAATAGAGCTCTGAACTCAATCTAAAGCCTATATTGATTAAGCAACATTTCTTCCCATTATTACCCAGAGCCCTGGCCCACTAGATGGGGGTGTCTCCCTCTCGTCCACTGCCATGTTAAAACACTGCTGCCCATATAACAGTAGCAGTAGCCTACGTGTGAAACTCTGGGAAGGGATTTAATTTCTGGCAGTAAGTCAAAATAGGAGGGTCAAATAAAATAATAATGAACATTTGTGACGTCAATATCTGCAATCAGGAAGATGATCTTCTCAAAGTTAATTGTATGTTTATTTTTCGTTTGTTGGCAGTAGGGGAGAGTGGCCTAAGTTGTGCAACTTTTCACTCAAAGTGACTTTAAAGTAAGGCCTTGACAGTAAAGTCTCCAACTCAAATATGTACATATATTTCAGGGTGTTGTGCATCCCTGGCAATAAAAACTTTGGATCTGGAATAAACTGTTGACGAAATATAGCTTTCGGAAAAAAAGTTGTCTTGATGCACAACTTGCCCCCGGTGTGGTGTAAGTTGTGCGGTTGGAGAGAATACCATGGGGTGAATTGTGCCATTGATATATCTCATAAACTGTAATGCAAGACAAATCCATTAGACAATCACTTATTTAAGGTGTATTTAAAGTAAATAGTTGACAAAGATTGAAGGACAATTTTCTTAAACAAGGCCTAGCAGATCTAATGGTTTTACCTGCAAAGCTCACAATGACAAAGTCACCATCATCATCTTTCTGGCCATCTGAACTCTCATCAGTGGTGTCGTTAAGTGGAATTGAGATGTCACTCTCTTCTGAGCTACTGTAGACAATCACTTTCTTTTGGTGACCTGCGTATACAGCCATGCCACTGGCACAACTCTCAGAAATGTACTTTGCACTAGTTGCTCCGCCCTTGTAGAACCAACTGCCACCTGACAAATGTGATTCCCCTACATTTCTGCCTTTAAATCAAGGCTCAAAACCCATATGTACACCCTGGTGTTTCCTCCCCATTAACTATCTTACCTCTGCACTACTATCTTTATTTATATGTGGATGTATGGGCTTTACGTCTTTTATTTTGGTTATTGTTATTTTACCTTCATTGTTTACCTACTGAATGCACTATGTACAGCACTTTGGACAGTGCAAACTGTCATGAATGTGCTTTTATAAATACATTTTACTCACTTACTTACTTATAACTCACCCAGGCCCTTTGGCACAAATCACCCCAATCCCAGACATTTGGATAATAAGCATGATGCAGCAATTTAGGGCTGACATCGTGCTAACTGTATAGACTCAAAGTGTAGCATACCAAAGCACTAAAACATGTGTCAAATGTTTTCAAACTTGTCTATAATTGTTCAGACACAATTGTTCAGACACAATAATCAAAAAACCTTGATCATGGAAATTTTACTTTGAAAGGCAAAACACAGTTTTTTAAGCTTAAATGTGCTTATATCTTATTCCTTGTGTCTCCCTTCTTTACAGGATGAGTCAAATGGATGGCTCTTCTTAAATATGTGGTCACATTTCCAATTTCTTCCACGGTTTTCTAGAAACAAGCGGTGGCACAACTTAGGCCACTCTCCCCTATATATTTGCAGTGTTTATTTTTTTCATTTGAAGGGCTATCAAAGCAACATGCCATTTAAATACAGCCAAAGCTTTGATCTTAATGAGTTTCAGAGTCTACTAATTACCAGGTGAAGCTCAAGCAGAGGATACGTTCTTCCTATCAGTGTCCATTCATTAACTACCTCACTGGGTCCTATTTCCATTAAAAAGCTATATAAACCACACAAATGCCTGTGTGTTTTTGTTCAGTACAGTCTTGGGTTAAAGCGGTTACATTTTCTTCTCTTAAATATGACATTTTAAAGGAAATCTAAAAAACAATATTGACAATGGCTTTTTGGTGAGAGTTCATTGCAGGGGAAGTGGCTTAACTTCCAGATCATGTTTTCATTTTTAATATCACAGATGGATGCAAATTCATATTTGCTAGGTCATCAAGGTCAAGTCCTCATTTGCCAATGAAAAATATTTTGGAAAGGAGTGAATAGAAATACAATAACAAATGTACATCGAAATACATAATGAATGTGGCAAAAGCACACTTTGAAACATTGTTGTTAGTTGTATAAAGAGGAGATGGTTACATGGGAATTAGAAATAGTTTTGTGTGGAGACAGTGACTTAGTTCAGTCTCTGTCAAACCCACTAATTGCTCCCCTTTGCCAGGTGTCAGTCAGAAGACATCATCATCATATTAAAGCACAGCATAGGGGCAGAGGGGCACCCTGGGTAATCTTCCACTGTTCCATAACAGAAATGAATCCTGTGTCTGTGGCTATCAGTGGAGTCATTTAAATCCAGGTGCTGCCTCAGCATCCGCCCCACGGAGAGGAGAGGAGGGAGGAAGATCCGTTTCATACATCTCCAGGATTGCTTATGAATGCAGTTGTTAAAAAAGATGGAAAATCGGGCCGGATTTGACAAAGGATGCCCTCTGATCCGGATCACTGTTGCACTGAATTTGCCAGAACAGAGAAAAAAAAATTTGCTTCACTTGTTTGACTTTTAACTTTAATTAATTTATCCATTGTGCATACTCTTCATGGCCAACTTGTTGTCGACATCTGAGCTAATATCCATATGTGATAGTTGAGCAGCACACTCTTCTGTTTTCAGTCAGTCAACAAGATATTGTCTGCCTCCAGGGATTTGCTCTCCCTTACAGTCTCTAGAGCACAAGTTATATTGGCTAAAGATTTCTGAGCACCTTCCTATTGAAGTGGAATGTCGACCTTGTTACGCACAGAAATTAAATACAAAAGCAAAATAAATAGAAGTCAACCGTTTCAAGTGCTTTGCTTTCTTTCCAAGGCCTCATATTGCACAAATGACAGAATCAAAAGGGAGAAAGACGAGTTCACCATTAGCCCGTCAGTTAACTTGTCAGTGTTTGTGTGATAATGAGAGAGCCAGAGGGAGAATGTGGCGTCTGAGGTTTGAGGTCATCCATTTCTGAGGAGCACTCTGGTGTTTTTTTTTCTTGTGGAAAACACACCCAGAGGAAGAAAAAAGGTGCAGAGGGAGACAAATAACTTCTTTTTTTTTTTTTTTTTAATCAGTGCAATATTATATATTTGACTTTCCCCCGTCTGATGATATTTTAGTCACGTGTTTCAAATTCTGTATTGCTATGGATGAATGTGTAACATTGCACATAGTCGCACTGTATGCTCTTTTGTACCAGCTATCTCCCTTCCCCTCTCCCTCCTCAGTGGTTTGCTTCACTGTAAACATTGGCCTTATTAATCAAACTGCCTGGCAGGTGAATAGGAGAGGAATGGGAGTGGAAGTGGAAGAGTGGTAGTGTGCAAGTGCGCGCGTGTGTGTGTGTGTGGTAGTGTGTGTGTGTGTGTCTGTGGTGAGAGGAAAGAGAGAGCCAGCTGTTGCTCTGCTCCTAGCGGCATACGGCTGGGTGAGCAAGGATAATTGCAGGTACCAGCCTGTTCCCATCTCCTTAATGTTAAGCAGTGGCATAATGGAAACTGCTCTCTCACAGTGGAGGGGAGATGGAGAGGAAATGAAATGAATGCGTCGGGAAAAAGAAGATCCGGTGAAGCGGGTCAATTGGAGCCTCTGCTTCCAATTTAGTTTATTTTCTCTCTGTTGAAATCCACATTGAAGAAATGTAGATTTTGAAAAACAGTATTTGGCACAGGCATTGCTTTGGCAACAGATTTGGTATTTGTATGAAAATTAAAAGTGTTAATTGTTACCCTGTTAATTGCTCCAACTCTTATTTGCAAATGTGTTTCAAATGTACTAAAATATTAACTCTCACTTGTAGGCTACATCGGCTTTCACCAACTTCACTTATGTTTGTCAAATTGCTTATAGCAGGGTCTGTTGAGTGTGTTCATGTCTTCATACACAGTAGGCATATGTTGCAAGAGCCATGCATTTCATTTGTAGTTTTTTATTCCTTCCAACACTAGGAGGTGGTGTATGTGGAAGACCGAGGCTGGCCACAGGTCATTTAAGTTCATGCTAGTAACTACAGGTGTTGCTGATTGGTGGACATAACAGTTTTTATGTGTGATATATTGTGGTTTATTGTGTCGGCCGGCCTCTTTCTGTTGTAAATTTTTTTTTTTTTTTTTTTGGAAGGCATACTGGAAGTCATGCACTAACAAAGTGACCAATAATGCAATCATAAACAGTAGCCTAATGGTAAGCTGAAAATCATTTGTTTCACTGCATGTCTTAACAATCCAGGCAACAGCCAGTAACAGCTAAAGTGTAGGACTTGTTACTACATTGTCATACATGTGTTTGTGTGTTGTCATTTTTTTTAGACAGTATTATTGCACAGTGCGGCGTTTTTCTCCAGGATCAATGCTTTCTTTCTGGTAGCGAGAGCCAGACAACCAGGCAATGCATTTCAACCATAGATAGTAAATAATATGGATGTAGCATCCGGGCTGACCTCAGTATTCACACGGCATCCAATAATCCTGGTTTGTGCGCGTCACCATTTTGAGATTTACTCCGCCTCACTCCTCTTGCCGAAAAGGGGAATCGACGTCACGTCGGGGGGAGGGAGATAGCTGACGTAGGCCTATACCTCCGAGGCAAAGTGAGGGACAATATTATACTATCTATGGGGACAACGGGCGGAGAGCTGTCACTCAAGAGATCGCGCCAATACATTTTAACCTCCAAAAGAATAAAAACTAGCGTGGGCCAAAACAATTCACCCCACTCAGTGTTGTCATGGAGATATGACCTAAACAAACAGACTAAAATGGTTTTGTGGCCCAGGCTGTAAATAGGTTTAATAAGACTTTGAAAACGGCCTATCTAACAAGTGAGTCAAAGAAAAACTGCTCTCTTGGCGCCACCCCCAGTGGGACTTTCTGGTTACTACAGTTGTAGGTCACTTCCTTATTGGATGCCGGTAAAAATCACTGAGGTTGGGGCTTGATTTCAACATTGTGTTCACCCCGAGGCCTTCCAATCCCTGCTAATTAGGCTACCTCTGACATTGATTCACAGCCCGACGCACCTCCGTGAAGGGCGAGGAAGAGGAGGAGGGGGAGAGAAAAGAGAGCTGATTAAGGTGTCAACGGGAGCTCGCCACCAACAGATGATTGTTGTTGGATTGAACTCATTTACATTTTGATGCAAGCTCAGGACTGAACAATACGGGCATCGGCACCTATCTTTTGTTAACAGCCTTTTGATAAGCAGACAGGCAAAAAAAATAAGCATTGATTGATTTGATTCAATTCAAGGGGAACAAAACAACTGAAGGGTCCTGAAGCAGATTACATTGAAGGCATGTGGCGTCTGTCCGTCTGCCGGGATCTTCTCCTGCCTGCGCGATGAAGGAAAGACAATCCATTTCTCACTCTGCGAATGAGAAATCAATGACCCCGTGATGGATCTGGGTGAAATGAGATATGAGCCTGGGTCTCGCGGGACTCGGCCGGGCTGGGATTGACAGCTGACTGACGGGGTTAACTGCCAAAGTGTGAAAGCGACCCTCCAGGACTCTCGTCCCAAATATCCCATCGAACTTCAGGCTAAAAGGTTACATGTCGAGGGCAGAGTTGATACATGAAGGCCGCCTGTCGCTGCCAACACTCAAGATATTCTTGTAATTGACTCTTCGCTAAACCCCCAGACCCTTCGCAGTATGTTGCTACGCATGTCAAGCTTTCCTTTCTCATACGACAGTGTTTCAGTTCACAGCGGTAGCGTTGGCAGATACAGCATTCAAAATTCGAAACAATTTATTCCTGCTAAATGTTAACCATCTTAAAGTGCCTAATAAGAACTTTCATTTTTTTTTATCTCACAAAAACAAAGGACTGTTTTCTTGAGAAAAATGCATTAAAAAATAATTGAAGGTAGAGCTGTTCTCGTCTTCTGTAGAAACTAACTTGGATTAACATATATGTTTGGACAGTTGTATTTGGGGTAACCCCGGGTAGGGTTCCTAGAGTGCAAACCTCCAAAAACCCAACAAGACGTGGAACAAGTGAACTTAATGTGGCCAGTAGATGTGTGGCTTTGCATTTACAATTCACAGCAGTTAAACTTTAATCCCCATCATTTTGAAACCAACACGCTGTGCAAAAAGATCTTTAATACTTTGTCCTCATGTCGGGGTCATCAATATAGGTCAATTGTCCTCAAAAGCCACACCAATCAAACGGCAGGACAGAAGTAGGCTATGTACTTATAGTATGTAGCCTACTTAGTGACGACACACCTGTATACCTGTAAAGTTATTTGATGTGTAATCTTTACCATTGATTATCTGCCAGTTGAATCAAAGTCCAACATAATTTCCTCATTCCTTTTCTCTGTTTAAGTGACCTGTCTCTGTCCTTTTCTTATCTTTTTATAGCCTAAACGTAGGCTATAGCGCTGGATTTACAGTAACACTTAAACGATTTGCTTTTTTTCCTTTATTGAGCCTTTATTCAGCCGCTTCCTCGTAAAACGGGTGTACGAGGAGTGCTATAAACTGCACAGCCTTTAAAAGGATGCCATTCCTCCACATTGTATGCCACTGCCAACCAAATCCTGCGTGTGTGAAGATGGGCTGCATGCGCACAGACAACATTTCAAAGTCCCTGTCGGGCCTTTTTGAAAAACTTGGGTCCCTCGTAGGCTCCTACCCTTTCTACTTCTTTGTGATTCCTCTCGTACTGTCGGCAGTGCTCGGAGGAGGCTTCACTTTTCTCAAGGACAGGGAGGACAACGACTTTGAACGGCAGTTCACACCCAGGAAAGGACCCTCGAAGGCAACACGGGCGTTTATCAAGGAGAACTTTCCCTACAATGACACCATGTTTTCAGAAGAGCGATTGTATGACAAGGGCTACTACGCATCCCTCATCGCAGTATCTGCTACTGAATCAAATATATTAGCAAATCCGGCCTTCGAGGACATCCTCACACTCAACAATAAGATACTTAATATCACTGTGTACAATGGGACACTTGGGTTCAATGAGTTGTGCGCAATAGCCAATGGAGAATGTGTCTCAAACATCATCCTGGAAATCGTCAGCTCCAGTCAAACCAATGGAACCGGCATCACCTTCCCCGTATATTCACACAGATCCAGCTCGGTGTTTCTGGGCTCTGTGCTAGGCGGGGTCACCACGGATGCCAACAGCTCAGTCATAAGTGCTAAGGCTGTAAAACTTTCCTACTACTTAGATAGGAAGGAGAGCACAGCTGGCGCCGCAAAATTATGGCTGAGAGGGTTTAAAAAACTCTTCTCAGATGAGACGGAAAGCAAACACATTAAGGTACGTATCACATTGCTACTGATACTATTATGTACTTATACTTGTATCTTCTCACACAGCTGCTTTTTTTTCATTGGTCTTTCTTAGAAGCTGGAACATATTCATAAGGCGTCGTATCCAATTTAATTTATATTTTCAACTTTATTTTGTGGTAAAATTAAAATAATGTGTAATCAATGATAATCAAAGTAGCATTCAATAACTACAGGTCCCGTGAGACTTTGAAAATGTAGGCTACCAATGGCTCGGACTCATTGGAAGATGTTTCAGGTTTTAACGGCAAAAAGATCAGCCACTGTAAGAGAAAGCTATAGTGCGTAACTTCTGGAGTGACACCAGTGTGTAAATGCTACCATACTGAGAAATACAGAGAGTATTGTTGAGCTGATAGGCTTAATCAACTTTGTCTCAATTCATTTGGCGATGGCTTGAATGTAACTGACATTCATTTACATGAAAAAGTTACACACTATAGCTTTAAGGTACTGAAGTTAGGCTAGGGTAGCTATACAACGAGGAACAGGACAAATCAAATGTTCTTAAGTTGCTTGCAATAAACACTGCTATCTAATTGGCACAGATTATTCTGGTAAAGATGAAATACCAGTTTAATTTATACTAGTATGAAAGAAGACTGTTATGGAAGCAGAATTGACCAGTGTTTGAAAGAGAACAATGTTTTTGCTTTGTCTCGCCTTAAGAGTAGAATTAGCTCAGTATCTCCAATAAGTGCTTTGTAACTGGCAATAAAAAAATAACAAGCTTATAGATGCATTCTCTAAACATATTAGTCTGCTCTCTGTCTGTATCTACACACTTTAGAGATAACTTGGTTTGGTAAAAGGCTTCTTTGTCTTGAGATCCCAAGCTGTGCTGTCACACTGCTTGTGTTGCTGTCGTGACAACCATGTGTAAAGCCTGCTGCCTGACTCCTTTGCAGGTGTCCTACTACACCTCCAAATCCAAGCAGGAGGAGATTGACAGTCACACTACAGATGGCTTCCCCCTCTTCCTCATCACGTATGCCTGCGCTATCACCTTCTCCGTCGTATCCTGCCTCAGGTAAAGAAGTGAGCAGTGACTGTCACACAGCCAGACACGCAGAGCTGTTGTTTATCAAAGTGACTGATGCACGAAAGGTGACCATATGGCAATATAAAATTAAATAATCTTTACATGAAATGCACCTGTCGGAAGACGAAGAAGCAATACTATAGAATAAGTAACTTACTACATCTTCACCTTATCACTTGATATTGTGGAAAGGCTTGAGGCAGTGGTGGATGATGCCATCTTTAGTAACTAGCTTCTTGTCCTTGAAGGCCACCGTAGCTTCTGTAAATTCTCCGAAAGGGAAGGGTTAAGACAGAGCATTACTTTTTAACACTAGAGGATGCCAAAATACACCTTTATTACACACTGTACCTTTTAAAAAAACATTAAAAACTTTGTTAAATATCGTGCTCAGATTTTTTGTCTACAACATTTTTTTGGGGGGTCTGGTATGACTACTTTAAATGTTAGCATCTACCATTGTCCTGTATTTAACACTTGTTTCCACATTTGCTGTTCGTATGAATGGACCTCGCTTACAGTATATTGTAACCTGTATTAGTTACATACACTGTAGTGCTACAATAACAATCCCCTGTATCTACCTCATTGGCAGATTGGACAATGTGAGGAACAAAGTGTGGGTGGCTGTTTTCGGTGTCCTGTCCTCTGGCCTGGCTGTTGTCTCCTCCTTTGGCTTGCTGCTTTACATCGGCGTGCCCTTTGTTATTACAGTCGCCAACTCTCCTTTCCTGATACTCGGTGAGAAAAAGCACTCATTTTTATTTTTGGTTCCATACTGTATGTTTTGTTTTAGTATTTGTATTGCAACATATGACTGCATTTACATAAAAAGAGACTACAACGTCAAACGTGCAGCAAGGGCTTCGTGATACCTTGCCTTTAATACTGAAAATGCATATATGATGTCAAAGTTGAGTGTCTCATTACGCAGCCAGGATCACTGAGTAGTATTTCAACAGCCTCATATACTTTAAGGCATCCCATCTTGTTTTATAGCCTGTTTTATGTTTTAACATTAAAAATCTTGTAAAATGTTAGAAGTCTCCGAAGTGTCAATAAGTTACCCTCCAAACATATCTCGTTAATTTTTCATCACTTCAAAATTTCTTCCAGGAATCGGTCTGAACAACATGTTCATATTGATAGCCGACTGGCAGCACACCGACGTGAATGAGCCGGTGCCAAAGCGGATGGCTCACTCCTACAAAGAAGCCGTCATGTCCATCACCATCACTTTTCTGACCGACGTGCTCAAGTTCTCCATAGGTGTCACGTCAGACTTCCCAGCCGTGCAGTGGTTCTGCGTGTACACCAGCACCTCCATCGTCTTCTGTTACATCTACACAATCACCTTTTTCGGAGCTTTTCTCGCTCTTAACGGCAGAAGGGAAGCCGGCAGCAGGCACTGGCTGACCTGCGGTAAAGTGCCATCAGAGAAGGTGGCTCATCGCTCTGAGGCGTATAACATCTGCTGCGTGGGAGGTGACTATGATATCGTGTCCGGAGCAGAGAAGAAACAACCAGTGAGTGATTTCTTTAAGGACTACTATGGCCCCTTTCTGGTTAACTCCTGGGTCAAGCGAGTTGTAATCATTGTTTATATCGTATATTTATCCGCAAGTATTTATGGATGTTTTCAAGTGCAACAGGGAATTGAGCTGAATGATCTGGCAGCTGATAACTCGCACGTTACGATATTCACCGGGAAAGATAGGCAGTATTTTTCTGATTACGGACCAACTGTGATGGTTATAGTAAGGAGTGATGACTTTCCGTATTGGGATAAGATCATGAGGATCGGCCTTCAGGGATGCATGGACGCCTTTAAAGAGCTTCCATTTGTAAACGGGGATGTCTATACATCCTGGCTGGACTCTTTTTTGGCATATGCACAAGAAAAAGGTTTAAACATCGAACATAAGTTTACCTTTTACAAAAGTCTATCTGAGTTTTTGGATGTGTTCCCTTTTTTCAAACAAGACGTGAATATGACAATAGATGCCATGTATGGACTGACCAACTCTGTATCGAGATTCTTCATCCAGACTGTTGATATCGCCAATGCCAGCATGGAGATGCACATGCTCGAAGGTCTTAAAGCCACCGTAGCCCAGTGCAGATATTCTTTATTAGTGTACAATGAGAAATTCATCTTCTACGACCAGTACGACGTGGTGGTCAGCAGCTCCATTAAGAACATTGCTGTGATCACGGCGGTGATGCTGGTGGTCTCTTACCTGCTGATCCCAAACCCCCTGTGCTCTTTCTGGGTCACCTGTTCCATTTGTTCAGTGACCGCCGGAGTGACTGGCTTCATGGTGCTATGGGACATCAGCCTGGACTCCATATCCATGATCATATTCACCGTCTGCATCGGCTTCACTGTCGACTTCACCGCTCACGTGGGTTACGCCTTCGCTTCCAGCAAGAAACAGAGTCCCGACGACAAGGCAGTGGAGGCCCTCTCCAACTTGGGCTATCCCATCCTGCAAGGGGCCCTGTCCACCATATTAGGGGTGTCGGTGTTGGCCACGTCTGAATTCCACACCTTCAGGACATTTTTTAAGATCTTCTTTCTCGTCATCAGTATCGGCATGCTGCACGGACTCATTTTCATTCCGGTAGTTCTGGCGCTATTCTTGTGCCGCTCAGGCAAAGATGAGAATAGTAAAGGGAAGACGATTATAAAAAGCAGCAGACTATGACCCCTGTTACAATGCTGATCATAGGTTGATTGGCATGTTCGATGTTTAATTCCAAAAGAACAACACCAACATTTCCTATTCAAAAAGCGTGTTGCTAATATTGACATGGAATATGTATATATGTTAAAGGGGTTATGAGGAACTTTTTAATATTTCTGAAGCAGTCAAATTTTTTCATCATGGGTACGCTCACCCAGGAACTAAGGCTGGTGTAGTCAAAACACTACCGCTTTTGTCCAAAGGGGGTGCAAGACAAAAAAAACTGAAAGCTGAACAGATGAGTCTTTGACAATGTTCAGTGATTTTGTAAATAGGTATTTTTGCATACAATTCAATCACTGGACTATCTTGTAAATAAAGTTTCTACATGTACCTCAATATATGTCTGATTTAAATTAAAATGTTATACATTTACAGTGTTGGGAACGTTACTTTAAAAAAGTAATTAGTTATAGTTACTCACTATTTGTTCCAAAAAGTAACTGAGTTAGTAACTGAATTACTTTATAATAGAAGTAATTAGTTACCAGGGAAAGTAACTATTTGCGTTAGCCTACTGTAAAAAAAAAGTTGCTATATGTCAAAAAAATTGATTTTTCTGAGCAGTTTTCACAAGTCAGTTGAAATGAGTAGAACAAACAGGCAGGCCTACTTGTAGGCTACATAACCTTCAATGTGTATTGCACATCAATAGACAGCAAGAGGTTTATCCTGCACTTCAAGTATTTTGTTCTCAACAAAAGTAGTAGGCCTAGAGGAAACTGCTGAATGTACCGTGCTGATCTGCTATATCACTGGATTCACTTCAGGGGTGTCGGCTAAAACCACTATAGTAGCCTAAATAATAAAACACTACTTAAGGCCAAAAACGTCAGACTATGAAGCATGAGACGATGAGAGGAGGAGTAAGGATTTATCCTATGTTTATTTCCTTCTTTAACATGCACAGCAGCATACAGATCCCAGGAAAAGAACAGTAGCAATATTCGGCTTGTGATGACACGCTAAACAGCTGTTTCAACCGGCGAATCGCGGCCGTTTAATAACGTGCATAAATTATAACTTATAGAGATGGGAAAACTCCATGCACTTACTCACAAGGGCGATGCAAACAAACTCAGGGAGGGCACGTTTCGACCGTGGATTGATAGGTAATTACTGCGGCAAAGTGCAGGCTCACACAACAGAGAGAAAAAGAAAAAGAAACTTCACTAAACAGGCGCTCCGGCTGACTGACGTGACGGCGCTAACGGCTAACTGACAGTTATAATGTCATCCACACTGAATAAAACACAACTTAAAACACACCGGTCTCCTCACTAGCAGTATGGAGCCAGGGGTGCGTTCGGATTACACAGTTTATTCAATCAATTCATAGTAACGCACCGCATTTAACGTTCAGTAACGATAACGGCGTTGTAACGACGGAAAAAGTAATTAGTTAGATTACCCCGTTACTGAAAAAAGAACGGCGTTACCTAACGCCGTTATTTTAAACGGCGTTATTCCCAACACTGTACATTTATGAATTAATTAATAAATTAATCAGTTAATTTATAGTTTTTCCATTGGACAATAAAGGGTTCAGTTTCATACCGAATTGTTTGTCATGCTTTGTGTGTTGTTGCTTTGTAGAAAACTGACTTGCTCAGAAGCTGACTATCAAATACAGTTGTTCTATTACACTTCAAACTCATTCTAACATCAGACGAATACATGGGACATTTTGATGCCATGCTGCAAGGCAAGTAACATGTTTTAAACAATACTATGATGATTAATGTACAATGGCAAATGTTAGGCAACTTATCGTAAAATTGTGCAATTTAAGCTTGTTATCAATGTTCTCTTAACTTAACTAGGCCACCTGCAACTCATAAACAGGGACACTTTCATATCTGACATTTCCTTTATAGGCAGAAATGTGACAAATAGATCAGTGATGTTTGAAAAAATAAACTCTAATTTGTGATATTATGCCCCCCCCCCCCCATTAATATGCATTTACCAATATATAATCAATTTAAACAAGTTGTTTATTCTTTACATTTGACTTTAATAAATGTTCTCACTCAACACTTCTTGGTGCTGGGGAAACGAAGAGGTGAAACAGCTATAAAACTTAACCTGATTCTCCCATTTACTAAGCAACATTCCTGAGGCCCGCTGGTCAAGCAAGTTGTAAACACTCTTATCAGGCTGGGAAGCTTAGCCCGGTCAGTAAAAAGTTCAGCAGAGGACGTCCAGAGATGTGGAAGAGGATGATCCCAGAAACCAGATGACAGCAATAAAAACCAATCATTGTCCTTTGTTTAGGGAGGCTAAAAAGCCTGGCTGTAGAGAAGGGTTTCACTTTTTTTTGTTTTTTCCTGTCCCGAGAGGCTGCATAACCTGTTCTGTGATATCAGTTCATTAAACCTCCTCTGATAACTTGGAAACTTTTCTCCATTTCATTCTTTATTTTTGCCTCCCATATTTCCATTAAACGAACACGTATTTTAACAATCCTGTTAAATTTGGTGACCCTCGACGTTTTTGGAGGGAGAGGAACCAGCCGGTCGGACTTCGAACCACTCATTCAAAACAGTCGACAAAATTAAAGGTGAGCAGAACGCCTGTTGTGTAAACCAAAGTTTCTGTAATTGGATATGTCTAAATTATTGAATGAGTGTGCCAAAGCCGTGGCCTAAAGATTAGTAAAATTCAATTATTATTATTATTAGTATTTTCTGTGCGAAGAGGCTGTTGTTTTCTGAATGATATCACAGAACAGGAAAGTATTGCTCTTCTCTATTTGTGTGTTTCCCTTTTTCTGCTATGTGAAATGCTGGCTTATTTAAATTTTCCCTAGTGCAGGGGTCCATTATAGTACGTTTTTGATAAATGATTAAATTGTATATCATTTTTGAGTACGATAAACTGCCTTACTGTTATCACACCATACGGTGTTAACGCTAGATGATTGGAAACTTGATTTAACTATGGGTCTCTACTCCGCATAGTTGGCGTGAATGAACCTCATATATTTCGATTGCCGAAGGCTGTAACTGGGGCCGATAAAAAGACTGCCGATGGTGTGTAGGGTTCCCTTTGGCAGCCTGAGCAAAGCTATAACAAATCTCTCGTGCTGCCTGTCAGATCTTTCCCCCTTGACAAAACCTATATTTTTTTCCATAGGTAATTGAGTCCGGTAGACCTTATTTGTCACTGTAGAAGGGAGAGGCTGTAAGAGCGTGTTTAAGTAATGGTGGGATTGGCTTTGTGTTTTAAAGAACTAGTACATTTGTTAATTTGTGTTCAAGTTGCACGGTACGATGGTGGCAGATACTGCACGTGACCGATGTGTTTAAAAAAGCAATTTTCCTGGGCACAAAGTTGGCAGAGTAGTTTTTTAGTTCGTTTTAGGGAACATTTTTAGTTGATGAGACCTCTGTATTGGAGTATGGCTTTCCGTATTTAAAAGTGCTACTATTTGTGGTTTTACTTATGGAAACTGTCTTAACATACTCTTCTTTCTCTACGCCACATTTCACTAACTGTATGTCTCTATAACCACTAACTGTAGGCCTACGTCTCTATAACTGCATGTAAAGTAAGTAACTCATGACAAGGACGCGTCGTAGTTAATTTTTGGGTATTTCTAGAGTACCGCTGAAATCCTGTGAAGGTATTTGTGTTTGACAAATTGAATTTGGTTTGTCTCTAAAGAACAACTAGTGAAAACCATTTAAACTAAGTTAAGCAATTTTTGGAGGAAAAGGAACAAGGAATCAGCAGGGAGCAAGCAGACTTATCCAAAGTGTACAATTTGGATAAGTCTATGATACTCCTGTCTTGCTTTCTCCTTTCCCCAGAAGAATGTATTAGGGTCAAGCTCCACACATTTCATTTGGCCATGTTTTACATTGGCAGTGGAGAAACCTTTTGATATTATTTTTGCCTCATAGTCTACAACTATGAAGGAGTTTAGAGGATCCGGACAGAAAGCAGCCCCTGTAATTAGAGGCTTGTAAAATTAAAAGAATGAGCGCTGCCAAACATTAAGTAGAGAAATGACCAAAGCTAGCCTTGTAACAAAATTAAAAGAGGAGAGGTGATCCATTTGGCAAAAGAGTTCACCTTATTGTATTTGCTGCGGCAACAAGAAACAAGAAATAAGAAAAATGTAACCACCTTGAATAACAACTAAACACACACACACACACACACACACACACACACACACACACACACACACACACGAAGCCTGGGTGTTGTTCTCGTTGATATGGTGAATAACTATAGTCAAATTGAAAGGTTTAAATATATTATAATCATGCATAGTATTTCAATTGTGTCCCATTTGAATAAGATACTGATGTAGTTGAGTTCACACTCACTCGCTAGGGTTTCTCTTTGAAAAATCTGCCCCAATCGCTGTGAGCATTAAAGGTGTACTCTGAAATGTTGCTAAGTAAAACTAGGTCCAATTTAAGGTCCCCCCTTTTCTTTTTTCATACAGTTACATACACCCTTTGTGGTATGTCATGCAATAGGGCCCTCATAGCTGATAATGAAGATTAACAAAATTAAAGGTGCACTGGACTTTTTGTTTTTGTTTTGTTTATTTTTTGTTTTTCTTTAAGACGTTCTAATATCTCAAATTGAAGATACTCATGAGACGCATTACTGTCTTGATATAGTCTAACTTTTGATGTGTAAAACTTAAAGGTGTGTTCAGAAATTTTTTGTTATTTTCTTTTCAGAAAAATAAAATAAAAAGAGGGAATAGTTTGGTGTTAGACACACTCAGTCGCTGTCTCAAGATGCACGTTTCATGAACAGAGCAATTGCAAAGTAATTAATGTTACTGTGTATTGTAGGTTTTGCTATTTTTTTTTTCTTTTCTCCCTCTCTAGTGGACAGCTGTGTGGTTCTTAAAGCTAGTTACACTGCAAAGGCAGGACAACTTAGTTTTAGGCTGATTAGTTTCTTTATAGTTAATTAATAATTCACATTCAAGGGGAACACTTTTATTTTTATTTCTAGGTTTTGTTATTTTTCCACCTAACAAAAGCCTAATTCACTACCTGCCACATTGATAAGATGAACCCTCAATATGAAGACGAAGTTGAGGAGCAAACCTCTCTATGCCCTGTAGCTTCCCCGAACACTACTTCATTCCCACCTGCAATGACCCCGAGATGCCTTCATCTCCAAAGAAAAAGACAGTCACCTACGGAGAAGGACGTTGCTGAACACATTAAGAAAAGACTTGAACAATGTAGGGCTGAATACCGGAATGAGAAGCTACAACAAGAGGTAGGGTCTTCTGATGATGTTTATGGACCAGAGGGGAGGGTGAATGTTTCCCCTCACATGATGAATGACCCTATGACCTCCACCGATGGAAATGATGCAGAGCTGCCCTGCGCTAGTCTGGAAGAAAAAGAGGGAGAAGCGACTGGGAGTCTGCTCGTCGACACCCCTCCCATGACAGCAAATACAGCCCCAACCCCCGAGGATAACCCGAATGGCCCCCTCCATGGGGACACGACTGAAGCCTCTAAGTGCCTTCACCCTACCCACCATAAAGATAACCCATCTGGCCCTTGAGCCACAAAACACAGACGTCTACAGACACAAGTGACTCTCTCTCTGTGCAAAGGATCAGAGAGCTCTCAAAACACCTGTGTGTTTCGCAATGAACTATGGAAAGTGCTACGTGATCAAGTGCTACGTGATCAATATCCCACAGCCAGCGATGTGGACGCCATGGACTGATACGATACAAGTGAAAAGTGAATACTAGATTGCTTGTGGATGATGCCTGTCGTCAGCTACCATCACAGGAGGAAGACTGATGAATCCCCTGTGCTCGCTACAGACCAGTTCTGCCCACAACATGCAGAACCACCAGAGACAATAACATTCTGGCCATCGTCCATCCCCTGTTTTGTTTTATTTTATTATTTGGCCCTGTGTTTCCCCTTTTGAATTTAGCTTTATTCAGACAGAGATTAGTTTTATTTGAACCTTACTTAAGTTATTGCCCTTGTGCCATTACAAATTACATAGTGAGTAAATACTGTAGGTTAACTTAATTGACCCTTAAAGCACATTAGGATACTTTTAATATTATTCATATTATTCATTCATTTGTTTTACCCTTTACAAGAAGGATGAGCATTTTTTCTTTTATGTTTTAGGTTTTTGAACAAATCCACAGGTTGTTTTACTTTTATTCTTTTTGGTATCATTAAGGTTTTACGTTTGTCCACATTGAGGGACTTTAGTCAGTTCTTATTGAGGGACTTCAGTAGGTTAAGTTTTTCTTTCCCCGTGTTTTATTATTGTTTTACAATACTACATAGTATAAAAAGGGATATTATATAGGTTATGTACCGCTGCTGCGTATCAATGACAACATCTCCAGGAGCGACACGCACACACATACATACACAGACTCACACACATCACACCACATGAAGCCAAGGACATGAGGAGAGGGAGGTCGCGAACCTTCTTCTGATGTCTGGCAAATTAACTGTTAAATGTTTGTCTGTACTAATTGTTTGTCTCAAGCTTTGTGTTGACCAGGTACAGCAAGCTGTGCCCGGAGCGACTAGCAAGACTCCAGAGGAGGTGCGGGTCAAAGTTCACATTCACAGAGAAAGTGAGCTTAGAACCTAAGTGGTGAAACAAGTACGCAGTAAATTGAACGTACTTATAAGTAAATTATGTAAGTCTGGAGCATTAAGACACCACTCACATTATGCACCTCATCTCAAACGACCTCTCCATTGACAGAGGCTATTAAATAAATTGCAACCAAGTGTTGACTCTAAAACGGATAAGTTAAAACTAATTGTCCACAAAGACAAAAGCCCTAACCAATTTTATTATTGGAAATGTTATCACTGACTAAGTGTCCTACCCTATTTTGCTAAGGCCCCAATCTTAAATTAAATGTATGCTCTGACTGTGCTCTCAGAGCCAATGACCCCTTGATATGGGTTTTTGAAATTGACGAATGAATCACCCTTAGTAATGTTAATTCACCCTTAGTATGTGAATTTAGAAATGTTAACCCTTTGTATTTGACTTTGAACCCCTGAAGTGAAAGCTTCTATGTGTTTTTGTGTTTAGTAAATTGAAAATCAATGTTTTGTCTAATATTGTGTTTCCCTTTTACTTCCAGACTAAGATTAGTTACTGTTAACACCCACCATGGACTTGTAGCCTTTTTATAATTTTTGTAAACAATTTGAAACTAGATAAAATGATAAATTAAGAAATAATACATTAATGCCTGATGTGGATAATGTCATCTGTTTTTTTAGAACCATTCTAGGTACTGTGTTATTTAGATTAATGCCTGATCACTGATCATGAAGGATTAGAATGTGTACTGTTTAGTGTTGTTTTTACTCTGATAAATGTAGAACTGAGTCCCTCTGAATCACTCATTTTCCTTTCATTGTTGTCTATGTTGGTAATTACTTTTGTTGTTTAAATAGGCCATATTGAGGGTCTGTTGTTAGTGTTTACCCAATAGTAAGTAGATGATTTACAAATAGACTGGACTTGTAGTGCTTAATCCAACCTTTATTTTTCCTGTTTAAAAATACGTTAGAAACGTATTTATTGAGGGTTTGTTAGAAAAAATAAACTCTAATTTGTGATATTATGCCGCCCCCCCATTAATATGCATTTACCAATATATAATCAATTTAAACAAGTTGTTTATTCTTTACATTTGACTTTAATAAATGTTCTCACTCAACACTTCTTGGTGCTGGGGAAACGAAGAGGTGAAACAGCTATAAAACTTAACCTGATTCTCCCATTTACTAAGCAACATTCCTGAGGCCCGCTGGTCAAGCAAGTTGTAAACACTCTTATCAGGCTGGGAAGCTTAGCCCGGTCAGTAAAAAGTTCAGCAGAGGACGTCCAGAGATGTGGAAGAGGATGATCCCAGAAACCAGATGACAGCAATAAAAACCAATCATTGTCCTTTGTTTAGGGAGGCTAAAAAGCCTGGCTGTAGAGAAGGGTTTCACTTTTTTTGTTTTTTCCTGTCCCGAGAGGCTGCATAACCTGTTCTGTGATATCAGTTCATTAAACCTCCTCTGATAACTTGGAAACTTTTCTCCATTTCATTCTTTATTTTTGCCTCCCATATTTCCATTAAACGAACACGTATTTTAACAATCCTGTTAGTGACCAATCTGTATACAGTGGCGTGCACAGACATTTTGGGGGGCAGGTGCTCAGTGCAAAAAAAAAGGGCACAATATATTTTATCGATTAATGACCAAATCATTTTAAGGGTACTTGTACAAAATCCCCCCCTGGCCTAATGACTTTAAATACCCGGCCACACATAGAGTGTTTCTCAAAGGAATTTGGGAGACTGTGTTTGGTACCCTGGACCTTCTAGGGGGATCTGGGGGAAAGCTCCCCCGGAAGAAAAATGTGAACCTTTTAAAGTAAAATTCATCAATCTGGTGCACTTTGAGAAGAAAGCTAAGGCTAAATCACCTGTGTCAATGTGGGCTATTTAGTACTATTTTCTGGAATAATTTGGAGACACATTACCAAAAAGCAGAAAGAAAAAATGTACATGTTTGAAAAACAAACAGTCAGCTTCGGATTTTTAAATAATCCCTTATCCCGAATTCTCTCTTTGAAGTCTTCGTTAGGCCCCTGATCTCCGTACTAATAATATCCTATTAAGGTAAATACAAGATTACTGCAAGTCTTGTAACATAGAAATAACTTATGGTTGGGACAAAATAATGTAATTAGCGTATAGCTTCATGACTGATTTAGTACCACCAACCCACTTTGCGTAGTTAAAATAAAATGTGTGGACAGATTTTAAGATATTTCAATAACATTTGAGGAACAGTTCAACATTAAAATCTGAGCTTTAAAAGGCCCTGAACAGTTAACATGACTCTGGTCTTGACTCTGACCTTTCATCTTCATCTTCCTCCTTGCTGCTGGTGGATGCTTTCATCAAAGGAGAGCAGAGAGCTGCTCCCCTGGGCTGCCTGCTTTAGCTCCCTTTCTTTTTCCTTTTTAATCTCTCCTTTCTAGGCATTATACTGCAATTTGTAAACAAAAAGAGACCAACCAACCATATGAATAAGACTGCTTGGTTACATTACAACAAGGCACAAGGCTACTGTTTCTGCAATTGGGAATTGCCTGTTTGTCATTTAGCAAATACATTACTGTAAGTGAAGTGTTAATTATATAACCTAAAGTAAACCTAAACAACACTAAATATTCAGCATACTGATATATTCACATGCTGTACCAATGACAAACTCCGCCGATATTAGTTGTGTTCATCACGTCATATCTTTTTTTTGGGGGGCTAGCTTGTTAAGCAGGACAGTCGGCTAATTTATGCTCAGCTGTGTGAGCATAAAATAAACAAATAAATAAATAGACAAATAAATGCAAGTTATAGCTTGGCAACTGAGGCTTAGGGGGCAAACAATACGCTCTTGACTCCATTCATGTATGTGTTACCTCGCTGGTGGGGCAGGGCAGGCCGGGGAGTAGGTGTGTGTGCAGCAGCTGTGAACTGCTGCGGCAACGCGCCTCCGTTTGTGTCCACTCTGCGCGTTCACGTTGATAAAGGAAGTGTGTGCGGAGGAGGAGGGGGGGCATATTTATTGGGGAATTATTGTCAAACGTTATTAATCGTTGAGCATTTATAGATGATAATGTATGTCGACATAGGCCACATAAAAAAAAAATAACTTTCAGATTTTATTTATTTATTTATTTTTTTCAAAAGGGCACTTGATTGGGCCAGGGGAAAAGGGCAGGTGCTTTAGCACCACTTCAGGTCTACCTGTGCACGCCACTGTCTGTATACAACATTCTACATGTGATTTTTTGCACATATCACATGGTGGTGGAATCTTTCATTTAAACACCACAATACAACTGACGTGGGTATCATCTTCATGTCATTGTGAACTGGTTAAATCTTTAAAACTGAATTGCCTTGGGTTGACTCTGGTGCCACTTATGGAAGTAAATGAGTGTCATCGGATTTTGAAAATAAAAAGCCATTGAATTTTAAGCACTGAATATTTATGCATTGAAATAACGTATCTGAATTTTTTGCAGCATTGAAATAATGTATCTGAATTTTTTGCCTCATTAAATGTTAAACAACTAATTTTCACCTTTATTTTACAATGTTTTAAAATTCAAAATCAAATATTCAACGTTAAAAAATTCAACGTGCCAAATTCAACTGCAAAATCCCATGTATGAAATTCAGAGTAAAACTTTGGGCAACCAAGGAAGAGCAATCGATCATAGATAGTAGATCGCTAGATATGCTAGCCATTATATTCTTCCCTATATAGAAACATGTTTGTACTCACCCAAGCACCATCGTTACTTGCGTTGCCGTTTGACATGGCTAAAACCTGATTTGCCTTCCTGCATCAGTCAGGGGTGTCCAAGGCAACAAGCTAATATTCCCACTGGCCCTCTTTGTTTGAACGCGATCGAGCATCTGTGATCGATTGCTCTTCCTTGGGTCCCCAAAGTTTTACTCTGAATTTCATACATGGGATTTTGCAGTTGAATTTGGCACGTTGAATTTTTTAACGTTGAATATTTGATTTGAATTTGAGAACATTGTAAAATAAAGGTGAAAATTAGTTGTTTAAAATGTTATGAGTTAAATTCAGAGGCAAAAAATTCAGATACATTATTTCAATGCGGAAAAAAATCAGATACATTATTTCAATGCATAAATATTCAGTGCTTAAAATTCAATGGCTTTTTATTTACAAAATCCGATGACACTCATTTACTTCCATACCACTTGCATAAATAATTTGGATAAACAACAATCGCAAATCTGTACATTTGATTTCCACATATAAAAGTGATATCAAGTAACAACATTGCTGTCCTTAAATTCAGTTCAGAAGCATAAGGAAACCTTACAGAGGAGATCTTCCAGAACAGCGCTATCAAAGTAGCCTGGCACCGCCCGCCTACTACTTCCGCTCAATTTTCATTTCCCATCAGTAGTCAGTCTGGGTGTGCGGTATATTTTTAGGTTTTCTACGGACAGATTTCTGCCGGTCCAATCAGCTAACAGAAGGAGTGGCTCAGAAGCCGGCGCATGACATGGTTGGTTGGCAGGTCCAGAGTGGCACTGGGCAGATCCAATAGTTTTAAACTTCAACAGACACCCGCCTTCAAGTGAGTTAACGTTTGTCAATTGAGCGATTCCAGACCTTCTGTACAAATGAAATGAAGTATGATGGTCTGGTAGAACCAGGCTACTATCAAAGCTGTCATATGAAGCAATTCTAAATTTGATATTCCCGTTTGGTTGGAATGCATTATTTTAAATTGCACACAATTAAGCTATGCCACAATTTCTCAATTCCAGTGATTGGTGTCTGTGACATATCAGGGTCTCCAGCTGGCTGCATATTAACATTAAGAACCCATTGCACATGCAGAATGTTCACACCTCCAGCGAAGGTGCTGTGTCCGTCTTCGTCACCGTTATCTGCTCATGACTGATGTTTTTATATTGCTCCCCCCCCCCGCCCCTCAGTGCAGCATATTAGTGGCAACAACATAGACATTAAAATGGAAAAAGAAAATAAGGTTTCTGAAGGTTATGTCTAATGACACATAAAATCATAGATATTGATGGTTAACTTCAGTAAATGATTTAAGGTGGGACACTGCAAGTGAATAGAGTAAAATGTTCAACTTATGGATAACATTACACATTAGAATGATTATATTTTGCATTTCAATTATTGATGTTACATAATGTATATGCAATATTTAACTTATTAGAGTTATAACTTATTTATGTTGTTACTGTTTTGTTCATTTCGGTTTATTAAAAAAAAAAACTATGTACAAGCTTTATAAAGGCGTTTTCAGGATGTTTTTAAGAACAAAATGAGTCACAAATCAGACAAATAACAGTTGGCACCTAAAATTCAAGCTGGCATCTTTGATATCTGTTGATGCTCCAGCTCTATTCTAGCGAAGCTCTTAACTTGAAAAGCAAATTGACACAATTAAAACAAGTCACTCTCTCTTAATATACTGACCGCATAGCTGTGCAGAGTTTTCCCAGTTGTTTTCTCTACATTGGTGCAGTGAGGGGAGCTGCTGGGTTGCCTGTCGGTCAAATAAATCCAGGATGTCTTGAGGTTCCAACTCCCAGAATCCCCGGCGGTGGCCCTGCGGCATGAGGGCCAAATCTCAGCTCTGTCACCCTCCGTCACGCCTGTCTTCCTCTGGATGAGATGCCTCTAGCCCACAGAGCGTGACGTGACATGCCCCTACACCCAGCACAGACAGACAGGCAGTACAACCTTAGACTATGAACTAATACGAAAGAGAGGGACTGATAGATAGGTGATGAAGTAAAGACATAGATCAGATCCCTCTCCCTCTCATCTTTTTAGTTTTTTGGCTATTGCATGAAAGAACAAGAGACTGACTCAACAATAAATGCGTTTATAGATTAGAAACATGTTCAGGTTGAAGGGAAGGCATGACTGAATTACCATGTCACCAAGCTTTAGAGAAATGGTTGCCCAGTTTTATCTCAGACTCTTGTCGATTGTGTATAGACACTGTGGCAAAGAATTATATGGACTCCAAAAATGACACGATTGTTTAAATTCTCATCTCAAACCAATGGGCATTAATGTGTTTCTTCAACATCACCAGCCATTCTAGTGTTACTAAAATGACTATTTGCTATACTATGATTTCTCTTAAAGGGTCTGAAAACCTATTTTCTCAATTACCGGTAGCTTCTTCACCAGAGTAATCTGAGACCACTGTCTTCTGCAGAAGTTACAACGGATATTTGTTTTTTTTTCTTCTGGGCTCTTCTGATTGGCTGCAATAGTTCAGTTGAAACAAGGTGATGTAATACATGAAAAACATATTTCTAAATTTAGTTTTGATGCTTGTTATTTCCATGAACTTTAATGTTGAAGAGACTTACTGATAATGCTGCATCCTATTGCTACTTTTGAGCATCGCAGACAAAATAAAAATATGAACAAAATAAACATTCAAATTTGAATAAAATTAAAATATATACAAACCTAAATTCAACAAAAAAAATCTTTAACCTTAGTCCAAGGCTATTACACCGATGATTTTTTAAAAATTATAATATATATATATTTTTTACAATGATCAAAGTTAAAAAAACGACTCTTGAATGACAACCTGAGAACCAATCCATTAGGCCTACTATTGATCTAAATTAAGTGCTTCATTTGAACAAATCAGCTGACGCAATCAACTGTATTGGTTTCAGCACTGGACAGCTCCCTTTACTGATCTTTCAGCTTCAGCACTACCACAGCTCTGATTGACAGAAGCAGGGGCCGGATCACAGGCGCTTTGAGATGATGGAGGGGAGAGAAGAAGACGTCCGGCTCCTAATGTGTCTCTTCTTCGTGGCTTCTGTAGGCCCATAGACACTTAATGCTTGTTGTGGTCGGGAGAGGGCGGAGTGCGTTTGACATCAAAGTGAGAGAGGGCTCCCTGACGCGGTGCCTCCGACAAAAATAAATATATAATATAAGAATAACCTGCCTGCCCCTTTCCTTACTCCTCCCTTGCTTTCTCGTTTGGATTCAGTCTATGTAGCCTGCACGAAGGAGGAGAACGTCAGCCGCACAGCACAGCTAAGACAGTCTTGTCTACAGTGAGAGAGGGAGAGAGAGAGAGATACAGAGAGAGTGAGCGAGAGCTAGAGAGAGCGCGCGCTGCAAGCGGATACTCCACATCAACAAGCTGAAGCATCTGTAAAGAAGAAGGGATTTGGTGAGGACAGCGAGGAGAGTTCCTTTCGTTTCCCCCCTTTCATAAGCTTCTTGTTTTTTCAAGAAGATAGCCTAGGCGTGGAGCTATTGCAAGAAATATCCTACAAGTGGTGAAGACATGGTTTAGCGGAGCAATTTGGTGGGATTTTTCACAGCACGCCCGCCCAGCAACGACACTGTGTGTGATCGCGAGCAGCAAGCAATCCCCACTATCGTCTCGTCTGTGGACGAGATGGCTGTTTTCCGGCTGTCGCTGCTGCTGCAAGTGGGATTTGTGATCGGATCGAACCATAAATACACGGACTGGTCAGATATCACATCGGGAGCACGGGAGGCGATTCACGGCGCCGCTCAGACGCACCGTCGGCACCCACCCACCGGGGAGACGTCGGAGGAGCATCTCCCCAGGGTGGTCACGGCTTTCCTTCACACGGGGGACTCGAGCACCTTAAAGCACGCCAACTGCTCGCGGCGCTACGAGCTCACCTCACTGCGGGGACGGTCACCACAGCAACAAGGAGGCACCCCTCCGCATCACTCCATGGGCAGCGTGCTGGATACGGTGCTGCACGCCACAAACTTCCTCAACATGATCCTGCAAGCCAACAGGTCGAGGGAGCAGCACATCCGGCGAGATATGGAATGGTACCATGCCCTGGTGAGGAGTATGCTGGAGGGAGACGCCAAGATTCACCGGGCTGTGGTCACTTTTAACACCGATCCGTCAGTGCAGGTGGAAGGGGGGCCCTCGGTGCTTCTTCTCCAAGCCACCAGGGCCGGTGGAGAGATAGTCCTCCAGGATCTCTCCAGCGTGGCCCACCACCACCTGCACAACCACACCGCAGACACAGAGTGGTACCACGGCGTCAAAGACAGGAAGAAGAAGCCCAGTTTCCATAAGAGGGTGCTGACTCAAGACTTCAGATCAGTTGATAATTCTCTAAGAAGAGGAGAGAGTTTCATCCCGGACAGGAAGCACGTGAAATGGTCAGAGCCCTACCTGGAGTGTGAAAATGGGAATTTTGTTCCCCGTTGGCTTTTGACTGTATCGGCTGCTTTCTACGGCCTGAAGCCCAACCTGGCTCCTGAATTCAGGTAGGTGGTGGAAACTGAGCAGTGATGTTGTTAGTGTATTAATAGAAATGCTGGTAAAGGAGAAGCTGAAGGAAAAAAAACTTCTGGTTTCATGTCCTAAAGCATTTACCTGTATTGTAAAACTACAAGTGAGGAAGGTGTACACCAATCTTAAAGCTAAGTTCAGGTACGTTTAACAACCACTACATCTCCAATCCTACCTAATTAGGCGACCTAAACCTGTGGGCATAAAGGTGGAGTAAACTATTCTGCAGAATGCGTGTTGTCAGTTTCACTTTTTGTCAAACTCTGAATCTTTTATGTACTGTGTGAGCACACTGAAAATAAAATCCAGTGTTATTTCACAGCTTAGGCTCTGTAAACGGGTATGTAAACAAAGGCACTCTGAACAACCCATCATAACAACAATGCTACTACTGTGTCTTTAGTTGTACATAGCAAATGAGACAATAAGCAGGTCACTATTTAAATAAGTGTTGAAGCCAAATACTGCTATAGCTATGGTGGTATCGGTCTGAGCCACCTTGTTTACATAGCATACCCGTTTACATAGCCAGTGTATTAAGAGTTAAGACTGGACTAGTCAGTAGTGGATTGCGAGGAGATATTCACTGATTCTGACAAAAATGTATTTTGTCAACAGGCGTTCTCTAGAATCACTGGCTCCACCTTTAAAGCCTTTACTTTTATCATAGAACTACAGCTTGATGTAAGGTAGATTTATGCCAACCTGAAGGTGAGTACAGGTATTTTAACCATCACTACATCTCCAATCGTATTACCTAAACTTGGATAGGGCTTAAGGTGAACATACCTGCCTCTCTTTCCTCCCCCAAAGATATTGCAGCTTCCCACTGGCTTCCCCGCTGTTACACAAGGGGGGTTTTCTTCTCTTCCTCCAGACTGTCAAGGCAGCAGGGATGCTAAAAATAAACCTTCCTGGATGTAGCAGTAAGGCCGTTATAACCTCTGGCTATAACGGCCTTAATTCATTTTTCAAAATCACTCTGCTGCATGTTTTACTACTCAGGAAATGTCATGCCCCCTTTTTCTTTTTCCACCATTCTTGAATCTGCGATGAGTCCGAACCTTTCATGAGATGAGAAACAGACAATTTAAAAAGAAGAAGCAGAATTTTGAAGAAATGCCCAAATACGTCTGATGTTGAGGTATTTTGAACGGTGCCTTGTAAACGCCACCAGTCCCCCTGTTACGACCTGGAAGAGTCAGATATTAAGGCTCCATATGATCCTTACCAACATCTTCAACCCAATGAATATTTAATCCAGATCGGTTGAGTGTGTACTGCCTTCAATGAATCTTTAATTGATACAGTGGAGTCGCTCGCAGGCAAGCACGGATTGCAAATGAGTCCAAACCTGCAGTGATTATACTGTAGTAGGCCATCAGCTACTTGGTGATACCCCAGCCTTGGTCTCAGTCTCCCATTGAAGCATTCTGATAGAAAATAATTAGAGTGCAACTAACTTACTGGTGGATTGTCAAACCTATTTTACACCAGAACCCAGTTTACGATTTAGTCGTAAAGCCAAATTTATGATTTACTCTACTTCCATGGCCAAAGGAGTGACTTTGTTGTCGATTTTCCCCCTTCTGAGATCACTTCCATGAGATCGAATGTGTGACATGCGTGGGCGTTTGGTATTGTTTCTCGTCCCTGGAGAATGGCCGGTTCAGGGGCACTCAAATGAAACATAACCCTGTGCTCCAAGGAGCAGGAGAGTGACATGGATTAATGAATGTGTTTCTTATGGATTGCTCGTATAACTATTACTACTAAAATATGGATAAAAGAAGGCTTAGCGCACTAAGGACCACTGCAAGTATATGATGGAACTGACAATTTGTGAAATAAGAGAGGATTAAAATGAGAATGTATTCCACTCTCACGTTTTTACATTAAATATGAAATTGCTGCCTGGAAGCAGGGGGGAACAGCTAGCTTGGTGCTAGATTCTAGTCTAGAGGGTAGGGGTGGGAAAAACAATCCATTCTTCGATGCATCGCGATTCTCTCTCGAACAATTCAGAATTGATTCAGATAAATAAAAAATCGGAATAATTTATTTTTTATTCGATTTGTATTTACTAGTATTTCCTGCGCCACTGCTCACGCACACCACACACGTGCAAGTTGTTAAAAGTGGCGACAAAAGGTTGAGAGCAGCAAACCCAGTTGACCTGCACCGGTTTCCGGCTTTGTTTCTGTTTACGTTTTTGTATAAGAGCTGAATTCCAAGCCATACTTTTTGCACAATGTGTTGAAATGACAGAAAATAATAGAATAGAAATCCTATAGAAACATAATTTACAAGAGTAGAAAGAAAATTAAACTGAATCGGTTTAGTTTTTACACACTTCCATATTGTGTTGAAATGCAAGCTACATTGAATATTGCACTGTTCATAGAAAGTCATATTGGTGAAATGCTTTCAATCTAATACAATATTAGAGAAGGTAATCATCCTGCCTCAGCAACCTGCCAGATAAGATACAGGGGAGGAGAAGGATAATATAACCTCAGACATCAGCTCTCCCCCTTTTCCCCTCCAGATGAACACACAATCAATAGCACAATGAATTAATAATGAAAGATGTGGAACAACAACCCAGCATGGGCCATCTTTATTCCAGTGTCTCTGCGCTTCAGTCACTTTCTGTTTGGTGTGAGGTCGTCCAGAGAAGCAAAGCGGATAGTTTTGAGTTTTTGTATGCATCAGGCGTATGGAAAGGATAGCAAACTTGAGGCTTTTTGTCGGCTGTCGACCTGTTGTTTCTGTGAAGGTGTAAGAAGTAGCAGCGCTCACACTTCGTCTCTTCTCTTCTCTTAACGCGTGTCTGTTCCACTGCACTCGAGTCACAGGGGAGGCAGCTTAGACCACACAGAGAGGGAAATGTGGTTTTCAAGCCTGCAGTCAGTGTGTATTTGTGTGTTTGTGTGTGTTGGTGGTTCAGACAAGAATGATACGTATCGTCCTAATTGGCTAGTTTCAAATGCTAAATGAAAAAAAAACTGTTGAGGGAAACACAATATGGGAATTCAGAGAAGAGGAAGAAAGGGAAGGGGAGGCATAAGGTAGTGTATGTGTTAAAGCGGCTACGAGTAACATTTAAATATCTTTTAAACAGCCTCATGTTTCCTTTGATAATCATAAATTACCTTTAACAGCAAACGAGACCATCAGTGCAAAGAAAGACGTTTTTATATAGTTTTTATTACTGCTTTTGGTCTGGTCGCACACCCAGTCCGATTTTCGGTTCGCACGTACATGCTCTATGGTCTATTGGTCGCAGATTTCAGTGTGGCGCAGCAACGCGATTTGAGAAGCCTATCCCTCCAGGTGAGGGAAGGGGAGCGGGAGCCTTGTTTGAGACAGTTATTTGTCGTCATAATGACTGATAACGGGGCTGAATCATCAAAGAAAAAAGAAAATGCAATGAAGAAAAGCTAGAAGGGAGAGTGATATAGGCTACGGACGGAGAGTGATATAGGCTACGGACGAGACGAGGGCGTTGCCAAGCAACTTGTATACAATTTCACGGGAATGAACTAGACTGCAGTGTTTACTCCCAAATGAATGAGCGGTTGGTTCTAACACAAAGTGTGCTTTGCTTCACCATCATCAGATGACCATTATTCATCTGAAATAGTCATTATTTACAACAACATAAACACATTACCTCATCGTGATCCATACTAACTGCCGTCTCTCGTTCATTCGCTTTCTGTGAGGACACGTAATCTTTCAGCTCTGTGAGAGAGAGTAGTTAGGTGACACTGCTGCATCAACTCATTGCAATCAGGTGTGTGTAGCACTTACTGGCATTAGTTGATGCAGTGTCACTAACCACGCTCACGGAGCCGAAAAAAGTCCGTGCCCTCACACTTTCAACACACGGACATGCACTATATTGCGCGGCGCCCTTCTCAGTTGACACTCGCACGCTTGGCACGAGCTAGAAAACAGCTTTGCGACAGCGGACCATGTTACTCGTAGTGGCTTTAAGTGAATTCACACACACACATACACACACACACACACACACACACACACACACACACACACACACACACACACACACACACACGCACACACACACACACACACACGCGCACACACACACACACACACACACACACACACACACACACACACACACACACACACACACACACACACACACTGGATTTTAAGCTCACCTTTCACAACACAGACCTTAATTGCTTTGAGGCTGAAGCTCTGGCAGACGCAGCGTTATGATAAGGCAAACTAATTGAAACCATATCTATGCCGTACAACCAAACGACGACGGAATATTCTTTTCTTTTTTGCAGCATATTTCTCCAAAGGCCAGATAGGTTCTAATTAGATGGCAGAATCGTCTTCATTTACGCTTGGCTAAGCGCCCCCATTTTGCTGCACAAGCAGCTAAAGTCTGGCCAGCCTGACTGCTGTGGGACACCCCGGCTGCCTCACAGAGCAGGGGGGCCTCGCAGCATCTGTTAGGATGGACATCATCCAGGAACAAAAAGGAAGGAAACCCCAAGACTCCTGGGGCAAAGCACAATGATGGTAAACTGAGATGAAAAAAACAAAACAAAGTGGAGACTTGTATCTTAATCTTTCAAAGCAAGATACTATTTCTAACCTGATAAAGATGTTTAAATTAGTCATAGAATCAACCACTGAAACATTTATAGGGCGATTCTTGGGATTTCTCTGAGCTTCTACACCAGTGTTGCTGTGTGACACCAGTTTGTAAATGCTGCCATTTTGAGAAATACAGAGAAGGTTTTGTGGAGCTGATAGGCTTGATCAACTTTGTGTCAAATGGTATGGCAATGGCTTGAATGTAACCGACATTCATTTATATGAAAAATGTACGCACTATAGCTTTAAATTAGTCAAACCTCGTAGGTTTTCCATTGCAACCTGGAGCAAACAGGGGTTAAAGATCCCTAAGGTGCTTGTTGTCTCATTGCTGACGTCAGTGAGACTCCACTGCTCAGTGAGGAGGCCTGTCAACACAATGCCTTTTGAAAATAAATGTCACAGTACTTGGCTTCCTCGATCGCTGTGTAGAAATCTTCCTAATGATCATGCTAATGATGGTAATAATAATGACGTTGATCCTCTCAGAGGATTATACATCCGTAATATCGTTACTGTGGGTTTATCCTTCAGTAATAATCTGATGTGAGAGATCTAAAATAGAGCTGTGCTGTTACAGAGGCTGCAGAATGGAGAACAGTGTCGGGTCTGAAAAGACTGAGAAGGATTTGATCTATTTGCAGGTTTTGAAATGTCTTGTAAGGAAATACAGGAAAACGAGATAAAACAAAATACTAGATTCTCTTGATGAAAAGCTTTACAATAATGATTTCATAATAAATACATAACAGTTGTAAAGGAGGACAAACAAACAAATAAAATAGACATTTTAAACACTATTTATTTTTTGCTTTCCGATGTTTGATATTGATCATAAACAAATCTGTAACATAATATCAGGGGGTATCTTCTCTTTGTCCTTTTGGTTATCAAAGAATGTGGCTATAACATTTCCACAGATGGATCATAACAGTTTCACCTTGTCCTACCTTATGCTGCAGCTGTCAGCGATATTGTATCATTTTAAATCAAATCAATTTTAGTATGCAAAGCGGATGCATGCCCTGTTTCAGAAAATGTGTTTCTTAAATCTCAATTATAAGGACGCTATATGATGATTAGTGTGGTACTTTATAGAGAATAAGTACTGTTCATTAAAATGATTGTTCAATAACTGTATAATTCTGACCTCAGTCAAACAAATAAATCATAAAATATTCTCCTGACAACTGTCAGGTTTGTCAGTAGTTCAAATTATTTTGGTCTTCAGGGAAGCGTCTTTAATGACTAGATTGTCAAGTGCCAGCTCTCATAAAAGAAAAAAAAATCTTCATTTGTTTCTGTGACAGCTGCTTCACCGCGGGTGCTTTGTCACAAGCTGTGATTTTTTCTTTTTTTGACAGAGCTCAATAAAGTGACCCAGGTCACACTGAAACGCTGGTAGACGAGCAGCATCCTGCCCGGCGGCTACACTCACATTAGCTTCTGTTCGTCCTGTCATCTTAATGCATCTCCATCACATAAGACACATTCTCCTCTGTAGGGCTGCCCTGCTCCTGCATTGATTGTTTCATGACATAATGTATGAAATGTGTGGGGCCCTTCTGTAAGGACAGCAGTGCCTTTTTGTCAAGACACAAGTTCATCTGGGCGTGCAAATCTGCTGACTTCTCTGATAAACTAATGCAGTGTATGTTAGCTTGTGCAAGACTTCAATGTTAACCTCGTCCTCTGCGTTATTATTGATTTATCTGTACAGTGTGACTGGAGTTGTTAGGGCTTATTCCTCTGATTCAGATGTATTATGGTGAAAATATACAGCATATACAATGAAAACCATTCTTAAGTATGCATATTATAAATTGCACTGGAAGCATTAAGTATTTGAAGATATTGTATATCGTTATGGAATGTGCTACATTTTGCATGGAAAACACATTATATTTCTCATTATAAGACAGGCCTTGATTTGTCTACTTCTTGTTAGCCTTAGTTTGAAAGGACCTACCACGTGTTAGCTGCTAGCTTAGCTTAGCACTACAGACTACAGGAGTTGTGTCCTCACAGTGAATTGACCAGGTTCACACACCTGAAGAAACCCAGCTGGCTCCAGAATGGAAGCTTACCAGCTGCTAGCTGGTAGCTTAGAATACAGATCAAGTAAATCAGTTGAATTTGCTGACACTCAAACGTGTATTTCTCCAATTTTAGTAATGGCTAGCTGCTTTAGCTCACCTCTAGCCCCTAAGGTAAGCTACCAAAACCTGGACCAGTCTCTCCACTAAACTTAAAGACACTCAATTCATAGCAGCACTGTGTCAAGCTCCTGGTTAAGACAGCACATTCGAACTGTAGTCATTACTGAATTTTCAATTGTAATCTTGCACAATACTTATTGTGACAAAATGCATCTTTGCAGCACTTTTTTTTAGCACACATTGTAATTAGTCTATGTTGACTTAAGACCATGCATTGTGTAGACTACAATGGGATTGGGACACGGCGGGTATGGTTAGCTTGTAAATGATAGTCACAGTAGCCATGTTAATGTTTACATTTTAAAATGTTCATATAAATGATAGCTATTCTATATGGAAAGCACTAAAGATGATTAGCTACATTGCTCATATCACTCTCATGCTATCCCACTGCTGTGTCCACTTGGCCTCATGAGCGATAGATGCAGCTGCTAATAGAATAAATTCTCATGCAGCGCTTGATCTGGTATTAGTCTTAATCCACTCAGTTCTTGCCAGAGCAATGGATTTACTATGAAATTAACTATGTGAAAAAGTCAAATGAATCTCTTCTTGCGTCTCCTCTGTGCTATACAAGGACTTGAACCTCAGACTTCACCGCGGCCTCTTGTTCTGCACAGAGTGGCTAAATGGACAAATCAATTGGAGAATCTATTTGCTGGGCCCTGAATAGAGACATACAGCTCTAAGTGTATGGGGCCTGGCATTCACTATTCATTCATGAATACATCAAAGACTGGCTTGTAACAAAGAGGGCACACGGTGGCCCTTCATTGCGGGGAATGTTTTGGTGAATATCCTTTTGTAACCTCTGGAGCAATTACCCAGAAATATCTACTGTCAACCTCATAATGCTGCGGCTAACATTAGCACAGTCTGACTGGGCTGTCAGAAAGACCAGAGCAACCTGCTGGTGGGATGCTCTCCTCTTTAGACCCAGAGAGAATGGTGGATGAAAGGAGCTCTGTGTTATTCCTGGGGCATCACTATCTCCCGCTCTCCTGTGATATTCCAGTGATTTTACGCCTACGGGCCTCAATGGCCACCATGATGCTTTTTCTCCTGTCAATGTTCATTGTTGCCAATTTAGCATTAGAACCCGGGTTGTGCAGCAAGCATTTTCAGTTACGACATTCTTTTCAGAGCTATATCCAAAGTGCTCCTTTCTTCTTCACATGCTATTGTATATATACGCCATATGTCCACTCTAGCCGGGAAGCCGAAGATCGCCTGGAGAGCTGAAAGAAGAAGAAAATAAGAAGGCAATTTATGTACAAATAACAAGGAAACCATCTCTTTATTCTTTAGAATTGACTACATCTTAATACTTGAAATGCCAGCGAAAGAGACATTTTGATGAATACCAAATCCTGAACAAATTGTCCAGTGCTTGGTGAGTTCCAATGGACTAGTTCTTTTCTTTATTACATAACGGAGAAATGAAACGGAGGGTAATTTCTCATAAAAACAACCAGCAGTGCATCGGTGAAAAAACAGTGAGGTCAGTTTGCCCCGAGGCAAGATTGGAGCTGCAGTTATTAATAACAGAAGTAGAGTATTTCCCTGGTGTCCATTGGGAGCTGGATATAGTAAACTGGCACCTATACACCTGGAAAACCAGCCACTCCAGCAGTATTCATGGGTGTGTGTGCGCACACGCGTGTGTGTGTGTGTGTGTGTGTTTGCCTATGCCTAGTGAAAGCTATATGAACAGAGAGAACATTGGCCTTTCAGTGATGCCAATTTGTGTGGTTCATGTCATTTTTCTAAAAGGTATAGAACATTCTCATGGTTGGAGATTAGAATATATGATACATTAACACAGATTCTATTGGTTCACATTTGTTATTGGATTTACAGTAAGGTTTTCTAGCTTGTTTTCACCACAGATCTATTTTTTTTTTATCCTGCAACATAATCAATAATACTTAAGAATAGATTGCTAATTAGGCAAAGTTGGCAACTGGCCTTGAATTTACACTTTTAAAATATGGAAATATGCCCCACTAAAACCCAATATCTCATAAAATGAGTAAATTACCACTTAAAGGGGGTCAACTGGGGCCCACAAGGAATTTTTTGCCCATAATAATACACTCATACTTGTGCACCTGACAGCCAATCAAAATCAAATGTTTTCCAAATGATTAAAAAAGTACATGGCTGTGAACCATCAGTTTTTATCGTCCTTTTTTGTTTCTGTTTCTACATCAAATGGGAGCAGAAAACACAGGTGTAAACCAGTCACACTAACCACAGCACTATTCTATAGCTATATCCCATTCGACGCGGTCTAAGCGGTCTATGAAGGCTATAGCCTGTGAAGGCCGATTCGAAGGCCGAACGAACGTTGTTAAACAAGACGGTCTTCGCAGGTCTCCGTTTACGAGCTTTTCCGGTTTGCGTAACAAGCCGTTACCTTGCGTGACGACTCGCCGCTCCTGTGCTGCCTAGCAACCCTGATTGCTGCCAACGGAAACAGCCTTGTCAACGGAGGAAAAAAGAAAAAGAAGTTGCCTACCAGACGAAAACAAAAAAAGTACAAGAAGAAATAAAAGAAAAGACAAGAAAAAAAGAAAGGAAGATAAAGTTAAGAAGATGAAGCAACACGTTGCTGTTTTGTTATTTTTTATTTTATTTTATGCCATCTCTGAAAAAAACGCAATGAATCTTGGGATATGTTGGGCCGCGAAGGATACATCTGTTGGACCCTTCAAAACCGTGAAACGAAGGCTGCATTTTTCGGCCGCATATGAAGGAGCCTTCCAAATGGAACAAGCCCGGAATTGAGATTCACCCCAAGTCACTGCCCCAGCCAGCTAGCCATGTGCTTAATGTCATTAAGTCATTATTTTCTGCTCCAATATGTATCTGCTGTGTAAAAAAGGTCTCAAATGGACCAGCCGTGAGCTTTAACTATGATTGTGATACCAGCTGCTCTCGCCATGTGTCACAATCTCAATAGTTTTCACTGCTTTTATACCACCTCTCCTTTTTAAATACAGAAAACCTGAACTACTTCTTCATCCCAAAAAAACACTGACAGCATCCTCCGCCGATGTCTGTTTCATGCGTCGTTGGACTCAGGCGTTACTATGGAAACCACACTTTCCCTGTGTCCTACAAAACTGAGCAGTGCATCGGACAAGGTGTTTACATGCCTCAGTGCCCTAGCTCAATATCAGAGGAGCCATAGTCTGTCTTCTCTCCTCCCCCTACCACCTGGGATTTAACAGTGGCATTTACACCTCTTAACCCATAGATAGAAATTCACAAATGAATTATGTAAATTAATCCAGTGTAAATGAGTGTGAGTGGTATGTTTTAGAGTCTCTTTCCAGTGAGGATATTTCAGTTTGTGCTGGTGGAGTTCCTTTTTGTTTCTATTCAATTACACACAGGCTATCGCTGCTCATTCAATGTTCTCCATTAATATCTCACTGAGGCCACGGAGGCCTCTTTAACGCAGCACACCACACACCGCGGGCAAATATGTTAATATTACAAATCCTTCAATAATGTAATCTGAGCTATTATTAACTGACGATCACAAGTAGAAACAGATGTGACATTTATCCATACTACTATAGCTCAGGCTTCAAGATTCAAGATTCAAGATTTTTATTAGTGTCCCAAGAGGTCAAATTGGTTTACAGCGAGGAGAGGCGACAACACATAACAGTACAAAACAGTGACGGGAGGCTGGATTTAAAACAAGTTATTTCCTGGAAGTTTTTTTCCCACAAATCCTGGAAACTGCAGGACCAAAATTAGTAGTAACTGTGATCTACTTTTTCCCAATTATTCTCTGTCTGCTAATTTGTAACAAAAGTAAAACCCATTCGAATGTGGATGATCAAACAAGCAGCACATCAGTTAAAAGGTTATTACAAAGTCAGTCACTGATTTATTGCCCATGAAGCAGCTCCCAGCTTTTGCCTGATTAAACAGATTAGTGTTCTGATTCAGTTGCCGGCTCTGGAGGAGAGTTCTCTATTTTATTCATACTGATCAAACTTCGGAAAGGCAGGGGCGTTCTTAGGCCATCTGAGGGGCAAGGGGGAAGGAGATAAACGGGGCACCAGCAGCATGTGGTGGGGGAACCAGCCACTCCTAAGGAAGTGCACTCAAGAGGGCCCTGTATCAAGTTTTCTCACATGGAAGGGCACCCCACAGAGTACTTTATCATGTGTTTTCAACTAGAAGGGCACCCTAGAGCGTTGTTTTCGGACCTTGTTTCAATTATGTACTATCTTTGAAAATATATTCTCTTTTAATCAAGTGTGATTTTCTTATATAACTTATTGTAGTATGATTATTTTAGTAATTACTCATAACTACATTTTTTAAAATTATTCCACTGAAAGGGAATCCTATGCTGTGTTTTCATTCACGGCATGGCAGCATAGATGGCCATTTTCTAGTTCATTTGAACAGCAGGCCACCATAGAGAGTACTGATTTTTGTATCATGTAACCTTTTTTTTCTTCCATGGGTTTTTCTTTGTAACGTGGAGGTAGTAGGAACATCCAGGTATTGGGTGCATGTGTATGTGAGGGCATTCTGTATCGAGAAATGTGTACAGTACATGCTTGAAAGCTGCATGGATCAGATAAATGCTTTTTGTATTGGTGCACATTATCTGGGTGCCATGATGACACTAGTCTTTAGCTCTCAAACAAACATGTCTACCAACACAGTGTTAAGTCAGTATGGATTTTCTACTAACATAGCCTCGGGCTGTGATGCATTTTTCCCGTCTGCTAGGAAGGAAAGACGGACTAAACGTGGGTGTGAGTTCAGTTCAGGAGTTCTTGTCTAAACTGCATGTCTAAAAATGTATAGTTATGTACTCAACAAACTAAATAAAACAAGGATCTACTGTACACTTGGCACATTTAAAAATAAAACAATAATACATTTCACCTTTATTTCTACAGGCAATGGCAGCCTGTCAAGGGAAACAAAATACATTAGAAATACTGTACATACTGTATTTGGCTATTGGTTTGCCCTGATTCCTGCAGCTGTTAGGTACATAAAGGACGGATGCCACACCAGTGAAAAGATGGTCAGAATCAGAGATGCTGACCTTCTCTTCATAGAGCTTTGGGCAGCTAAGTAAGTGTAAATCCTCTGCAGCCCTGTTTGAAAGGTCCTGCCAAGCTCCCAAATGTAGCAAATTGTCTGGCCTGTCCAAGCTAGCGTTACACAGATTGTTTTGGTGCGTTAAGTGATCCATCTGCAGTTTATCACCTCTCTGTCAAGCTGAGTTTTAGCTGAGATTAAGATGTGTGCACATTTTTCTTTCTGTGTCCCCCAAAAGCATCTATTGTTCAATTTTTTACAGTTACTCAGCAGTCTTCCCTGGGTTTGCGTAATAGCATGTTCTGTTATGTGTGTGGTTTGAGAAAAGTCAAATCAATCAGTTGCAGTACATTTGTGTTCATAAATAATTCAGAAGACTGTTTTTTTTGTCTGACCACAACATCCTCATCGTCTTGGGAGATTTGCTTGATGTAAACAGGAATTGTAATGTTTTCATAGTCAGTTAGCTTTCTGTAAGCTATATCTTGTCAGCTATATCTTGAGCCCTGTTTGTTTTTGTCTACATTTGTGTATATATGGAGAAATTGGCACCATTGAAAGTCATGCCGAATTAGCTATTACCAGCTCTTTGTTGTCAATGTACTTTAGTTGTACAGACAAGCTATCATTGGATTACGTTGATACTGAAAATAGTTAAATACATTAGGATTGCCAGACAGGTTCTGGAGTGAAAGAGTGTATCATTGTCCTATCATTTCAAAGAGGATTTATGGATGTTTATTCTCAATGGCTGTTTCAGTAAACGATGTCCTCGGAAAGTGTAAGTCGCACTTAAACTAAAACCATGTCTATCATGTCTGTGTGCTCAGATCTGACTGAGTTATGGCTGTGTGAAGGAGGCACTAAGGGCTTTTTAAGTACCCTCCATTACCTGAATGAGCTGTGGGTCACAGCCGTCACTGCCGCCGCTGCACCTGTTGATAAGCAGGGGGAAATAAAACTGCAGTAACCAACCCTTCACTGTTTTTTGAACACCGGCACACTCTTGAGTCTCTCACCTCAGCGGTATCTTTGACACACATCTCTGCCTTCTATCAATACTTCAAGTTGGAAAAGTTTAGAGGATACATGAAAGTGGGCTAAAATGATCATTCCTATCCTTTTGAAGACATTTTTCTAGATTGTGCCTGGGCTCATTAACATTTTTAAATGTCCCTATAGTGCACGGAATATGACACACCTAGGCTGGTTTCCATTGTCCAGAAGGTACAAGGCCATATATCCTACTTAAATGAATGTTATACAATTTCCAGAAACAAAATCATAAAAGTACATACCGGCATTCATAATAGGCAAAAAAGTTTGTCTTGGGGAAAAAGAGAACAAAATTAATTAACGAGCCCCCAATATGTTACGACCCGGCTCAAGGAAGCAACATAAAGCAGTCAAAAACAGGCAAATGTGTAAGAAAACTGTGTTTATTATAACAAAGGTTAACTAAAATGGTGAATGGTGACCATGTTGTTGGCCCTGGCTGGAGAGGGAGAGTGAGTGAAGCCTCCAATACAAACACTACAACACTCAAACACATTCAAATACAGCTCTAATGTTGATGTGTGCAAAGGAGTCTCTTATGTCTTGTAGGATTACTGTCCATTCATGAACTGCTCTTGTTGTAGAAGTTGCAGAAGGGGGATACTATTGTAGATTTCAGTGCTTTTGTAATGCACACCACAGTAGTAAAGATGCGGATATTGGAGCACTAAGAAGTGATCTAATAAAACCTTTTTTTTTTGGATCGATCCTATGGAAATGTTTAGCTTTGATATCCGTTGTATTGATACTATGAGGTTTAGTTTGCCCACCGCTATTTCCGACCACAAAATTGACCAATCAATCATGCACGTATCAAATGTATTTCCAAAACGAGAAATAATCACTGATATCTTTCTACACTACAGTAATCGGTATCCCTTCCCTTTACTTACACTGCCATTCTTAGTTCTCCAGCAGTTGGTTTTAATGGTGTCCTCCTGTCTTTTGCAGGGGCGTGGTGCGCGTTGACATTAATCTCCAGGATGTGGATATCGACCAATGCTCCACCGACGGCTGGTTTGCAGGAACCCATCGATGCAACGTGACCACTATGGAGGTGAGTGTGCCGGACCGAACACGCGGATAGACACAAGATTGATTCGCTCCGGGGAAAAAATGTGAACTGTAACGTTACATGCATTAAGTCACATCACCACTAAATGGAAAAGCACTGAATCTGTAATTGATGGATGGATACTTGACTCCTCTTAAATGTCACCGTTTGCAAGCTTCTACCACTTAACTTAACACTAAAGGCTGTCTTTTAAAATGATGTGTATGTCTCTTTTAACATCTCCTTTTTAAGAGAAGATCTCTGTATGTTGGGAATTAGTTTGACATTTCTCCAAAGCAGATCAATATTCTGCAAAGAGGGGACAGTTCCATTCAGTGCTATTCTTGCTCTTTTCTGCTCTATTAAACATATACTTTTCAATTGTCACAACTGTTATTGTGTAAAGAAGCACTTTATGTTATCCTTATGAATGTATCATTTGGTGTGTGACGGTCAAAGTGAAAAAAATACCCCTGCATTCCAAATCGCATACTTTTTCTTTTGACTATACTACAGACTAAATCATGCTGGTTTGCATACTACAAAATGCAAACTGACTTTTTGCACCTGCACCTCATCTCAGTTGTTACCTCCTTCAAGGTTATGTTGTTATGATTATGAAATATGAAATATGATAGGTTCAGCTTTGTGTAACCAGGTGGACAGATGGGACCCAACTGAATCAAGGTTCACTTCATTTGTATTTTGTTTTTTACTGTTCAATCGGATGAATAACTTATAGTATATATAAATATATAATATACAAAGGTGTTTCAACTGATCAAAAAATACACTCAACAAAAATATAAACGCAACACTTTTGTTTTTGCTCCCATTTTTCATGAGATGGACTTAAAGATCTAAAATTCATTCCAGATACACAATATTACCATTTCTCTCAAACATTGTTCACAAATCTGTCTAAATGTGTGATAGTGAGCACTTCTGCTTTGCTGAGATAATCCATCCCACCTCACAGGTGTGCCACATCAAGATGCTGATCTGACATCATGATTAGTGCACAGGTGTGCCTTAGACTGTCCACAATAAAAGGCCACCCTGAAATGTGCAGTTTTGTCTCACAGCAAAATGCCACAGATTCCACAAGCATTGAGGGAGCGTGCAATTGGCATGCTGACAGCAGGAATGTCAACCAGATCTGTTGCTCGTGCATTGAATGTTCATTTCTCCACCATAAGCCGTCTCCAAAGGCGTTTCAGAGAATATGGCAGTACATCCAACCGGCCTCACAACCGCAGACCACGTGTAACCACACCAGCCCAGGACCTCCACATCCAGCAGGTTCACCTCCAAGATCGTCTGAGACCAGCCACTGAGACAGCTGCTGAAACAATTGGTTTGCATAACCAAACAATTTCTGCACAAACTGTCAGAAACCGTCTCAGGGAAGCTCAACTGCATGCTCGTCGTCCTCATCGGGGTCTTGACCTGACTCCAGCTCGTCGCCGTAACAGACTTGAGTGGGCAAATGCTCACATTCGATGGTGTCTGGCACGTTGGAGAGGTTTTCTCTTCACGGATGAATCTCGGTTTACATTGTTCAGGGCAGTTGGCAGACAGCGTGTGTGGCGTTGTGTGGGTGAGCTCTTTGCTGATGTCAATGTTGTGGATCGAGAGCCCCATGGTGGTGGTGGGGTTATGGTATGGGCAGGCATCTGTTATGGACGAAGAACACAGGTGCATTTTATTGATGGCATTTTGAATGCACAGAGATACCGTGATGAGATCCTGAGGTCCATTGTTGTGCCATACATCCATGAACATCTCCTCACGTTTCAGCAAGATAATGCACGGCCCCATGTTGCAAGGATCTGTACACAATTCTTGGAAGCTGAAAATGTCCCAGTTCTTGCATGGCCAGCATACTCACCGGACATGTCACCCATTGAGCATGTTTGGGATGTGCTTGACCGGCGTATACGACAGCGCGCACCACTTCCCACTAATATCCAGCAACTTCGCACAGCCATTGAAGAGGAGTGGACCAACATTCCACAGGCCACAATTGACAATCTGATAAACTCTATGCGAAGAAGATGTGTTGCACTGCATGAGGCAAATGGTGGTCACACCAGATACTGACTGGTTCTGAGTCCCCAGACCCCCAATAAAGCAAAGAAATGCACATTTCAGGGTGGCCTTTTATTGTGGACAGTCTAAGGCACACCTGTGCACTAATCATGATGTCAGATCAGCATATTGATGTGGCACACCTGTGAGGTAGGATGGATTATCTCAGCAAAGCAGAAGTGCTCACTATCACACATTTAGACAGATGTGTGAAAAATGTTTGAGAGAAATGGTATCTGGAATGAATTTTAGATCTTTAAGTCCATCTCATGAAAAATGGGAGCAAAAACAGAAGTGTTGCGTTTATATCTTTGTTGAGTGTATATTTAACTTGAAATCTAAGTGGTGGGAACAGAGGTGGAGAGCTGGAAACGTGTTACGCATTGGTGGAGGAGGAAAAATAGCTGTGGCCATTTTCCTCCTGATGAAAAATAGCCCGTCTCAGGAGTATGTGGGCAGAGCTCTTGGGTAAGACGATAACAACTGTCAGTGCTGTGCTATTTTAAACAGGATGTCAAATATCCACATCCTCCATTCTTTGATTTGGAGAACTTTCATTTATTATTTTTCTATCCTCAACAATGCTAGTGAGAATAATTTTTTTTTTCAATCAGTCTAAACAGATGAGAAAAAAAACTTAGCCCAACTTAACAGTTATTGCCATGTTATATACTGTAAATGCCAACTGACAGCCTGCTTTTATTAATAAAAAAATGTAAGTTTTTAATTGCCAGTCGTAAATACGGTCTGCCTTCTTTTGTAGTAACCTTTCATGTGTAGAGTGTTGCTGTCTAGCTAGCAGCTAGCCTCCTTGTCGATGCCTTCCTACCTGCCGGTTCAGTCTCATCGTTAAGAGCGATAGATTTTTGAGGAGGTGCTGTAGATCACATTTCTTCATAATGCATACGATGTAATGGATTGCACTGAGCCTCTTTGAATAATTAATCACTCTCTTTGTCTGAGTACTTCCACCTCTCCGTGGACAGTCAATGCCAGAGACATTTGACATAGCGTGTGTGTGCATGTGTGTGTGTGTGTGTGTGTGTGTGCTGTGTGTGTGTGTGTGTGTGTGTGTGTGTGTGTGTGTGTGTGTGTGTGTGTGCCCAAGCCTGCAACAAGGAGAGAAATACATTGTTACTAGTATAGCTTTTAGCTGGGGTTTGCAAAAATAATGATCCCTTTGTGCTTACAGTGCAGGAGTGTGTTCGGAGTATTAGGTATACTCACAGCTGAAGGATGAAAGCTGTTGTGGTCATGGCATGTTGCAAGAGGATGTGTCTGGTCTTGCATGACAGCTCAATTCTGTGTTATATACTGTATATATGCTACATAAACAACACATATAAGGAGAGCTTTTTTTTTTTCAAAGATATTTTTTGGGCATTTTTATGCTTTATTAATAGTGTGCAGAGAGACAGAGGTGAAATGGGGCAGAGAGGGGAGTGACATGCAGAGAACGACCGCGGGCGGGAATCGAACCCGGGTCTGCTGCTGGGCCCGGCCCGGGAGGGGGACGCCTTACCGACTGAGCTAAAGGCGCCCCCTGTAAGGAGAGTTCTAAAGGTGGGAATATATTTTTATTGATTGCAAATTTAATGATCGTAGTAGTGGATTTTAACTACCTCTTAATATCTAGTAAAAGTGTAGCACATAGTTAGTATTGTGGTCCACAAATGAAGAGATATCTTTATGTAATCATAAGTCTTGTGCAAATAGGAAGCCAAATCTTATCGCATCATAGTACCTTCGTGACAGATGTTCCTTGTCCTAAAGTGCACGACCAGGAAATGCAGTGGTAACGTGGGAGGCTGATGTCTCTCTCCAGCTATGAATAGAAAGCACGACTGCAGTGTAATCAAGTCTTGTAGGATCGTGTGTGTGTGTCTGTGTGGTAATGTGATAAAAACTGCATTGGGAGGGAAGCCCCGTATTGGCGAACAGGGATTCATTCTGTGTTATTGCTGTCTTTTTTTTCTTCTTCTTCTTCCTCATGCAGGTATTACCTTTGCATGTGCAGTAATTTGCCGCTTAATGGGTTTCTTTGGGGCCATTTAAATACATGAAAAGACAAGCATTTCACAGGCTATGGATCCATGTTAGGAAGGTTTTCTTTGTTTTATTGGGAAACAAAGCAGTTGGTTTAGTCGGTGTGTGGGAGCAGTTTATTTACTGAAGTGTTTAATTCACACGCTCACATTTACATTACACCTTCAGAAGCTCTTTGTAGAGGCATTTGCAGCAACACTAAACAGTTTTCCAGAGTCTTTATTTGTCATACACACAGCAATAACAGCAGCAGTCGTTGGCTATGAAATTCTTGAGTCTCAGGCTCTCTACAAAAATGCAATTTAAAATAAGAAAATGTTTATGTAACGGTTGGGTCTGGAGGACACAGGCGCGGAGACAGTATAAGTAAAAGATGATTTATTTCAGGAGAAACCAGCAGGGTGTTAGGACCGTGATCCGGGGAGGGGAACTGGCTGGCATGGGGGTCCAGGGAGAGAGCAACGGGGCAAGTCCAGGGGGCTGAGTGGAAGCTGGCTAGAGCAGACAGGCAGGAGGGGTCCGAGGAGTAGTGCTGGAGAGCTAGGGCTGGAGCTGGTGGCTGGAGTCAGACCGGGAGAACTGTGGCAGAGAAACAGGGGTTAACCAGGAAAAAATGCAGAAAAGCGGAGTCGTAAACAGGTGAGCAAGAGAGTGAACTGACTGTATGAAAACAGAAGCTACAATCTGGCAGTGTCTGGAAGGTAGGACCGGGTATATGTAGAGCAGTTGATGATGATTGAAGGCAGCTGTGAATGTTGGTAATTGACTCCAGCACACCTGACTCCAACCCTGCAATTAAACCAGCACACAGACAAGGGTGAAAGGGAAAACACACACAAGGCCAAGGGGCCCAAGCGGGATCATGACAGTTTAAGTGAAGAGAGAAACCTTAGCCCTAAATAAACACAAAAGTAGTGCAAAGACACAGTGCACATATAATTTTAAGTATAGCGATCAGGTGCTTCTCTAACCCTTTCACGCATAGTGGTCACTACAGTGGACAGCTATTCAAATGCTGTTTTCTTGAATATGCATGGGTGTAGATCGCCTAGTTGCATATCAGCCACTACAGTGGACTCTTGTGTGTCATCCAATGCATTGCCAACCAGTGGCCAACCACTGTAAGAGCAGCCACAATTAATCAAAACCAAGATGGCCGACAGGGAGCAGAAAAGTTGTGTAGCTCAGGAATATCCTGTAAATACTTCAAAAATAGCAGACTCTGGCAGGTAAAAAAAATATGGCAACAACAAGTAACATCTTAGGAGTCATATAGTTGTTAAAATTTCCAATTATTGATTTTACATTGGGAGGAAATTATGTTTAATCATCTGTCCACTAAATTGGACATCATGCATCACAGACTTCAAAAAATACCATGACTGCAGATGTGTTGTGCTTGAAAAAGCTTACTTTGCTGCAACTTTTTGGTTTTAAATCAATTGATTTATGTTATTAGAATGCACCTTGAAGTATTTGTGTAAAAAAAAAAAAAAAAATCCAGATTATTCCATTATGTGTAAAACAGTTGGTGTCACTATGATGCCAATTTTCATATAAAAATAGCTTTGATGAAGTGTTGTACAAGTTAGTAGGCTGTACTACTGAATTACACCTGAAAAAGAGAAATTGGAGAACCAAGGAAAAAGTTGTCTGTTATTTTCATAGAAAATTTTGATTGAAAAAATTATTCCACGGTTTTTCATTAGATTGAAGTATTGGAATATGTTAATATATGTGAACAGGCATTGAAAATATATATTATTCTATAGTTTTCAGATAATATATTATTTTTTTCACTGTTTTGTTAAATAAATAAGGTCAAAATTGAGAAGTCAAAACGCATGGAGTCCACCTGAGTGGACATGTGTAAAACTCTCTGAAAAATGTGTGTTTAAAAAAAATGAAGTTATATTTTTTCTTTTCATGCCTAAAGAAGTATAAAATCACTTGAGAAAAAAATCCAGACTAAGGATATCATAATTCATGCATGAAAGGGCTAATATAAAGTAGAATGCAACATTTGAATTAAATGTAACAAAATAGAATACTGTTTATACACAGTTACATGTAGACTCAACTTTCTGTTTTTGAGATGATTTTGTCCTACATCTTTGATTTCCTTTCACATCACTCTTCTATAGTCTCTTGTTTTAATTGCCACTTTTCCAGCAATCGAATTTGACAAAATGCAGTGGGTTCCAGCCAGCCAGCCAGCCAGCCGCCCAGCCGGCTCCCTGGCCTCCCTCCCCTCACATCCTGTCTCTCAAAAGGCTGTTTGGCCAGCCGAGCGTAGCAGGCAGCACAAACTCAGATGGACACGGATGCTATGGATGACTGATTCTCCAGGCGGGAAGGCACAGGAAAAGCAAAAAAAAATGAAAAGGAGGCTCGGACTGTTGACAAGTAAAATACAATAACCCAAATATTGTCAGAAAACTTGGTGTGAGAAAAACATTTTTTTTTATAATTTTTTTTCAGACAAAAGCTACCTATAGAAAATTCCTAAACCCTTAGGATTTCAGAGTTGTAGTATCATAATGTACATGTGTTGACGCTTACACGCCATTCTCAGGCATGTACGCTCTATTTGCTTCCTTTAGGATAAGGATGGGGGTAAATTGATCTCGGAATTTATATATAGCTATATTTCTGATGTAGTTATAAAAAAAGCTTCAGCTTAGCTTAATTTAAATAAAAAAGGGATGTATTCTTTGAGCAAATTTGTATTTAAAATAAGTTTAGCTGCATATTTTTTACATTTTTATTTTGGGAAAACAAAGCTTTTTGCTCTTCAAAGACAAAAAAATACTTCATGAATTGTTAGATAACATTGTTAAGATAACTAAACATTTTGTTTGTAATAGTAACAATCATAGAGCATTTCCATATTTTTGCAAATCAGTTTTTTCACTGCATACATTACCACCAAATTACAAGAACTTTCATGCAACATAGAAAATCAACCAGAGTCCGCCGACGCTGCTTTCAAGGACAATACATCGCAATCAGCTTTGTTATAAACTCATAAACTGCTTCACAATTTAGGCCAAGAGCAAAACATTGTATTTGGTGTAAGGTACAGCTCCGACTTCATGGCCTATTGTGATGAAGCCCGATGACTCATTGCACGGCCACTCATGGAGCCCGACGATTATCAACCACAATCACGACTTAATATCCTGTTGAAAAGGTGTATACACGCTGTTTGACGTAGAGACCTTTCCTACCTCTCATCGCTCACTAATGGCACTTCCATTACTCCGTTTCAATGTTCTTCAAAAGTCCTGGACTCTGCCGCCCTGGAGGCACCTTTTCATAGGAGAAGGCGGCTGTGTATGATGATGAATGTTTCAATCAATTAGCTTATTGCTCAGAACAAGTGGTGGAGCCCTTGGGGGACTGTAGATATGAAAAGGCAGTCACACATAACCTGAATAATTACTATAGCCGGTTGGACATGACGCATGACTGAACTGTGTCTTGGTGAAGGCTACTAGAATTGTGAGGACCACTGGTTAGAAACATTTATAAACTGAGAACGATATGAAAACATCAAGGTCTGACCATAATGTAGCTTCATTATAGCTGGGTTATATGTGCTAAATCTTAAATACATAGATTTAATTGAATACCAGTGATATTGAAAAGGGTTGTCATTCTTAATCAAGAGCTGATTTATTGACTTCCCCTGCTGTTCCGAGGTCTGAAATTGCAACATCTGGTTTGTACCTCTTTTCAATATCTGTAAACAACTCTCTGACTGGTTGCCATGCAATTTTTTTTGCAGACATTCATTGAATGAATTGATTAAATGGGTGATCCCTTGACCATTCCTCTAGCACCAGTTAGGTAACCATTTTCCTCGCTTGTTTTTAGATCCCCTGGACTTCAGTTCATGTTCTGGGTGGCTACAATGTACTCATAAGAACCAGACAGTAAATGTATGTCCTCTTCTCAGTGTTTTTCTTAAAACCATTCAAGTCCACACATTCACACCTTCTGTGACATTGAAGTACCAAATCCACTTTCCAGAATATATTTGCCAAAATGTTTTGTGTATAACATGCAATTCGGAATGTATTATAATAAAAAAAAGTCAGCCATTTTAGCACTAGAGCTAAACGATTGATGCAAAGGACCAACCAAAACACATTAATTAGGTGCCAAACCACAGTGTGGCAGGGGACATTTCATGGTGTTTCTGTTTTGTACACTCAACAGCTTGTTTGGTTTATTTTTGCCTCGCTGCTGCACTCTCCCTGTTGATGTAAAGCTGAAGTGGATATTTCAGCTCGGTCTGCTGATTCCCTGTTATATCTTGACCTTGGTTCAGGAGGTTGTCCTTGCCCAGCCGGCTATCATCTCAATCACACGCTGATTTTCTACGCCGTGTACCTTGTGCTGCCGAATTAATAACGCCATCAGTGTTAAATAACTGCTGTTACCCACCTGCTCTCACCTTCTGTCTCTCTTTCTCTCTTTCTCTCTTTCTTGCTCTCTCTCTCTCTCTCTCTCGGCTCTCGGCTCTCGGCTCTCTATTTTTGCAAACAATACAAGACAAAACACACCCTTGTTTTCCTGACTCGTGAAGACATTACATTGACTTCCATTCATTACGTGGACCCAAGCATGACCATGAAGAGCCTAATCCCAACACTTACCCTTACATAAAACTGTCTTAACCCTATAAAATATGGCTTCTCTTATCGGGGCCTACTTTTGATTGTTTTGTACAGATGTCAGATTCTTGTTTAAGTCTTCTTAACCTAAAGAGAAGTAGTTGATTTGTCCCCACAACGTCCCTATGTCAGCATGTGACTGAAACATCACTTTAGCTAGGCCTTGGATTGATTCGGTGTGAGTTTAGTGGTTACCTACAACCCAAGCCATTCATGTCATGCATTGCAGGATTTGTGATTTACATCGCATTGTCCCCTGCAATCTTTACTACCAGCTGCCTATAATTTACAACGATCAGACAAAGGCCATATTGTTTATTGGTGGCTTTGATAACAAACCCTTTATCTGCAAAGCAGGGAAACTGCTACAGAGGAACACTGTACATTTCCAGGATCCTGGCACAAGAGTGTAATGAACACTGTTACACAACCTATATAACTAAAATGTTATACTTGAGTGCACGTGAAAAGACAAGAATCCGTTCATAGTTCCCTCGTTTGTGGTGGAGATGGACATGTGGCAGGTTGAATTGATGGGATTTATTTTGAAACATTTTGAAACCTAATTGCCAACTGAAATGAATTAATCTGTACATTACAAAGAAGATTGATAAGGGCGTCAGAAAAGTTGCTTCATTTGCATGCAAAGGATTCAGGCCTCATTCTGTCCCATAATGAGTTGTCTTTTGTCAGTAGCGAGCAATCATTTACAACAAGAAATAATCTTTTTTATAATCCTAAATTGCGGATAAATTGTAAATGACATAGGCAGTATTCTATCCCTTAAATGAACTCATAGAGAACAATGATTTGTGTTAACTCTATATAAACTTACCTTTGTATCTCATTTAAGGGTAGTATTGTCTCCCAGAACACATTAATACAATCCATTTTACATGTGATTCTTAGGTTTTTTGTCTGAAAGGAGTTTTCTTTCGTTGTAAAAATTTGAAACTTTATATGATACAATGAGTTCAGGCTTAAGTAGTAAAACTTAAGTAATTGTTAAAATATCTATCTATCAATGTGTTACCTTTACTTACAAAAGGAGAGTCAACTTCCATCCCTGATAATAATATACCATGAATTTTTTATTTCATAATTTTGAAGGGAAACTACTCATTTTGTCACATTTTCTTAAAGTCATACTCAAATTGCTAACATAGCACATAGTTTTATGTCACATCCAAACTTGTCATTCCTCACTAGGACTTGATTGGTCCTTTGCCATGCTGTAAGCTCTGTAAACTCCCCAAGCCCCTCTTTGACTGTGATTACATGGCAAGTAACATTTAAATGCTTTTTCAGCTCTCCCGTCAAAGTGTTCCCCCTACCCTCATTCAACAAAACTGCTTACCCCCTTCATTTCCAGGCTTGGTAGCGTACTGTAAGATAAAAATAGCAGTCTTTCTGGCATCTTGGGAATTCCCCCCTCTGTTAGAAACGTGGCATCGTAGTGGGGCAGAGATTCCCACAGGGGACCAACTTAAAGAGTGGTTTCACACTAGGCCACTGCCCTTTCAACCTGCTGATCTCGTTTCAGCCATATGGGTAAGGGCTTGAAGCGTCCTAATTAACTGTGTTTCTTGCTAGTATGTTCATGAGCCTATAAATAGGGTAATTGCTAATTATCTACAGTGATCTCACCAAAGCTGTGATTACGCTTCAGAGCTGATAAGGGTGCTTGATAGCAAGGAAATCAAATACTGCCTTGCACCAGCAGACTTAAATGTACCCTTCAATTTGAGCAAATCCTTTTGTTCTCTGTAGTAAAGTAGTTAAGAAACCATCACATTATCTAAAATTTCTAGCCAGTAGAGCAGTCAAGACATCTACGTATTTCCCCAGCAACTTCCTCCGGCTTCTCCTGAGGGATCCTAAGGCTTACCAAGGCCAGCTGGTCCTGGGTCTTCCCCGAGGTCTTCTCCCAGTCGGACATGCCTATTACACCCACAATCAGAGGCGTCCAGGGTCCTCCCAGATCACTGAGAAACTCCATCTCAGCAGCTTGTATCCACAATCTAATTATTTCGGTCACTACCCATAGCTCATGACCATAGTTAAGGGTGGGAACGAAGACCGACCGGTAAATCAAGAGCTTCTGTACCCAGGTCCCTTTTTACCACTTTGGTCCACTACAGCGCCCGCATTACTGCAGCCCTTGCAACCAAATGACGACCAATCTCCCACTCCTTTTCATCCTCATTTGTGAGTAAGACCCAAAAATGAAGTTTCAGAGTTGTAGCCTAGATCCGTCAGCAGCTCGTTAGATGTATGGAGGCGTACATCTTGGTTTCAAAAGTTTAAAACTTTTAAAAATGGTTTTATGGAGGCACACAAGTTAAACATCCGATACCATTTCATATCAACACGTGTCTGGGCCAGAATACTTCAAATATTGTCTGTAATATTGCCCACATTTCATCATTCAATATCCAAAAGTTATTCAGTTTGGATTCAGTTTCCAAGTGCACTATTCTTTCATCCAGAGAAGATGCTAATCATTAAACAGGACATGTTGTGTGTTATCATTATGTGAGACCATTTATATATGGAATTAAAATGCCAAATTGACAGTGGTGAGTTGCGGCCCTGTTTCCTTTGGGGTATTGGACATGACATCATCAAGGTTGAAGGCTGTTGGCCCTAACCCAGTGGGATCGGAGATCACAGGACACTCTGGTTCTAACTCTGGCCCTTGGCCCCTGGCATTGCAGCCCGTCCTTAACCACTGTCCCGCTAATTGGCTCTGTGGATAATGCTGGAACTCTGAATTTACATGGAAACCCTTTGAAGACTTGAGCACACTTGCCCTCAGGCGAAGTCTCACATCCGCTGTGCCCAGCCTTTGCAGGAAAAAACGTAAACCAAGCAAAAATCATACACGCAGGGAGGATGTTGGATAATAGGGGGATGTAGAGGTAAGATTTGCCTAGGGACTCATGAGATTGACTGTGAAATTAGTACAGCTATATGAATACAAAGGATAGACAAAAATATATGAACAGTTGGTAGCTTGGTTATCGTTCTACTGATTAAGTTGTTTCCATCACCCTTATCCTGCAATGAGCTTTGGTCAAATCAGTAAGTTTCAAAACCCTTCCATCCATTTTCCATACCTGGGTCCCATCTGGGTCATCATGGTATGATAGGCCATACTTCCTTCTCCTCAGCCAAGTCCTCTGCTCCTCCTGGGAGACCCTGAGGCATTCCCAAAACCTGTAGGGATTTATATGTCCCTCCAGTGTTCTAGGTCAGCCACAGGGTTGTCTTCCAGTCGAACTTGCCTACGAATAGAGTCCACAGGGAGGCAATCCAGGAGGGTCAAATGCTCTAGAGTCTAGACATCCCTAATCTGTCTTTTCTACATGAAAGAGCATGGGTTACAGGCCAGGCTTCCTGCTGATACTGAAGCTACTCCAGACAAACTCTTATTGGCTGCTTGTGTTAGCAAATTATATATCTTGTATTATAATATTTTGCAAGGTCAAAAAACAGCTTTGTCATCCAGTATTTTTCCATCTGTAGTGATTAATCCAGTGATTAATTACTGGATTACTGATTATCCGTTTAGCACAGTTGCGTTTTTTTCTCCATTTTGCGTTGACCAGTATTAAATCAGTGGTGTGCAATAGACCTTGAATTCAAAGAAAGCTTATGTGAAAGGATTTGCCTGATGTGCAAATGAGCCTATAGGATTCAAATATGTCATTACAGAAAGAGAAATTTGAGAAATTGTTACACCTATTCTCTGCTAAGATGTACGACTTTGCTAAACTTAAAGCCCAGAAGACTTTGGCTTACAAGCATCAATTTCAAGCTACAAATTAGGCATGACAGGGATTTCAAGTAAGGCAGAACTGTTACAGTATCTGAGGACAGTGGAGATTCATGTGGGCAAAAAAAGCGGCAAACTTTGCAGTTCGTCTCACCCAAGATACTTTGTGTGCCCGTTGTCGCTAGGGGCTGCCATGAGGCTGATCCCTCTTTTTCTTATTCCTCATTGTCCTTTTTTTTTTTTTTTTTTTTTTACATGTGTGTGCTCAGTGAGTGTGTGTGATGTCTATAAGCGAAGTTGCAAGAGTCAACATTATTGTGCATTTTTTCATGGGAACATCCAATAAATATGTCCCAGGCTGGTACACTTTGACACTTACATAAACTGCGAATGTGATTATGAAAGCAATATTGTTGTCTGTTGTGTATTTACTAGTCCCAGCCTGATGGCAATGTTAAGCTCCCTCTAGGCCAGAGTGTTTATCTCACTGGTGTTTAGGCCTTGGTCTTTGGACTGCACCCAAAGCGAGGGTTCCCCGCGGTCCGGGCAGCTCCGCTTTGCTCCGGCTAACTCCTGCTAGTTGATCTCATTTAATGGCTGGCTGGCTGTCTAGCATGTCCCTCTGTGCACACATTCACAGCCAGCCAGCTCCCTGTGCTGTTTCTGTGACTGTAGATACTACGTGTGTGTGTGTGTGTGTGTGTGTGTGTGTGTGTGTGTGTGTGTGTGTGTGTGTGTGTGTGTGTGTGTGTGTGTGTGTGGTGTCTGTCTTCGTCTGTAGGCTGTCTGAGTTACAGTAATGCACAGGCCTGAAATCTGAGCAGGTTCCAGCACCAATTTATTTAGCACAGTCCCTGCACGACAGCTCTGTAGGGCGAGACACTGCAGGCAAAAATGTTGTTGTTTTTTTAGACCTGGTCAATTTTGAGATTCTTGGCTATTTTGCCTCCGTAATTGTTTTAAAGTATATAATCAACTGGTAAAGTTTCATGATTTCTATAAGTTATACATTTTACCCTATTCACCTTGCAATTTCTAGTCTTAAAAAGCAAATGTACAGTATTGATTGCCAAAATTGTCTCTCCTCTCTCTTTTAAATGCAAAGAGCTACACCCAAACTTAGTCTGGCTGTTGTAACGTACGGACCTGTTCATCATGAAGGATTAGTGAGCTTGATGTATTTTGTTCCCTCAATAGTCTCCATGACAGCCAATTAGTCAGAAGGTGGAGTTAGGAAGTGTAATATTAATCTTTATCTACTTTTTATTGAATTTTGTAATTATTTTTCTCCTTTTCGTAACTTGTCGATACAGCGTGAAAAGATGGATCGCACCTAAGTTGCCCTTCCTGTGATTTTTTTAAAATCGTATCCAACTGAAAGTGTAAGCATGGATGGTGTCAGGTTTTTTATGCATCTAATGCCCCAAGTGATTGTGGGCTACAAATTAACTTGACTGATGACGTGTGACAACATTAACATTACCAGTATGTAATACAATCACTACATCATTGCAAATGTAATATTAAAAAGACAATTAACATTTAATCAAACAATTAAGCAGACATGACATTTAATGTTCAATTGTAATATCCATTAACAATATGACGTCAACCCACACACACACCCTTATGTTCGGAAAACAGTGGACATTTAAACATTTCTGTATCATTCAACTCATTGCACACTGGGTGGGAAGATGGCCTAGAGGAAGAGAGGCCGACAAGTAACTATTAGTTCTCTGGTTCGATCCCGGCATTGGACAGGAGGGTGTTACTAGTAAAACCATTGGTAGCTGGTATTTCATCTACGGTGCCCACCATCTCTTCCATTGTGTCCTTGAGCATGCACTGGTCCCTGAACTGGGTGGTGTATTACAGTTGACCCTGCACTCTGATGCCCTCCGAAGTGTGGTAAGTAACTTAAGAGGGGATATGCGAAAAGAGGATTTTTTTAATTTTATTTGTGAAAATTGACTAATACAGATAACTTAACCAACTTGACCTAGTTTACTCTCTCGGACTTGATATGAACGCCATTGAACAACTTTTTCCCCAATGCTGAATAGTAGCTCCCTGAGAAGGGTAATTTTATCTTAATGTGCAAAATCGTTGAAAAATATGTGCATCTATTTATATTTAATGAATGTCATTAGGCAAAGTGTCGAGGAGAAGAGACTCGCAGCAGGATTCTTCTGTGTTTAACAGAGCATGTAAAAACTCCCTTTGGTGTTTTGCTCTCCTCCTTGTACCAAACGGCTAACGCTGTCTTTGCCTGGTGCCTTCATACACAACCTTTAGCTGGCAGTTCACAGCACAGTGCACATTCACAACTGTACTAGAGGACTAGTGAATTACCCTCCGGCCAAGTCTACTCCTTCTAGCCTCCGTTCTGTGCATCTTATTGTTCAATCTGTAATGATTGGAAAATGCTATTTCCTCAGGGTTTTTGTAGCACTCCGTAGCATCATTACAACTATCTACAGAGGCCTATTAGTGGTTGATTAATTAGAATTGAAGGTCCAACCCAAAATTTTGAAAAAATAAGCCCCATTCTAAAAGTGGGGTGTCCACATACTTTTGACAATGTAGTAATCAATTGCACCTTTGCCTTTGGGTTGAATTCATAAAGAGAAATGTCAACTTAGATCACTATTAAATCATGAATTAATCACAATGTCACAGAAAGCATTGATGTAAGAAATTGCACAGGAGCCAGAGAGAGCAAGAGAGCGAGAGAGAGAGAGAGAGACTGTGTGTGTGTGTGTGTGTGTGTGTGTGTGTGTGTGTGTGTGTGTGTGTTGGGTCTATTTTTGAGTCCTGCAGCCCTTTTTTTTTTTATAAGTGCTCTGTCGCAGGCAGACCGGGCGTGACGCACTCCGATAAAAAGGCTCTCGCTCACGGTCACACACATGTCACCGTGGCAATTAACCTGTCAGAATGTGTGCGTGATTGACAGCCGCCACAGCTGGGATGTAAACAACAACGAGTGGGGCTGGTGGAGAGGGAGACCTGGGGCGCTGGAGACGCACAGTACAAGCTGTAGGTGTCTCTCCTACATGTGACTGTCATAAAGAATAAATGAGGCAGATTATATTTACTCACCTTCTGCCTCTACAGGAATCTGACAGGTGAAAATTGGTTTTATTTACAGCAATAACAAGTGCTATTTCTATTCATATCCCTCTGCCTAGTCTAGATGTCTCCTCTGTTATGTTGCAATAAATGTCCACTCGGTTTTTAAAGGGCAGGCAGATCTATTTCTTGCATCCATGTCAGATCTTATCAGGGACAAGCAGTTTGAGATTCTGTACAATAATATACATTAATCTCAATCATAATTAATTATCTGCTAACTCAATGTGATGTCTGCTCCCTGTCTACACAGTGGATGCCTTCAGAACAATATGGCGGCCTGAGCTGCTCGCTATTGCAAAGAAACATTATCATCATCACCCATTATTAATAGAATATGTCATGCAAATAGAAGTAGGTCACTGCCAATGTGTGCTCTCTTTTAAAACTACTACTAAAGTCTGTTGTGTTATAATTAGAAAATATGTAGCTATATACAGTTTATATTTCAGTCAGACAACTTGGGTGTAGAATGTTGTATTATAGAGCAAAATTTAGCGTTTTGCATCTAGGCTCTGGCCTCATCCACTCCACTTTATATACTTTATATACAGTATACATATAATATAAGTTAGTGATGATGTAATATCCCAGCTTAAATAGTGAGAATGTGTTTGGTTGGTGGCATAGAGGGGTATGGCATGTCACGTGTGAATGTAGCATCACACTTTGACTGTCTGAACCAGCTTGCAGGCTTCCCTGTATATTGTATATCTATTGAAAGGGTTGTAATCCTATTTAGACCATCTCAGTTTGAATGTACCCTGAAAGTAAGTCATATACAGTGTGACACTGTCAGAGAAAAGCAGAAAATCCTCACATTTGAGATGCTGGAACCATCAAATAATTGGCATTTTGGCCTAAAATTGATTAACTATTTGAATTCACTTTTTAACATTGAAAAACCGAGATCTTAGACAATAATTTAGTCGACCGAGGCCTTAAAGGTGTCTTGTGGAGTTTTCTGTTTTTATATTTGGGAGTGTGATCTAATCCAAATTCTCCATTTTGTAGCCCGTTGGTGAGAGTCCGGCTCTTGGCTAGACATGACTGATGGCATGTAACTGGGAGGCAGACTGTGTGTCTGAGCTGCTTCTCCCTGTTCATCATAGTCCACATCCAAACCAACACATCAATTACCACAGCACTGCTCTGCCACGGCTATTTCTGTCCCTCCCTGTCACACGCATGCACGCACGCACCCACACAACCACCCAAACAACCACCCACGCACCCACCCACACACACACACACACACACACACACACACACACACACACACACACACACACACACACACACACACACACACACACACACACACCTGTCTAAGGCAGTTTCCTCCACTCTCTCTTTGAGGTGGGCATATTAACAGTGACAGGCAATAGCTGCAGCCCGCCTCACCTGTCCTGAGGAGACAAGTGTCTGCTGGAGAATCAGAGATGGAATCAGTGACCTCACTCCCGGTGCACCGCGGAGCTCCTTTAAAGCTTTATTTCTATGAAGGGATACATGACTCAGAAGCCTAAATCAAAACGATTTAAACAAGAGGAACAGATATAATGGTCAACTATGTATCCATCCAATTTGCCCAAATAAAATGTACCGTTTTCTAAGCAGTGTGTGAGCTCTTTGTTCACTCAACATCAGTTTAGCCTTTTCTGGTTTCTTTTAAATCTCTCAGACTGGCCTGGTTGGCTATTTAAAACACAAACACACATTAATTGGGTAGCTTACATCATCAACGAAGAGATGCGAATATGCATAATTAGTAAGATGTTGCCAATTTGCATATTTATTCAAAGAGTTCTGAAAAAAAAAGTGTTTTATGTAAGTATCAACTGGCAAAGTTTCATCATGATATTTCTATGTTAAAAATGTTACCCTATTCCCCTGCAACATCTCACCTTAAAAGGGCAAACCATTTTAACAGAAGTCATGTCCGTAAAATGTGCCACAGAAGTCTAGATACGCGATGGCAAAGTGCTGAAAACAGGTTCGGAATTTTTATATCAAAAGGAGCCTTATTCAAGGCTGTCACCACTGAAACGAGGAGCCGTCTTCAACTGATTAGTGAAGTAAAAAAAGACATTCTTGCAGACCTCACCAAAGACCTTGAGAGATAGTCAGAAATAGCTGCCTGTTAAAACCTGCGGAGTCCAGTCTGTGAAAATCATCACAGGGACTGTTGAGTAGACGCTGCCACTGGCTTTGCCTCTGGATCTTGTTGTCAGGTCACACATACTTCATAGCGTGTCAAATGCCAAGCTGAAGTACGGCAGCTATTCTGGACTATTTCTTAGGATTTAAAAGTTATTATCATTATCATTGTTTATCGCAAAAACATGTTTATGTAGTGTGAAAGAAAGACATAGACCTTAGAAAATGTTAGCTTTGTGTGAAAGACCCAAATGTGTTCATACAGAGAGGCGAAGATGGAATCTCATTCCTACATGAAAAGGAATGAATGGTTCTCCGTTAATCGTGGAAAAAAAGTCAGTTCTTAATTTAGATATTAATTATATCTCGTAATTTGGCAAACAGCACACTCAGACTGGCAAGATGGCCCCTCAAGACCCCCTTGTTGTCTTCATTCTGTTTCCTATCAGACTTTAAATGAGAGAAGAGGTTTCACTAATGTAATATTGAGTGGTGAGAAGGCGAGAGGGAATCTAACAGTTTAAATAATTAGACCCTTGTCCCTAACTCAATTTGTTTATCCCCACATTATATTCATTGGTTTGGTTTAGTATTTACATGTCTTAATTGCTTTTATATTGGAGATTAATTAGACTGCATTACAAGAGGAAGGGTTCGACTTTAACATGATTTATTAAGTATTTTAAATGACTAATTTATTGATGTTGATGTATATGTTGTTGTTTTTTTTTTCTTCACAGTGTTTGCCGATCCAGGGTCATGGATTTGTCTTGGACAAGTACAAGTGCCACTGCAGGAAAGGGTTCTACCACCCTAATAGATTGGCTGTCAATGGCTTTGCAAGTAAGTCAGCGGTAAATCGATCACTGTGTTGAAATGTATTCATGGATGATTGGTTCCTGTGAGGTGACTTCATTGGTCAGTTTTAATGGTAATCCATCAGAAGAATGTGTTTTGTGATAGAATACTTTTTGATAAAGGCGCAGTTGTTGACTTTTGACACATATAGTAATAACTCAGGTCATGTATTGTATCTAATCAATACAAGGCTCCCACCATGTGCCTGAAAGTAGATTAAAAACAGCATTATAATTCTGGACAACAAAAAGGAAGAGAACTTATTTGTAATGATATTGCCCACAGATGATGGTTCTAGTTATCTGAAACTGTGTAGGTATTTCTATTTTTGTCAGACTTACATTAGTTTTAAAGTGTGTTTTCAGCGTCTACAAATTATGTATTGAGCATCAACTCTTTTTAACCTGATTCAATCTGATGTGATGCTGCTGGAAATCAATGGAACTAACTTTTGTGAACCTAATATATGGCATGCATCGCTATATCAGTTATCACAACCCTGATTTGAGCCATTACAGGAAGGCAAAAGAAAAGATGTGAAATTTGGTAAGACAATTAGAACAAATACAAAAATCAAATATCTCTTTGTAACGTTACTGTACACTGATATCCCTCAGGTTGATGTTAATTATCTACTAAATAGAGTTGGACACTGTGTTCTTCGTCCGTAATCCAGCTCAGCTTTCAAATCCATTTTGCTTGCCAACAATGGTTAAAAAAATCAACAGAGCTACCTGTTTTTGAAGAGACACCTCTTTTTAGATAAATATCCTCTTTCTTCTACTTTGGTACAGATATAGCTCATTTGATTAGTTTTGTGACTGCTTGAAATTTGCAGAAATATAAAAAAATAACCATATTTTCCTCCTTATATTTGACATTATAATGTGGTGATGAAAGAGAGACAGGCTGCTGAAGATTGAAGTAGCCCGCTGCCCCAGTGCTATGGGAGGCTAATCAGGTTCAAGATGGAACATGTCTTTTTAATGGTATAGGTACTCTTGCCAGTTTCTTCTGTCTGCTGTGAGCTAATTAAAAAAGGCTTTTGCAGACACAGAACCCCAGTGGTTTTCACCTGCCCCTCCGTCACTCTCTCTCTCCATCATACTTTCATTTCAATCCACTTTCCCTCCCACCTCATCCAATTCAGTCTCTATCTTAATTTTAGCCCTTTTCTTACTCATTTACCCGCAGAAGAGAATTAGGACCATTAAAGAGGGAACACATGAGAGGGGGAAGTTTTTTTTTATTCTTTATGCACTTGAAGGACAAAACAAAATGTCAAGAATAAAATGGGAATATAATGTTGAAATAAAGATGGAATACAATGTCGTGAATACACTGGACAGTTCCAGACTTCGGTAAAGTTGGAACAATGTTTACAAATTTTAACGTCCGGGTTCAATAATACTCTTCTGCATTTACCCTCCTCCCTCCTTGACTCAATTTTTCCACCGTCTTACTGCACCCATATTTATATCCTAAAATATTCCCCATCCATGCACAGAGAAGCCAAAAAGGCTTTTCTTTCTCAGTGGGCTACATATCTGTGCTGCCTGCTTCTGCCTGTTTGTGCTGTTTGCTGTGCGTGTTCATGAAAGCTTGGCCTGTGTGTGTGTGTGTGTGTGTGTGTGTGTGTGTGTGTGTGTGTGTGTGTGTGTGTGTGTGTGTGTGTGTGTGTGTGTGTGTGTGTGTGTGTGGGGGGGGGGGGGGGGGGGGTTTGGGGGGGGGGGGGGGGGGGGGGGGGGGGCCTGTGTGTATGGGAACACAATAATAGCGAGGAGAGGCAGGCCTGTTAGCGAGGCGTAGTGCTGCAGTCTAGCCCACCATGGGGCCAATAACAAGCCTGTTAATCCACAAGGGGACATCATTGACACTCCTTTGCAGAGAGAGAGAGAGAGAGATAGAACCAGTGCAACTCACTTTCCTTTGTCCTCCCAGTGCTGTTCCACTATGGATCTATGGTGAAGTAACTGTAGCTACTAGCAAAGCTTTTCTCTGACTGTCAGTACTGTAGCAAGCCAGGATATGAGTCATTGCTATGGAGATAAGTAGTCTTTTTATAAGGGATCAATGATGTGCCGAGTCATAGCTTTTTGAAAAATAGGCCAGTTTCTTTTTAAAGGCAAAAAATCCCTGCAAATCTGTGAGACAATGGCTGTTTCCAATAAAGCCTCCATCAAAGCTCTCTCTCTATATATAAGGCCACCATTTGTTATCTGTCCAACCATGTGGGCATCTCTCAAGGGATTTCTATAAAAAAAAACCCTAACAGGTTGCCAAGATTCTTCTTGTTTACCACATTTGTTAACAGAGCGACTCTGTCTGACGCAGTTAATGGTTAAGTGGCTGTTTAAAAAAAAAATACTTTCATTCTTTTAAAAAATCACCTCAAGTGAGTCAAGGTGGCAAAATACTGTAACTGTAACTGTAACTGTAATTTTATTTTAATGTTTTTTACGATTATACAGAGAGAACTTGACCTACATTTGGACCAAATCTACAAATGTTTAAGACGACAAGCATAACATGTACCAAAAAAGATACAAGATAATTCTGACTAAGGTAACTCCTGGATACATGGACTTTCCCTGCCAAGATCATGCACTCCTCTTCAAAAAAAACGTTGATCTCTTTATGGTTTGAACCAACATTCTCTGTCGTCACACTCCCCACTGTCCCTGTTCTCATATGGATTAAATGACTACGTTCAGGCATGTCTCTGTGTGCTTTCTCTGTGGTTATCAGCCTTGTATGATATGCCAGGGACTGAACAAGGCGCAGCTCGTGTTTACTTTTCATGTTCACACATATAGATCCACCTCCCTTCTGTTGACACAATGTCGATGAATCCTTGTAAGGTCGGCGAGGGATAAGTATACATGTACTGAGGACGCTTCAGTCTAAAAGCACTACATCTCTTTTATTGTCTATTAAAACTGTCCGGTGCTCTGGTGGCGTAGTGGACAGAGCGCGTACGATATTGGCGCCGGCCTTTGTTGCATTGGTCGAAAGTTCAAATCCGACTCGTGGACATTTACTGAGTTAGCCCCCCTCTCTTTCCGTTTCCCCATTTAAACTCTGTACTATCTAATAAAGCTTGAAAATGCCAATAAAATTATCTTTAATAAAAACTGTCTCTGCAGAAAACCCAACAAGGAAGTTTAAGATTGAACTTCTGAATTAACATGTAAAAATTACATCTGCAAGACCAAATATGATACTTCTGGAATGTTTATAAGGAAATGTCTTAAGATGACTCAGCTTTAAGTCAAAATAATAATACGGAATAAATACGCAGAATATCAAAGCTGTGAATTACTCACAAAGCAAGGTCAGGTGAACTGATATGCCCCTTCATCGACAACCCCGGTCATATACATTCATTTAAATTGATCGGACGGGTTGTCGTTTAGCATAATTTTATGCAGCTGCAGACAGCTGAACTATTTTGGCGTTTTGTCAGGTTTGCATTTGTGCTATTACACCTTCGAAGTTGGATTGGGTGTTTCAAATGTTTTTTTGCTTAAAATTTAAACCATTCAACCAATTATTTTAGCAAACCATTTAACCACTATCTATCAGTTCTAGCCAACATTTCAAAAGTTTATCCAGTACTTGTAGTTAAAAATTTCAAACACTTATTCATAAACTTTGAGCTAACAATTTGATTGTTAAACGTTTGTTATCAAGCCTTAAAAAAAGTTTTTTTTTCTTTACAGCGATGGGTAGAAAGGGCAAAGCTGCAGACAGTGGTCCCAATGCGGACGAGGGTTCCTCCAGCGACTGCCTGCCGTGCCAGCAGGGCTGCTCCTACTGCAGGGACGACACGCCCTGTGTGGCCAGAGAGGACGGGGCTCTACGCATGGTGGTGCTCTCCTTCCAGTGCCTCTGTCTGCTCATTGTCTTCGTGGGCATGGTAATCATCTACCACTTTCGCAGGAATAAGGTATGACTCAATACATGTCCATAACTCACATTCCCATACAGAGTTTGACACATTTAATATGTTCTCAATGATATCATTTTTGAATGTATTAAAACTTTAAAGCTACAGTGCGTATCTTTTGAAACATTTCGTGGGTGCTTCTTGGGATTTTTCAGAGCTCCTGTACTACAATCTGGGGGTAACACCAGTGTGCTGCCATACTGAGAAATACAGAGAGAGTTTTGAGGAGCTGATGAGGCTTAATCAACTTTGTGTCTGCTCATTTGGCGATGGCTTGAATGTAACCGTTATTAATTTATGTGAAAAAAAGAGTTACTAGCCACTTTAGCTTTAAGATAATTCACCAAACAACAACATATTTTTTAACTTGTATTGTACATCTCAGCAGTGCATCAGAGAGAACTACACATATTCAATTCATAATTACAACTATCACCTCGGTTTCGTGTTTGATGTATTTTCTGGGCCATATGGTCATCAAAGCCCTTTGCATCAATAAACCAGTGAATCTGTGTGTGGGTGGTCACAATAACTCTTTGAACTCATTTCAAACGGTTCAGCCAACCACAGATCAACTCTATATCAACAACTTGGACAGCGACCACTTTGTGCAAATGAGAAATTTACTGTGATTTATACAGTACACCGGGCCACCGACTGCTTCATCTATCATAGTGTGAGTGGTAACGTGAAGGCAAAACAACTACGTTAAGCTGACGTCTCTGTTGGTTTTTCATTTCTTAAGAATTTGACTTACTTTCTGCCCACTCAACCAGTACATGTGTTTTTACTATGATCTGCTTAAGTCAAATTGCTTCACTTTTCAGCGAAAATGCAAGATTTTACCCTACAAATACAAAAACGACTACTACTGGTAGCTAAATGGTAACTTCCATTTTGTATCTATGTGACCATTTGCTGCCCTGAATGTTGACACTGGTCATGTCTTATTTTATCATGGTCATGGTTGGGAAAAGCCTAGTGCTGTTGAGCTCCCTTGGTAATATTAATAAGTTACTCACAAAGTTCAATTCCTACCCAAGTCAACTTTTGCCCCGAACTTATGAAATCCTCTGAGCCTCTGTTTGCTACTGGCAATTAATTTGCTTAATTAAAAGCTTTGTCTTGAGCTTTAGACATGTAAGTCTGAAGTATCAGCACACACACACACACACACACACACTCACACACACACACACACACACACACACACACACACACACACACACACACACACACACACACACACACCACACACACACACACACACACACACACACACACACACACACACACACACACACACACACACACACACCTGAGGCGATGCCATTATATGAACCAGGGTTGAACAAAGGAGAGCAGATAAAGGTCCTAGATACTCCAGAGCTTTGTCATAGTTATTGAATCCCTATTTATATGATCTCCATTAATCTTATTAAAGTAAGTTTAAGAGCTTAGTTTGAAAGCTTCTCACATACTTTCTACACAATTAAATACTGTTCATTTTCATAGACAATTACTTTATTTGATTTGAAGATTTATTTATTTAGTTATTTTTAATCTATATATTTTTTAAACAAGATTATCCGCCTATCTGGCTTTCATAGCTGTGGCTTTTGTGTCTTTTGAATGTATTTTGTAATGGGGACGCAGTGTATACCGCTCTTTGAAAGCTGCCTCAAGCATCTTGTCAATTATGGGACTATATATTTGTTGTTAAATATCTTAGACAAGAGGTGAACACAAAGGGACTGAAAATGGTGAACCCTTCTATGAAGACTCCTCTGGGCATGAGCTTTCTATGTACTTTTCTTTTATATCAAGAAGAAGGCAACATTCCACTATTCAGTGATCCTGGAGTATGATGATATCCTTTTGTTTTGTGCTTGTGCAGACCTTTTGCACTATGAGGGGCAGCTTGAAAGTGTAATGTCAAACTACCCAAAGTACATTATATAGAAAGGAAAATAATAATTCTAATAACTTTTTTTTAAGATTTTGGACATTTTATAATTCTGGAAACCACATACATAAAAAGGCCTTCTTATCTTCCTACATCGTGCCATGTAGTGAACATAAGAATAAATATAAAAAATAAAACTGCTGTTAATATTATTATTACTGCTGTTGATGAAGTGTATGATTTTAATAAATAATGTATCTTTCTTTTTTGGTAGAGTATCAGAGCATCAGGTCTGGTCCTGCTGGAAGCCATCCTGTGTGGAGCGCTGCTTCTCTACTTTCCGGTAAGCCTGATCTACCTGTGTGTGTGTGTGTGTGTGTGTGTGCATGCGTTATCGTGTCCTTTCATGTGCTCCCTTTCTTGACGTGTTTGCTGATAATCCTCATGCCATGCTCCTTTGAGCTGAACATAAAAATCTTTTTCTCCTTGACTGAAGGTTGGCATTCAGTTCAACCTTCGGTTCACGCTGCCGCTCATCCATCTAGAGCTCAGAACAAAGTTTCATCTCTGCAGCAGCGGCACAGAGCAGTGTTGCTTTACCTTGTAGGACACATGTTCAAACCCCCAATCCATAAATTATATTCTGGTGCGTGTTTTTATTGTTTGTTTATGTTCGCATGGAGCTGTGATCTGCAGGGTTTTTGTGTGTGTGTGTGTGTGTGTGTGTGTGTGTGTGTGTGTGTGTGTGTGTGTGTGTGTGTGTGTGTGTGTGTGTGTGTGTGTGTGTGCCTGTGTGTGTGTGTGATGAAACGGGACCAGCGGAGTCAAACATCCCAGGGCTTGTTGGTGACCCCCTACTAACTGTACACAGAGCCGGTCAATGCACCCAGCAGCCTTTCAACACTACCATCTGTTGACCAGCCCCTCGCAATGCTTAATACAGACTGTGCTCATTTAGCCACAGAAAACAAATACCCTTTAATTTAATTTAACCTTAAGACTTTTTAGACTTAATTGTTATTCTAGACTTTTTCGATAAGGTGAAAAAATTGGCCTCTTAAATGTTTATTCTTACATCCCAGATCTTAGAATTTTGGTTCTTTTAGCCACACAAGCTCAACTCTTTGGATTCTTTGATTTTCACTTTAGCATTGGTTTGAGATTGTTTCCTTTGGAGCAATAGGACTTCCTGGAACTGAGAAAGGCTTTTTTTTTTTTTTTAGATATTTTTTGGGCATTTTTATGCTTTATTGATAGTGTAGAGACAGAGTTGAAATGAGGCAGATAGGGGAGTGACATGCAGAGAACGACAGCGGACTGGAATCAAACCCGGGTCCGCTGCTGGCCGAGGCCCATGGGGGGACGCCCTACCAACTGAGCTAAGGGCGCTCCGAGAAAGGCTTTTTAAGTAAACGTTATGTGAGTCTGAGGCTCCTCCTTCATTCTATATACCACAAAATTGGATGAATATGGAGTTTAATAGAGCTTGTACATGTCGAGACCATTAAATTACCCTGGCAATTATTGCCATAGGTTGCTGTATGTCAGCGAAAAATCAATCTGTGTTATTTTATATCAATTAAAAACAGTGACATTGTTTACCAACTTCTCAAGCACCTCATTATCCTTGCATATGGCCGGCCTCTGCCCAACACCCACACATACCATTGATTAACATGAATCCACCATTATGTCTTCCTCGTGGGGGGCTCGGGGCGTCGGCTAATTGCAATTTACTTGCAATCATGTGGAGCTATATGCTTACCGAAGCAATGCAGGGGAATGTAATTAAAGCCAACTGATTCAGAGGCGGCTAATCAATGCAATTTTGCTGCAACAAGGTTTCTGGAAAAAGCAATAACGTTGTGAAATATTTTCAGAGTGAAAGCGAGCTGGGGAGTCAGGTTATTGGTAAGTGAATGAATTAAATGTGGATGATGATCCTGTATCCAGCTGGTGGTGTCAGCCATGGCACCGGCATGCTAAAAATAGATCGCTTGTGAAAAGGTTCTACAAAAAGGGATCTTGACTCTGTAGCATTCTCCCATATATAATAAATCCCACCTGGTTTTCAATCCTCTAGATGTATTGGAATTCAGTTTAGATTGTGCAATGCAACGCTGAAATGATGTCTCTATATGTGAACACGGCTGATGTCATTTTGATCAAATATCTCGGCCCCATCATGTGAAAACAGGGTCTTGCTCTCTTGCAGCACGCGAGATTGATCTTCACCCTGATGCATTTCCATGTCTCTCCCCCCCCCTGTGAATCTCCCATGAGCACGGGCTGCGCGGATGAGACGCTTCACTCCCAATCTAAATATAGATTCAGAAATATTCCGCCACTCGCTCGCTCGCTGCTGCTTCTATTTTAAATAATTCCACTGTTATTAAGCAGCAAGAGATACATCTCATCCTGCTCCCGTGGCATGCGGCACACACACATGCAACACACAGACACACATGCGATCCACACACACACACACACACACACACACAAGCACACGCACACACACCTCCTCCCTTTCTTCTCCAGAGTGTGTCACATGCAATAACTTCAGCCCCCCATATCCTTTGAAGGGGAAAGTGAGTGGAAACGGTGAGTGCAGAAGGCAAAATTATGGCAATGCCAAAGCCGGCTATTTCTGTCTGGCTGTGGAGAATGGAGATGAGAGAAAGGAGGAGAGCGGACACGCATTTCTGATTCACAATGTGATCCCGGGATTAGCTTTGCCAGCCCTGCGTTTGTCTCTTTGAATGCTTCTTATTGACGCTGCTGGGGAGGCTCAGATATTTAGAGTTTGAATTGCTATTGTTACTTGTTTATTTTTAGTTTATTTCTATTGTGTTCTGCCTCCCCCAGTTGAGGCACACATACGAGAAATAGGGACGAGAGCAATGAATCAGAGGCGTTTTGCATTGTGGTGCCACCTGGCCTCAACTTGTCAAAAGACGCTCTGGTCCTGTAGGTGCTTCACAATAATGGGGAGGGAAATGCAAAAGGCTCATTAATTAAACATGTGTAACACTGTTGAAATTGGCAAACTGTCAATCACGTCCCCTGAGCCAATCAAATCCCCTGAGCCAACCCCCATTCCCCAGGTGAACCAAATCAGCTAATTAAGCATTCAGGCAGCAGGACACAGTTAAAACCCCAGTCAATCAGAACTTTTGTGAGAGAAGCACAACACAGGAGAGACACAACCAAACTTACCAACCCTTGAAACAAAACATACTTACCAACCCTGGAAACAAACCATACTTACCTGGACTGTGACTGAAAACATGGGGGAGCTGATCAGGGGCCTGTTTCAGGTAGCTGGTTTTGAGGCAACCCAGAGTTTGTTCGCTCTGAGTTGGTGGAAACTCTGGGTTTTCCGTTTCAGGTAGCAGGTTCAGTGCAACCGAGAGTCAGTTACTGCGGCAACATACGCCGTGGGGCTAACCTGCTGGATAGGTGGTTAGACCTACCCTGAGTTTGTTTTCACTTTACGCTGCAGCTCCGACTGAAGAAAGAGTGTCACTGTCACACGCGTCCCTGTACAGTTTGAAGCAAAATCACTCTATAGAAATCTCCATCGGGATGTTTTTATCATTTCCTGAGGATTTTACGTTTGACCAATCATTTATCTGATCAGTAGCCTTGTTCTCAGCCCTCGGTCCGTTCATATAGGCGGCCACCTTACACATCGTGACATGTTCTACAATCAGATTAATAAACCTATTTTTATTGTATGCTTTTTAACGTCTGTGCCACTGAACAGATTTTTGTCAGGTGGATTCATGTAACGCTGCGGCTGCACGCGATCGTTGAAGTTCACTTGTGCGATCCTAAAGTCACAGACAAGCCTCGTTAAATAGCCTAATATCAATATAAAAATTATATAATAATTTAAACTGTGATCACTTGAGGAAAATGGATCTGGTAATAAATCAATCAGGCTCTTCAATGGAAACTGTCACCTAATGTGTCTTGACGTTCATGTATTTCACTCCCCATTTAAAAGAAGCGACAGTCTGTTCTGTTTACTGCACAGTAGGCTTTAGGCACTGTCAGCAATGCTGTGCTGCGCCAGCTTTATTACTTTACAGCTGATATGCGTAACTTTTTAAAATAGACTATGGCTTCTCATACGGAAGCGAAATGATTATCTTGACAAAAAATGTTTGCTCTGTTTTTTTTCTGAATTGCCGAGGAGATTAGATCAGAGTTATGAGACAATATCCCGTTAATTCTTCTCCATAGGCTACCATAAACTCATTTGTTAATATTTCTAGCTCTAGTGGGAGGAGCGGAGATTTCTTTTTTTCTTTTTTGAGAAGTGGAGAAGTGGGAGGATCAATCATTTGTTTCTTCTCAGAGTTGATAAACCCAACGCTGATCCACTGTTCTGAAACCGAAAACCCAGAGTTGCTTATCAACCCTGCGCTCTGAGTTTACCAACTCAGAGCGCAGGGTTAAACCCAGAGTATGTAAAACCAGCTACCTGAAATAGGCCCCTGCTGCTGAGGAGGACGCTTCCAACACTGAACACTGGTGAGAGCTCCAAAATTGAACACTTAATTAAAATGCTGCTCCCAAATTGAGCAGACTTGTAATCTTACCTGTTTACCTAAACAGGTCAGGCCCTATTGCCGGAGCGAGATGATGACGAGCTAAAGGAGAAGAACAAACTCAAGTCCAATTCCCTAAAAAGGCAGGCTTAAAGCCTGGCTGCCTGGAGTGTGGTAGGATTTCCCCTGCCCAAACAAACACTGACTTCCTTGAACATACTGCACCCACAAACACATCTAACCTGCAGTGAATGAAGTGTGTGGTATGCATTGTTTTATGTTTAGTCTAATCAATGTTTGAGTAGAACTGGGAACTATGGATCTAAATGTATGGAGTAAAGTGTGCCCATACCAAGTGTGAACATCTAAGATAATTGAATTGAATTTAAGGCCTAATTTTTATTTATGTTTGTTTATATTTCCTTGATTGAGTCAAGTGATTATTCTTTGTTTATTTGAAATACAAAACCGGTTACCAAATATCTGTGTCGTGTCTTTAATCCTCCACCAGCTCCACGAGACCAACCTACCTATTAGCCCAGTACTCTGCGGTTTGATTTTTCGATAACCTATATTATTTACAAACATATCTCACTTAAAGTAAAATTGTGCACCCTAGGATTGCACATGATTTTACGTCTCATTACAATATTGCTGCAGCTCACGTGTCACACGGTAGCTTGCAGAAGAGATCATTAGTGTTAGGGAACAATACAATCATCAGTTTGTTTCTCTTATCCACATTCACTTCGCCTTTCCTGTAGATTATTTCGGTTTATCTTTTTTTTCATGATGCACAAGAAGAACAATATTTCATGTCTTTTGCAATCATCAGACCTCAACCTTGAAATTGCCGAGATGTTGGTGCGACATGCTAGACAACGCTCTTTGGCACCTTCATTAAAAAAAATGGAAGGGGAATGTCTTATGGAAGTATACAGTTGTTTATCCCTCCAGAAGAGCTCCATAGAATAGGATAATACTATGCCAATGAGCACTGAAGGCTTATGGTGGCCCAATGCATTGCTAAGAGACTTTTAATGTAGTTTTTCATTTTAAATTGTCACCCGTTTGTGTATGATTTGTATGATTCTGAAGCTTGAAGCGTAATCTCTATATATAGTTAATCCTGTATGTGCACAGATGTTTCAATCTGCAGATATATACTGTTCAGCTATGGCAAACAAGTAATCAATAATCAGCTTTAGTTTTTGATTTACTGTATTTCATTTTCCTCTGGGTTCTGCTGTCACTATCTGTGTGCTTTGACAGTTCAACAGTGTACAAACATGTTTAAGCCTCTGCATGTACAGGCATTTGTTTTACCATGTTCTTGCCAGTCCCACACTTTGATTAAGGAACGTTTATATTTAAAAAAAATAATGTACCATTGCCTCCGGCCTTCTGGCAGTGGCTGCGGGTTCAACTCCGACCTGTGGACCTTTACTGCAGGTCACCCCCCCCCCCTCTCTCTCTGTCTCCCCATTTTAACTCTATACTATCCAATAAAGCTTGAAAATGCCAAAAAATTATGTTTAAGAAATCTTGTTGGTGCAGAAAGACGACAATAACCAAGTGACTTTGCTGCATGTAAACACACCGTATGGGATTTATTTGTCCCTTTGCTACTTACAACCCATCTGTGTGTGCACCAGTGCAGGATGCCCCAGAGACGGGCGTTCCTTTCTCTCACTGTATTTTCAACCCCTGCGAGAAATTTCACGCCTCCTGCTCTGCTGCTTATGCACTCATGAATGTTAACTCGTATGTTAAAGTGTTAATCGACAAACTTTCTATTTATATAACTTTTAGTCACACCTTTTGTGCTAAGCATTCATCGCTTTGGTGTTTTTTTTTTTTTGCAGTGCAATTTTCCCAGAGATCACTTGTTAATTAGAGTTCCTTTTATAAAAACGATCACTCCGGCTGTTTGGGCGTTCATTGCTAATATTAGCAACCCAGATACTGTATGCTTCTGTTCATTCTGTCCAAATGCTATTAATATGTTAATTGGTGATTGAACGACTTTATAGCTCAAAAAAAGCATATCCGATGTATACTGTTAAAAATGCAATATGTTGTCTTAGCAGCTGCATTGCATTCTGGTCAATTGAGCCTGTTGACATTGCATGAAAAATATTGATTAATCTTTAATAGAAAAATACTTTTCATGTGGATTGTTTTAACGTGTCTGTTGGTAGTTTTGAGCAGATGATCCTCTCGAGGTATCCCAGACAGACCATTGAAATGTTGCACAGTAAAAGCGTTTACCTTCATTCTGAGGGGCGTTAAATAAAGTCAAAATACTTTGTTACTGTATGGGGTGTTTGGCAACAGCTCCTCCTGTCTCTAAATTTTGTATCTGTGTTATATAGAATCACCTCGAAATATATAAAACGCTCATTCTAAAGCTATAAAAAAAAACTTTTATTTTCAAGCAATTATATACTAATTAAAACTACTTTTTAATATTATATTTCTTATCTACATAGTCTGTTCTGAAAAATGCCGATACATTTCTACACACTGTACCTTTAGGGATAGTTCAAGATAAACTTTGTTGCTTTCGACCAGTGGCCCTTGGTTACTATTCCCCTGCTACTTGTCCCTTTACTTTCCACCTGTCCGGTTTCAGCATTGTCTCGATGCCACACTGGGCCTAGGTGCCACCTCACCCCAACTCTGGTTTCTAGTGCATGGCAGGCAGGCAGCAGGGCTTCACAGCACATCAGGGGGCTAATGAGAAACAGTATGGCCGCGGGATAATGTATCCTGACCTGACAGGCCGTGACACACAGTCCGCCAGCCTTTTTCTCTCCTTTACTCTACTCTGCCCTAGCATCTCTGACACTTTCAATTTGACTTTAGTGAATGTGGAGAGTTTGCTATTATAATTTTCAGCCCTAACTTCGAACCCTACACAGTAAAAAGTGCTGGGTTAAAAAACAACCCAACCATAACCCAGCTCCTGGGTCACTATTGGACAGAACACGTGCTGGGTTGAATTGACCCAAGGGCTGGGTTACAGTTTTTAACCCATAAACTGGGTTATTCATTTGACCCAATCTGTTGGGTTAAATTAACCCTATGCTGGGTTATAACTACCCTTACACTGGGTTAATCAATTGACCCAACCTATTGGGTTAAATTACCGGTAACCCTATGCTGGGCTATAACTACCCATAAACTGGGTTATTCATTTGACCCAACCTATTGGGTTAGATTAACTCTTGTTGGGTTAAATACTACCCATAAACTGGGTTAGTTCTTGTCTCATTGCCTTGTTCTCTCTCCATACTTCCCTTATTCCTTCCCTAAATTACCATAAAGTCTCCTAAAAAGTTGACGTCGAGGGTGCACTGCTGTAGCTGGAATTTTCCTTTTATCTATCTATCTAAACGAGCAGAGCGTAGAGTGTATGAGAGATTGTGAAAAAAGGTGAGATAGCATCACCACATGTAGGCAGACTATTCCCTCTCTCATATAAATCCCGCTGTGCCCTAGCAAGATGGGAATACCTCTCCAGAAGATCTAACTGGTGATGAGTAGGGCAGGGGATTGTGGGAGTGGAGTGGCAGCAGCCTTGTCTCTGGTCTTGGCTGTGCTGCAGGGCCCGATGCTAGATGTAATTTACACTCTGCCCACCTCGGGGAAGAAACCATTACCTCCCTCCAGCAAGCATATGCCCTTCCCGTGAGGCAGTGAGTGTCGGCTTTCATATAAAAATGGATCCGTTGCTATTACAACACCCCCCTCCCCCTCCCCTTTCCCCCCTCCCACCCGCTCATACTGAAGGTGTTCTGTATATTAAAAAAAGACACGTAGAAGAAATGAGGAATGAGTAGGAGATGATATTGACCAAGAGAAGGCCATGGGCGAAACCGGAGGGCTGTCACTATTTTATGTCAAAACATTAAAAGCAGCTCGAGAGCTTTTTGTTGTGACAGAATGATTCCCGAGGCGGCACCATCCCATACTCCACTCAGACGGAGACAGAAACACTAAATGAGTTGGAAGTCTTATTTTTTCTCTCTCTCTCTTGCTCCCCTTTAGCTGGTAGCAGTTGTCCCAAAGAAACCGCGGTGATAACACAAGGCTGAGATTCAGCAGCGTCTGTTCTTTTGACTGGAGCCATGGCTTAACGCTTTCACTTTCACTCATGTTTATATCTCCAGACTGATGTGTTTTTTTGTAGTACTGCATCATCGACGGATGACTGATATACGATATTCTATTTTGGCATTTTCATTTCAGTAAGTGCTCCATTAATATGAGGTCGCCCTTCTGGTTGCATATAGCTGCCAAGCCTTATAATAATTCAGCATTCAAACCATAATTTTTTTTTGAATTCCCCCGAAGTCTAAGAGAGGCACATAAACCAATCAGACCATTGACGCCTGCACTTGATTAAGTAACCTACTGACCACATTCATTTACAAATATTCATAAAATTAATATTAACTTTATGAGTTCATTATATGTCACACTATCTTGTTAAGTGCCTTATGTTGCTGCTTCCAAATGGCCCAAAAAAGCTGTGGAAAACCAGACATCTGCTCCCAGATTCAACTGATAAAGTGTATGTACATATCATGTTAATACAGAATATTAACAGAGCCTTAATACAGTAAATGTACCAAAGTGTTTCCCTCTGCATCGACCCCCGTACACACACACACACACACACACACACACACACACACACACACACACACACACACACACACACACACACACACACACACACACACACACACACACACACACTTTGCATTTTTATTGTCTACTGTACACATTCCAAGTTAATTAAACACTGCTGCTTGCTGCTAGCTGCTTTTTGGGGCTACTTTTGCTGACTGTAGTAGACTAATAATAGAATCCCACCACTTTATTTTTTTTTATTTATTTTTTTAAATCTCTCTGTCTGCCCACAGCCAGAGTTCATTATCTAAAGCGGTCTAGCACACAATTATTTGTGTATATGCTTCATGTGATGCATCCAGTCGGGCGTCAGGCGCTTTACAATAGTTGTTATATTCATTTCAGTCAGCGTAAACAATAACCATGTTATATAGTGTTTTATCTATCAACCCAGTCAAAACTGTTCATACCTTTTCCAGGGGCCACAATTAAAGGCAAAAGGAAAGCGCATACAAACCTTATTTACAGTAACATTGTTTGACCATATAAGCAATTATAGGTTAATATGATAAGGAAGGAGGGTTTATACACTCAACAAAAATATAAACGCAACACTTTTGTTTTTGCTCCCATTTTTCATGAGATGGACTTAAAGATCTAAAATTCATTCCAGATACACAATTGTACCATTTCTCTCAAACATTGTTCACAAATCTGTCTAAATGTGTGATAGTGAGCACTTCTGCTTTGCTGAAATAATCCATCCCACCTCACAGGTGTGCTACATCAAGATGCTGATCTGACATCATGATTAGTGCACAGGTGTGCCTTAGACTGTCGACAATAAAAGGCCACCCTGAAATGTGCAGTTTTGTCTCACAGCAAAATGTCACAGATGCCACAAGCATTGAGGGAGCGTGCAATTGGCATGCTGACAGCAGGAATGTCAACCAGATCTGTTGCTCGTGCATTGAATGTTCATTTCTCCACCATAAGCCGTCTCCAGCAACTTCGCACAGCCATTGAAGAGGACTGGACCAACATTCCACAGGCCACAATTGACAATCTGATAAACTCTATGCAAAGAAGATGTGTTGCACTGCATGAGGCAAATGGTGGTCACACCAGATACTGACTGGTTCTGAGTCCCCAGACCCCCAAAAAAGCAAAAAAATGCACATTTCAGGGTGGCCTTTTATTGTGGACAGTCTAAGGCACACCTGTGCACTAATCATGATGTCAGATCAGCATCTTGATGTGGCACACCTGTGAGGTGGGATGGATTATCTCAGCAAAGCAGAAGTGCTCACTATCACACATTTAGACAGATGTGTGAACAATGTTTGAGAGAAATGGTACAATTGTGTATCTGGAATGAATTTTAGATCTTTAAGTCCATCTCATGAAAAACGGGAGCAGAAACAAAAGTGTTGCGTTTATATTTTTGTTGAGTGTATTTTGGGTGATTTCAAACTGTTAATGACTTCACCCCATATAATTGATTAACACTACTTTTAAACTTAGTATGAAAAGTTCTCAGACTACACTAATAAACTCTATAGATTCATGTGAATAGCTGTAGGCTCAATTCTTTGTAAAACAAAAATCAAAAAATGTGTGACATGGATCAAGGTAGAAAAAGGGCCCACTACACAGAGACTACTTGTGTGTGGGCCCCAGAGTTTTGTTTTACACCCCTGGTAGACTGACACAATTCTTTTAAAAAATGTACAGATCGAACATAAGTCAAAAACAAAAAGTACAAAATTAGCTTCAGTGTGTTCAGACAGAAGAGTTGAACACAGAGTCAGCTGGCATCTCAACACAGCTCCCTGGAAAGCTGCTGCTCTCACCACAGCTGGCTGGCCTGCGTCACTGCAGTATCAACAGGGACACACTCTCTCTAGAGGGGTCTCCAACCCACTGTGTGTGTGTGTGTGTGTGTGTGTGTGTGTGTGTGTGTGTGTGTGTGTGTGTGTGTGTGTGTGTGTGTGTGTGTGTGTGTGTGTGTGTGTGTGTGTGTGTGTGTGTGTGTGTGTGTGTGTGTGTGTGTGTGTGGAGCCAGCTGGAGGTTGCTGAAATGGGAGATGATTAGGAATGAAAGATAACTGCAAATGAATTGACAGAGTGTTGATTGAATGAGTTAGTGGGGGAGCGCGTGAATCTAGGTCTTGTTATGTTTCTCTGATATTTAAGGCTCCCATCACATTTTTTTGACCAGCTTTCACTTTTAAATATCCTCATAAATCAAAAGGATAACATGTATAGATTGGGAATCTATACATGTATTTGTTCTGACAGAGTCTGACAGTCTCGATTTATCCTAAATATATTTGATTTGAATATATTTTATGGGGACTAGTCTCTCTCTTTCCATCCAGCGTTTCTTCGATGAGTTGCATAGTGATGTGCTTGTTAGAGAGACCTAGCCCTTGAGGTCCCAATCAACAACCATTATGTCTTTGTCTGTTAAGTTGATCACCGAACCTGCTTAGTCATCGTTCTGCAAGTCACTCTTGATAAGTGAGTCAGCAAAACCCCTAATGTGTTACAACATTTACTGTCAGGTTAATGTCTCTTTCACTACAGCCCATGTCCAGCCTCAGTAAAGGAAGACGTCAACTATTGCATTACGTAATGCCAGTTCAGTGAACTTCCAATGGGATCGAGAGAGCTTTGATAGTTGTTGATTCAAATCATTGTCCCTTTGGAGGGTGCAGTTCGCCTTGTTTTTTTGTCCACCCAATAATAAGGCTTCTTGGTAACGTTGAACAATGCAATCACAATGATATTCCATTGGTAAAAACACAAGCAACCATATTCAAAGCAAAAAATAAATGTCTATCAAAACTGTCCAGGTGTTTGGAAATACACTTCCTGACAATTGATCTGGTCTCGACAAAATCAAGTTCATCACAAATCCACTGCAGTGAACTTTAGAGATGTTAGTTAGTTGATTGTGTTACCTTTGGACAGGTAAGCTATTAGTGATATCAGTCTTATCAATCAAACATATTTCCCCAAAGGTCTAACGATTCCAAAGGTTTGAGGTCATTACCAGTAATCAAGTAACTTGTTTTGTGCTGACATCTGATCTTATTTCTAACTGTTAAGGTGAAAGGAAAAATCCTTAGCAGAAGGTTAAATAAAATACTGAAGCTCTAAAAGAAGAAAAATGTAAGCCATGAAGGATTGCTTCTGTAAGCTAATGATGTACCCTGCAACCTCCAAATTTGCTGTTGTACACTTAAAAAACAAAACAAAAATAAAAAGTCTAATCTGCCTATGGATGCTAAATGTTGCTGTTCTCAGGTGTGCGTCCTGAGAACACACCATTCTGTTTTGTAGTTTCCACGTCAAGCTTTTCTGTTTCAGAGGGTGGTTGCAGAACCAGGTTGTGTTAAGTCATGTGTCTTGGGGAGCATTTAGACCTGGGGCCTATTTCAGGTAGCTGGTTTTACATACTCTGGGTTTAACCCTGCGCTCTGAGTTGGTAAACTCAGAGCGCAGGGTTGATAAGCAACTCTGGGTTTTCGGTTTCAGAACAGTGGATCAGCGTTGGGTTTATCAACTCTGAGCGTGTTCACTCTGGGTGGAGCGTGTGCATAAAAGCCATCGTCAATGGATCGCTGATAACATGATTCACCATGGAAACAGAAGAAAGAAATGATTGATCCTCCCACTTCTCCACTTCTCAAAAAAGAAAAAAAGAAATCTCCGCTCCTCCCACTAGAGCTAGGAATATTAACAAATGAGTTTATGGTAGCCTATGGAGAAGAATTAACGGGATATTGTCTCATAACTCTGATCTAATCTCCTCGGCAATTCAGGAAAAAACAGAGCAAACATTTTTTGTCAAGATAATCATTTCGCTTCCGTATGAGAAGCCATAGTCTATTTTAAAAAGTTACGCATATCAGCTGTAAAGTAATAAAGCTGGCGCAGCACAGCATTGCTGACAGTGCCTAAAGCCTACTGTGCAGTAAACAGAACAGACTGTGGCTTCTTTTAAATGGGGAGTGAAATACATGAACGTCAAGACACATTAGGTGACAGTTTCCATTGAAGAGCATGATTGATTTATTACCAGATCCATTTTCCTCAAGTGATCACAGTTTAAATTATTATATCATTTTTATATTCATATTAGGCTATTTAACGAGGCTTGTCTGTGACTTTAGGATCGCACAAGTGAACTACAACGATCGCGTGCAGCCGCAGCGTTACATGAATCCACCTGACAAAAATCTGTTCAGTGGCACAGACGTTAAAAAGCATACAATACAAATAGGTTTATTAATCTGATTGTAGAACATGTCACGATGTGTAAGGTGGCCGCCTATATGAACGGACCGAGGGCTGAGAACAAGGCTACTGATCAGATAAATGATTGGTCAAACGTAAAATCATCAGGAAATGATAAAAACATCCCGATGGAGATTTCTATAGAGTGATTTTGCTTCAAACTGTACAGGGACGCGTGTGACAGTGACACTCTTTCTTCAGTCGGAGCTGCAGCGTAAAGTGAAAACAAACTCAGGGTAGGTCTAACCACCTATCCAGCAGGTTAGACCCACGGCGTATGTTGCCGCAGTAACTGACTCTCGGTTGCACTGAACCTGCTACCTGAAACGGAAAACCCAGAGTTTCCACCAACTCAGAGCGAACAAACTCTGGGTTGCCTCAAAACCAGCTACCTGAAACAGGCCCCAGGTCAGCGAAACCAAAATAAAATTGCCTTGATATTTACTTACTTACTCAGTAGCCATTGTGAAGTCTTTGCCAGTCAAGCATAGCAACATCACTTTAGAGAACTTTTGAAGTAATCAGCAAATGTTAAAATGGTGGTTGCTAAGAGGCCAAGCCAGATGTTGGCCACGCTAACTCAGCACTTCCAGAAGCCTTTACTCACGCTGTAACCGAGACCAGACAAACAAGAGGTAGGGGGGCTCAAGAGTAGCAAGTGTGTTGATAATTGTCTCTTCGATCTTGATGTCCATTAGATGTATAGCACCTCCCTGACTGATCCTCTCAATCTTCACACACACACACACACACACACACACACACACACACACACACACACACACACACACACACACACACACACACACACACACACACACACACACACACACACACACACACACACACACACACACACACACACACACACATATATAAAACAACACATGTTGGAGAATAAAAACCCTATCCCATTCCTTTCCCACAGGGCTCTTAGCTCTTAGCATTGATTATTAATGGAAGGTTTCAAAAGCAACGGGGGGAGGGGGGGTCGAACCTGATCTTGCTCTTTATGCATACCGACGTTAAGAGAAACCTGTCAGGGGTCGGAGGCTACTCTCTTCCCAGAAACCCAACTGATGGGAAAGTGCACGCCTTGCGTAATGAATTCCTGCTCAGCATTGTGTGGTTACGAGGGTCATGGCAATGTTTGAAGATGATGACGGTGCTAATTTCTGCCCTTTAATGAGTATTGACTGATATTAGTCATTGGGTATCAGTGAGGACACTGTTGGATGGGCGTTTACCTTGTTATTGTATCAGATGAACTGGGGAGAGATGAGAATCCGGGGGGGGGGGGGGGGGGGCATTGTTGGTGTTTTGTTACGGTGGGCTCTGGAACTGTAATATTTTCAGAATATCCTTTTTATGGACAAAAATAAAGCTCACCAGAAACTTCAGTGGGTGGTTTAAGCTGGTGGAAACAAAGAAACCAGAAAGTACACACTCCAAAGTTTGAATAAACCAGATACAGTTAAGCCAGATAGCACCAAATCACAGCATAGTGGCTACCTCAAAATGGTTTTATTTAAATTAACTGCTGTGTGTTTGTCAAAAGTGACATGGTGCTATTGTTAATAGTGTAACACATGTTTTTCAACTATTCCTGGTCCCAACATTTTTATTTCAGCACTTGCTGAATTGTTGTATCTCCGAAAAAATTGAATGGCAATCCATATGATAGGCCTAATTGTTGAGACATTTCACAAAATGTGGACAGAAGATATCAACAATGTCTAAATTGCTCCTGACGTCAAAATGTTTTGAGTGATGATGATTTAAAAAACGTTGTGTTAACACCAACTTTACTGCCATAGTTGACTGTAATTGTTTATGAAACTTATACAACTACATCTAAAACTTTTCCATTGTTGGTTTTTCACCTGTGAAACTGAACAGTGGGGGGGAGATCGCACCATTAAAAGACAAGCTTACACTGCTAAATGTGTTGGAAAAACTTTTTTTATGACGACTCATAAACATCTGTTGGATTGGGCCCCTTGAGGGAGGAATGCTGCTGATAACACTACCCCATCTCATCACAAACAACACCAGCCTCAAACTGCCTTGTGATTTAAATCCAGCGGCTATTTTGTGGTTTATCTTAAAAAGGATTCATGCTCAGTGTTTTTCCCATGGTGCATTTTTCATCTTCCTGTACCCTCTTCTGTCCCTGTGGAGCTAAACGTGATTCAGCAAGTTGCTCAGATCCTGCTAACTCTTTATCAGTTCCTCTCTACTTAAAATAAATGAATAGCAATGCCTGACTGCGCCGAGGAGCAGTCAGGCATTGGTATTTTTATATCTCCTTTAACCTTACTGAGGACTTTTGGCGTACAAAGACAGTCTAAAAACATGGTTTCAGAGTCCTTTCCTTTCACCCCTTAAGTAAAACTCCTCTTGAAACACTCTGTATGCATTTAAGATTAACAAGTCATCTATTTAGTATTTGCTCTGTCTGTGCCACATTCAATTTGCAAAGCTGAGTCAACTGGAGCGAGCTTTTGTTTGAGTCACAACTTATTGTGTTTTGTCGGCGAGCGTCTGTGAAAATACGCCAACGTAGTCCACCATTTTGTTTCCCATGGGCCCCCGTCCCTCCCCGTGTCCCTCGACTGACTCAAAACCTAGTGAGCGAAAATATCCACATGCCTACGTCTTCTGCTCAGCCTGAGGGAACGCAATAATGCCGCAGCTAATCCGATTAACATTAACAATCCCACAGGGGAATTCGCTGCACATCTGCAAAGAACAGATAATTATTTTGCTTCAGATGTTTGCCTCTTCCTTTATCATGTGTGTGTTTTTTTTATTTTGTTGCTTTTTATGTATTTGGAAGACCATCACTTATTTTTTTTTTTTTGTCGGCTTGGATGGGCACCGTTTCAGTGTGTGGCTAACATTGGGGGGGCTGCCCTCCTCCTTGTCTCAAGGGCAAGCTTTCTATGTAAGCATGGCTCACATGGATTCGTTTTTTTTTCTTGAGGTTGTTCAAAGGATTGTTAATGAACGTTTCTCTTTGATGTGAATTTTGTTCCAAATTAATAATAAGTTTTAATTCTAGTAGCCTAATAACAGGGCTGGTAGTACTTAACCGGAATAAAATATATAACAAAGCACCACATTTATCATCATGTCAAATTTCTTTACATAAAATGTATATCACAATAAAACGGACTAACAAATTATATAACAAGTCATACAGCAACCAATCTGTCAAACAGGCGAACCGACAGTGGACAAAAGTGTATACAGTATTTGTATACAACTTTTCAAGGTTTTGTGAAAGCGCAGTAATAAAGTAAGAGAGCAGGTGATCAATTTTAATGAGTAAATAAGCCATACACTATATAGCCCCACTAGTGCACTTTATAGATGCTTGAAGAGGACAGTTGGGCCTGGAACAATCTAACATTTAAATAAGATTACTTCCTCTGTTAAAAAAACTGGCCACTGAGAGCATAATCAGACCGCCGCTTCCCACAACTTTGTATTAAATGTTCCCTGGGCATAGAGGGGCCCATTATCATCTAGACAGAAAAACATCCACTATTGGATGGCTCTCTCATTGATTTCTTGCTTTGCTTGTTTTTAACACAACCCATGTCATTGGATGCCTTCTCTGTCCTCTTGCAGGTTGGGATTCTCTATTTCCAACCCAGTGTTTTCCGCTGCATCCTCCTGCGATGGGTTCGATTGCTGGGTTTCGCCACCGTCTATGGGACGCTGACTCTGAAGTTGTACAGGTAAAAAAGAAACACACACACACACACACACACACATAACACACACACAACTACACAAAAACCATTTGTCCAACATCATTATCCATCCCAGGAAATTCCCATCGGACTGATTGTATTGACCTCTTTAAGAGTGACTTACATCTTAATTCCCTGTAAAAGTCCAAGAGCCCAATGAAGTGTCGAGGCAGCATGTTTCTTGGCTAATTCATCAGCAGACCACTCTACTATGTACATGTTTAGGTGGGGGGTGGATTCACTGCCTCATTAGGTGAAAGAGGGAAATGCCATGGTAAAAGTAATTAGGAAAACAGGGGGTGCTTTGGCCCCCACATGGCTCCATCCATAACGTTGTGTTGAAAAATGGTTGGCAAGAGACACATTACAAGACAAATATGTGAGATTAGAGCATGGGAAAGGATGGCTGGAGGATACAACATAGATACGGACAAGAGGAGGGTTATCTAGTACTTATTCGCAGAATGAGACGGGGGGTCTGCTGTATTCAAAGTAATGCATTTGAAATTGGTCCATCCGTGGGGGTTTTTTGTCGTGTGAATCTCTCAAAAAAAGGCCTAATGAAGATGTTGATTAAGCGGATGTGGCTGATTGGAGGGAAGGCCGGTAGTAAAACCCTTAGAGGTGAGAGTTAACATATCGCACAGATCAATTTTTGATGCGGGGGCTCATTAGCGGGCAGCGCAGTGGACACTTCATCAATGTGCGTGAAGGGCAGAGCCTAAGAATAGCCACGTTTGGTGGTGTGTCGGACGCACAGTTTAATTCCTGTGTCAAAGTGTTTTGTCTTTGTCTGTGGATTTAAAGCTACATGACGTCACATGGAAATGCTTCAAATAACTGCCCTGAGTGACAACACATTTCACAGGTGTGTTGCATTATATCCAAACTGAAGAGGGAAAGAATACGTCCTTAGATACTTCTCACAAAGACGTTCATAGATACTTAATGTTGATGATCGACCATTGCTTTAGTTCTTCTGTTCCCAAAGTGTTGGTGTCAAAAAGTATTGTTTACATCTTCAAAGTGATGCTGTCTTTAATGCTCGAAACGATTCTCCAACATCCAATGATGACAGTTTATTTTTGTGCAGCGATGGTAAAGTGAGAATCATCTAATCTCCCCCTCCACACTGCAGGGTGCTGAAGGTTTTCCTGTCTCGCACGGCCCAGAGGATCCCCTACATGACCAGCTGGCACGTGCTGCGTCTGCTGGGCATCATCCTTCTCATCGTCTGCTGGTTCCTGGTGGCGTGGACATCTGCGGTCTGTCAGAACCCGGACAGGAAGTTGGCCCTCATCGACGTGGGCTACACGCCCGACGGACTGCAGTTCAGCATGTGCCTGCTGGATCGCTGGGACTACATGATAGCTGTCGGTAAGCCCTGGCTGCCACTGCACCCCCCCCCCCTGCCTTGATAAGCTTTGTGTGAATGGATTGAGTATAACTGAGAGTAGCACAGTGAGAAAACATGGGTTATTTGAGGTATTCTTTGCATAAAATCGAGATGTTTTTTTATTGTATGTAACCTCTATTTACAGGTAGTGTCATTGAGACACAGGGTCGCATTCTCAAGAGAGACCTGTTTGGGACAATACAACAACAACAGACAGACAGATAGACAGTTTTACCAATAGTACATACATTCAATATTTAAATGAAAGTGCCAAGTATAGGATAACTTAAAATACAAAGAACAAGAACAAGTTTCCAGTGATGCCTTTTCCGCCGCCCTTAAAATAAGTTTTAATCCCCTAGTGGGATCCAGCTGGACAGCTTTAGTTCCTGCTGCAGTGCGTTCCAGGTTCAGGAGGCAGAACAAGCTCTGTACGGACTGATGGGATAATTTGTTAGCCCTGATAGCATTCCAAGTTTAAAGAAAGTGACTGATGGGGTGAAGGAGAAGTCGGATGAGTAAGACAGTTTGCCACCATCTACTTTTGGCAGCGCTCTTACTTTTCCCAAGAAAAGTAGACATTAATCCTCTCCTCTGGTGCTACACTATTAGACGTTTTGCCTGAGTTGTGCGCAGAGGGTAGGGCCAACAGCATCAGATAAAGACGGATTGAGAAATCAAAGCCGCTAGGAGGGGGGCACCAATCTCACATTGAGGGAATCTGCATGATGTCATTAAGTCTGCTGACTCAGGATTCATGAGAGAAAAACCATGGTCCTGTTTGACTTCTGGGAAAACAGATGGACCCCCAGCCGAGCCTGCATGCTGTGATACTGTATACTATAGGCACATTTTTATTCTGCTTATTAGGGAGGTAAAAATAGGCTGATATTAGGGAGGTGCGAGTCGGCACTGACTTCACCCACATTCGGGTCATAAATTCAATGCACAACCAGTGGCTATAAATCTTCCGGATTTAGAAATATGCACCTGCATACACTCTCAGTCAGTGGTCTAATTGTAATACATTTCACATGCAAAAAGCTATTTATTCTTATATAAGCTCTACAGGCATCTCATCTTCTTGCTGACCCTCCAGCATTTTCTTATGACGTCAGCATTTTCTTATGAACTGTGCAAACGTCAGTTTTGTCTTAATGTTCTTTTTAGAGCCTTTTCGTAAGGCTTTTCATACAACTTTAAGGTACCTTTTGAAAAGGGTTCATACTTTTGAAGTTATGACTTTATCAATGTTTAATGAGTTGTTCAGAAATGCTGTTTAGATCAGTACTAAGCCATTTAGGAAAAAATCACGGGTTGAAAAGCTATTAAAAATGTACTTGTTGCTTGATGCTTATCCTTCCCTCCAAGTGTCTTCTATTAATATTTAAAACGATATCTGCACTCAATAATTTTGTCTTTAGAACAGTGGCTTAAAGCTCTTTGGGTTAACTCGAGACTTCTTTGATGCATTTAAATGTATTTATATCCGTCAAATTTAAAAAGAATTTTGAATATCCTTATAAATACTTAAGATACATATGTTAACCCTTACATGGCCACATACCGTACTTAAGAATACACCTTCTGTGATTATCCAATAACATATATTGCTCACTGGGGTGTCTGTAGAAATACAAGTGATTGACTGACCCCATAGAAGATGAATTAAGGATGAGAGGTTTTTAGGTAGCAAGCAGCGTGTTCATTGCTGCTTAGTTGGCTACCTAGGAGACATTACATGGGGTTGCTATGGAGGTGCACAGGGATTAGTTTATTGTTCAGAGAATACAACCACAGCTGTTCTAAATGAGCTTGATAGCTTGTGTTGAGCAGGGCATTTTCCCTGTATACCAGTGTTGTACAACAATTTTCACCAGACTCAGTCAATTGGCTGATTTACAAAACCTCTTTTTTCGTTGGCCCGTAAAGCCATTTGCACTGCATTGAAAGGATTTCTTGGCCTGTGTGCACATCATTTTGCTAACCCCTCCTTTCTTTTCCATGCTTGCCTCCTAGCCGAGTTCCTCTTCCTGCTGTGGGCAGTGTACCTGTGTTACGCCGTGAGGTCGGTGCCGTCTGCGTTCCACGAGCCTCGATACATGGCCATCGCTGTTCACAACGAACTGGTCCTGTCAGCCATTTTCCATGTCATCAGGTAACTACCCCCCATTAGCTTCATATCTAATGTCATAGTCTTTGATTGCTCTCCACTCTTGACATGTTGACGTGTATGTCCTCTAGTAGATTGTATAATTTCCATCACATACTGTAACTGTATAGGCTGCCACATGAGGCTCAACCCATCTGTTCATCTGGGAGTTGTCTTTTATTGTAGTGGAAATCGGCCCACTCCCTCCATGTAAAAAAGCGGCACCACGCAGTTTATAAATGAGACGTTTCAGCTGACACCGCTGCAACCAGGCCTAGCTGGAGTCCCCTTTAATTGAGGGCTCAGCTCCACCACATTATTTACTAATGGACCGTGTCAGAATGATTTATGTTCTCTTCAAGACAGCATAATTATTGGCAGCCATATTCCAGTTGTAAATCAACATCAATCACCAATAAAATTGCATATCATAGACATACAGCCTGATCAGAGTATTTATCACTTTTGATCTGGCTTTTTATGATTACATTGACAACTCCCTTCTTATGACTTTTTAGCCTAGTTGAGGGGCTTTGTTTATGCAGCAAATTGCCGGATGAGATCTTTAATTAATTGGAAAGTTGCCTGGTGTGGCTTGTAGAAGTGATTGGCTGCCACCAGAGACCACACCATGGACTGGGGCTTGTTAGAGGCGTCCACCATCCATTTACGTTCCTCACAGAACCTGCTATTTGCTCCCACAGTGACCAGTTAAGAGCTTAGAAGTCCTTTGTTCGCTGTGATAGTCTTCAGGTTTAAGCCAGGCCCAGGTGTGAATGGGAAGCTGAGAAAAAATGAAGGGGGAATGTATGAGCTGTGGGTGGGGGGTGTGAGTGATGGGGAGAGTTTCAGTGAGACGCTGCAGGCAGAGAGCAGACAGCATGCCAAGGTTTTTAAAGGTGGAATCAGCGATTCTGTTTGTTGTCAAAATCAGTATCTCCTCATGACCTCATAAATCTAGTGTTAATGCACAACCTACGCTCTGTAAACTGGTATGTACCCTTAGGGTATGTGAACAAAGGGGGCTCACAGTAGCTAGCAACATGCATAGGGTGTTTATTAACACTGGATTTGTTTCAGTGCACACACAGTACGGATAGCTAGCGGATTGCGAGGAGATATTCACTGATTTTGACAAAAAGGGATTTTGTCAACAACGTTCTCCAGTCTGGCTGACTGCACCTTTAAAATCCTTATCTGCATAGAAACTCCTCACAAAACATGAAGGAGGGAAGACTTCAAAGCTTTCATATGCTGGACCTTTGCCTTCATGTATGCCTCTAGGCCAATTAACCAACAGTTACTGAGCTAATAGCTATTTGCCAACTTCAACACCGTAATGGGCCTGCTAGATGACATTTGCTTGGATAGAGCCATTAGCATCTGACAGGACATACCTTCACATCCTCAGTCCATGAGGTCTCACTGTGCTAAACGTCTGTTACTTCATATCATATAAAAGGCTGAAGCTGCTTCTCAAACTACTATTGTTTCTGCTCATTTTCCACCAACAGCCGCTCCACAGTCAGCCCAGTATCATCTCATGTATAAATAGGCCGAATATCGTGGCCAGTTCAAGGTCACACCCCTTTATTGTGAATTCAATTGGAAAACTTAGGAAAATATTGAGTCCTTGCTGGCAAAAGGGATCAATCGATTGGAGCATTATGTGAGGCAGTAGAATTGACGCCCAGACAGACCGGTGAATGAATCTAGTTTGGCTGAAACCCATTTAGTCTGACAGTCTCCGTCTCTCCATCTGTACCTAAGAGGTTTACTGCTGGAAGAGCGACGTGTATGAATATCACCACATAAATTAGTCATACCTCACTGCATCTACAATATGGAAATTTGGTATTTTTAACCCAGCTATCATAAAGATGTTAGGATGTTTTATCAGCTTGATTAAGGATTCTGCAGTATTAGTAGTTTACTATACCCAATATTGACTCTATTTGAAGCTAATTAAATAATTGATTAAGATTAGCGAAAGATCCCTCCTCTTGTGTTCACACCAGATTACTTTTCCCTGTTTCCCTGTCCTGTGTATCTTTCCAATTTGTTTTCATTTTACTTCATGAAAGGTTCACTCTTGCTCCGGAGCTCCATCCAGACTGGATGCTGCTACTGTTCTTCACACACACCCACTTAACTGTAACAGTGACATTGGGTCTGCTAATCATCCCTAAGGTAAACCTCACAAGTCATGTTACTCATATGGCATGAATTGAAAGTACAGCACCTAGGTTAGAAATCAAGCTTTATACTGTATTTAAGGCACGTGTACATCTTCTGTAGGACCCAATTGGTTTGGTTGTAAGAGCAACATACAGATTGACAGATTGATGCTCTGAAGTTTTAATGAGACTTGTTGTCGACTATTATTACATGTTTAACCATGTTGGGAGATATAGTTCTTAGCAGCAGTAGGCCTACTTCACTGTTTGTGTATTTTTTTTTAATACCGCTCCAGTTCCTGTTTGCTGGCACACACATGAGAGATGACATCGCCTCTGAGGCCTATGAGGACGAGCTGGACATGGGTCGTTCTGGGTCGTATCTCAATAGCAGCATCACATCAGCGTGGAGCGAACACAGCCTTGATCCTGAGGACATTCGGGTAGGCAGTGTTTTCCTTTAACCTTTCCTTCTCCATTGTATAACCTGGTGACATGTTGTAAACTAAAATCTTCTAAAAAAATTACTGAGCCATGGCAGTTTTTTATTGCAGACACCAGAGGAAATGGGCCATCTCAGTTCTAGTAATGGCTGTGGCGTAAGGTCATGCGACAGTCTTTGGGAAAAACGTACCAACGTGAGCAGAGATTTCTGTTTGTCTGTTAGAGCTGAAGAAGTCTCTCTTCCAAAAACACTAGGGCAAGCCAGACATCCTGCTACTTGAGAGCATTGATTTTATTGGATGTTCATAGAGAGAGAGATACAATCAACTGAAGATCTGAGCTTAGAGGCTATTTCAGACCTAACATTTAAACACACCCCGTTTCCTAGTTTGATGCTGTCCAAGACTGTCCTGTCTTTGCTTTTTGCAGCACGCTTGTCATATTCCTTAGTGCATCATTTAACAAACGTTTGTAATCACTTGTCCTACATTTGAGCTGCATGTTTTCTGTGCAGTAGATGGTCTGCTTTTTCTGTAACAGTGTTATGATTCTAAATTATTTTTTTAAGCTGAAAAAATAATCGGTTCTCCTTTGATGACTATGCAGGAGGAACTGAAGAAGCTCTACTCACAGTTGGAGATTTACAAGAGGAAGAAGATGCTGGCAAACAACCCTCATCTCCAGAAGAAGCGGAGCTCCAAGAAAGGACTGGGTCGCTCGCTGATGAGGCGCATCACCGAGATCCCAGAGTCGGTCCACCGGCAATGTAGCCGTGAAGACAAGGAGGCTGGAGAGCACGGGAGCAACCGTAACAGCATCTGCATGTTGAAGAAGAACCCCTTTGATCCCACGCACTCAGCAAAGCCACAGAAGGAGGAGACGCTGAAGAACAAGGTTTTCTCCCTCAAGAAGTCCCACAGCAGCTATGACCATGTGCGTGACCCGGGTGAAGACACCAACAGCTCGGCGACAGACAAGATGGAGGTGACCTCAGCTGAAGGCTCCCTCCTGGATACTCTTATGGGCAAGAAGCTGGTCAAGAAGAAGTCCACGGACAACATGAACACCCCCAGTGAATCTACAGAATCAGTTCCTTTGGTCTGCAAGTCGGCCAGCGCACACAACCTCACCTCAGACAAGAAACCACTTCATCCTAGAGCCTCCATGCTGCAGAAGTCCCTCAGTGTCATCGCCAGTGCCAAAGAGAAGACGTTAGGCTTGACGGGGAAGACCCAGGGCGCAGAGGAAGGCAATAGGAAGAGTCAGCCAAAGAGCAAAGACACAAGGGCCAATGCAGACCCAGAAAATGAATGCCAACCCAAGATGATTATCAGCCAGTCGGTTGAGTACAAACAGACTACGGCAAAAGCCAGGACCGTGAAACAGCCAGTCAGTGGCAGCAATCCCACAATCTGTTCTGATCCCGTCAAGGGAAAGGACCTCTACGACCTCTCAGAAGTCTGTCCCTGGGAAGTGGAAGATGTACCGACTCCAAATGAAAACAAGGTCCAAAAGCATGTATCCATTGCACCAAAAGAAACCACAACGGTCCACGGAGGTAGCACCAAGGGAGTCAAATCTCAGAAGGAGAAAACAAAAGCCTCTGATCAATCGCCGTCGAGTAGCAAGCATTCAAAGGACACTCAAAAGACAACTGCTGTACGGGCGGATGTATGTCCATGGGACGATGTGAGTGAAAGTCAAAGCAGTCAAGTGGAAGGATCGAAGCAACAGATACACAGTCAGGCTACCAAGCTGGCCAACACCCAGCCGCCTCTTTCCACAACAGAGAACTCCAAAACACACCGGGTAGATGTTTGTCCATGGGACAGCGAAGAGGCCGAAAAGACAATCGAATTAGCCCGGTCACCAGACATGACAAGACGAAGACAAGGCACTTCTCCCGTGGATGGGAAAGGGAGAAGTGCCCTCTCTGAGCCTTCCAAAGTAGGGGTCTCACTCCAGCCACCATCCGCAAAAGTGGATGTTTGCCCCTGGGACTACGAAAGCACAGCCGTATCTCCAAGTGCTGGACAGAGAACACCAAGTCCCTCGCGATCATCCAAAACCAAGGAATCCCCTTCCAAAAAGAAGGATACCCTTTCCACAAGGACAGTTGAGAAAGAGAAATCAAAAGACATTGACGATGAGAAAAGTAGACAAACAAAAGCTAAGGACAAAAGTGAATCTTCAGAGAAACACGTGAGCCAACAGAAAATGGCCGACGTGTGCCCATGGGACGCAGAGGGTCATCAGGAGGTGCTGGTGGTAGAAAAAAGGAAAAGTGCAAATGTTGGAGCAGCCAAAGCAAAGCCAACTGAAGTCTGTCCGTGGGATTTTGATGATTCGTCAGACAAAAGTGCTTCTGCATTTAAACAGAGCGTTCCAACTCCTAAAGGCGGGGTTGTAGGTGCTACTAAGAAGGCAGATGTTTGTCCCTGGGACTTTGATGATAGCACATCGAGCAAGAAGGCATGACACTCGACCTTAACGGACCATTGAAATTATAGTTATTGATGTGTCTTTTTTTTCACTTTGAAATCGTTAAATATTACCTTTTTAGTACGGTGACTTGGAAGAAGAGTTGATCAAGTTCCACAAGTTGCCTTCCTTTCCGAGGTTTTGTTCCTGTTTTACCTATTTTAAAAATATGTAAAATGTACAACAAAAACAAAACAAAGTCATGACGAGCATTCCAGAATATTACAGGAAAATCCTGAAGATAAATCTTAGACTAATTATGCAATTTTTGATTCAGCCTTTTCACTTCATGAGCATTGTTGAACATCTACATGTATCATGTTCTGTATTCAGCCGACAATTCTTACTTTTTTTGTGCATTTACATCATCATTAAATGGGCTAGGATGGGATATGACAACAGGAGGTGCAAGGAAAAGGTTGGAAATGAATGTGCAAAAAAAGCTAAAGTGAAAGCCAAAGAATTAGGGAACATTTGCAAAGAGGGATGTTGTTTCTAAAGCGGTCAAGGATAGTTTATTAGTTTGTGTCCAACGCTTGGCACAGAGGGAAGGACTCAGTGAGGAAATCAATTTATAGCACTTTAGCCAGCTCCATAAATTAAGAACTAAGAACAGACTCTGTTCTACCTGTGCATTTTGTCTTCTTATTTTCCACCTCATTGCATGATGTCAAACTGGATATCGCACACCGACCAAACTTAGACATGTTCTATTTTATTTTTTATTTTTTTTTAAATCTATTTAATTGTAGTTCTCTGCAGATTAAAATGCTTCCAAGTCTGCAGAGATGTCCTGTATGTGCCTAACTAACTAGCATTGTCTTGTATCAGTCTGAAGTGAAGCAAGTGGTTTCCTCTTCAGCACTTTGTGATGGTGAATTATATAAACAGCATGCACAGCCAGGTATCGAGAGTAGTTGGACCCTACACGTTTGTCAACGTAAACATTGAATGTGTTGACGAATATATAATGGTTGTTTTAATCTAATTTTTTTAATATACCAGAGAGGCTCGCTTTCCTGCTTTCATATTTCCAAAAGCTCATTCAGGATGATAAAGATTATATGAGAGCAGCATTAACATGAAATTGTGTCAAAGGGACTCATACAGTATGTACACTGTAAAAGGTGGGGATAGAAATAATACTGGGGGATACCAAGGAATAATTAGCAAAAGCTTTCTTTTTGAATCCCGCATGGGTCTTTGTTGTGGCTTGCACCGAGTGTGTGTATGTGTGTCTGAGGACACACTATCATGTATTTAAAGTAAAAACGTTAATGTGTTACCCCAAAGAGTTGAACCTCTGGAGTCTCATACATGATCAAGTCATGGTAGCCCTTTCTGTACTTGCATTCCCTCTGTCTCCAACTCCAAAAACTATAAAGGAGAGTAGGATTTTACTGATACAGCCTGCCCTATTTTAACTGGGGCCTTATATTCTTAGTTTTGACCATCCGTCTAATTGGTGACAGTAATGTTGCATTTGCTAAGACCTGCAACAGGCAAACTCACATAATTTAGTTCAACCGTAGCTAACCTGAAGTGAGGCAATTGTGCTATCAGAATAAGGTTATCTTTTCCAATGACGATCATAGAAATATGCTAATACTGTATCATTGTTGTTGAGACTTTAAGTCGACTTACAACAACCTGTTCAACTGCCTTGATCTCATTCATTTTAATGGATTCAGCAGCTAATTGTCTGGGACTTGATAACGTCACTTTTCTTAATCACACCTAAAAAAATTGGTCCATTGTTTGTCAAACCAACATGAACAGTTGTCAGTGACCACAAGATGAGACACCTTGAAATGCTTCATAAACTGGGGGTTTAGCTGGCAATTGAAAGACCTGTTTCTTGCCAGGAATGTCAGACTTTTATTAGCAATGTCGCCTTTTTTCCAAAGCATTGCGATTACTTATACAATTGTATCATAATTAATAGAAAACAATTGTCATAACTGCAAAAATAAAGCCCATGTTATGGTAAAGATTATACGAGAGCTTAAACATTTTGAAATCATTTTATTATACGTCCATTTTGCGGTGTATTTGCATTTCTGTATTGAAAGTTCACAAGTAACGTAATGCATGTTCTTCCCATGTTCTTGTTATTTAGTGCAAGTAAGCTGAAGACCAATTGATTAATGAAGCCAATCATTTTGGAATGAGGCAGCAATGTGGTTACCAATTAATAATCTGACTCAACCTTTTGAGGGTTTTGAATTCTCCAGTGTTTTGTATCAAAATATCAAAATATTCAACATGCACTATCCATGAACACCTAACAATAACTGATGACATCAAGATAACTGTGTATCAATATTGCATCTACAGTACTTCATGGTATCTTGTGAGAATGACATGGTATCTCGGAATGTTGTTAGCGATTGTAATGATCTATAATTACTGTCAAATTCCTCGATATATAAAAATAAATGCTTAATTTAATTTAGCACGTCTCAACCGAAAATAATCCAGTGACCAATATTTGTAGCTTTTTTTATCCCAATTGTTTTCGACAAGATTCTATAGGCTCCACAAACATAATTTAGACTCCACATCCTGTATCCCCCCTTCACCTACTGCGTAAATTACACCTGCCATCGACCTGTGGGGGTGGGGATGGGCTCGGACAGAGATATTTCAAAACGTTGAGTGTTTGCCTTACAGCGCGAGATTTGTCACCACCTCTGCTTTATGAGCTCCTTCAGGAATAGTGTCTGAGGAGACCTGTCAACGTGCATGGATTGATTGTAATGCTTTGATGGATCTATATGATATTTATGAACCAGATGTTTGCCGTCATCCATCATCTGCAGCGTGGTAGCGGATGCAGGATGTAACACGGGGATCCCTCGTGTGACAAAGACAATTCAAGCACATGCTCTCTCTCTCTCTCTCTCTCTCTCTCTCTCTCTCTCTTGTCTTTTTTTTATTTATTTTTTTATTTTACAGGGACTTTCAAATCACTGCCACGTTGGATTTCACTGCTCTGGGTGATGGATAATAAACACTATATTTTATTTTAAAACACCTATTTTGTCCTTCTAGGAAAGCTATTTTAAATAAGAAGATTATTATTTTATGACCATGAAATGACCTTAAAAAAAGAGCTCAGCTCACACAGGCTACATGATTTTTGGTCAAATTAAATACATCTGTTTAAAGAAGAACCATAACAAGCAATATATTATTACACAATCAAGCAAGGAAGGTATTTTTACCCCTGGTTTCACAAGAAATATGTATTTATTAATGTTGATTTTGAACATAAACCACACACTTTGCCCATGAGATCAGTCGTTGGAGCACAAAGGGAAACGTATTATCAACATTTATAACAATGCAATATGCTACGGAATGCGCCACATTTTCAGTCAATCTACTCTGTTGATTTGATTTCAGATGGTATGCTTGCTGTAGTATTCATCACTTCAGTCAGTCCATAGCTGTCTGTGTATTAACATGTTTATACATAACCAGTGTCTTACTGTCTGTTTCTCTGGAGATTGTATTTTTAGACGTGTCATCGATGAAAACAGTGAACGTTTGAACCTCAACCATCTACTCGGGTGTGCAAATCGAGACCATTGTTGTGGTAATATCTCGACATTGTCCACCATTCAGCTCTTTATCATGGTGCGTTCTGTTGGCCAGCTGCTTTCATTTGAAACCTGACTTCTCTTGTGTCTCGTGACAGTACCAAGTCACCCGATGACAAATACAACTACTACTATTGCTACTACTACTACTACTACTATTCAATGCTGTAACGTCGTAAATCGTGTGGCTTCTGCATGAATTCAAGAAAAAAAATATTAAAAAATAGGACCGATGTTTCACTGCCCTTGATAGAACAAAAAAAGAGTAAAAAAAATGATCTTTTATGGACTGTTACAAGTTGTATAGTGAGTGATACTGTCCCTAACGTATTATGTGCTTGTTATAACTATTGCTCTATGACAAGCTTATAGCATCAATATATGGGAATATTTGGTAGATTTATATTGTGTTACATTGTGATAGCATGTACATAAAAGATACCTCCTCTGCAATAAATATTTATATGAAAATTGAGTGCGTGCTCAGTGTGTTTTTGAAGGTTTTACTGCACTTCGAAATGTGTTATGGTTTACATTTGAAAATGTGCCTTCTTAGAACCTTAGGGATTTCCAGTCCTTTATCTGCAACATTCACATTTCTGTAGGAAGTTGATTCAAGTCATCAATTGTGCATTTGTCCTTCATACGCATCACTGTCTCAGGTTATTTTTCTTATTCTTCATGTAGACACTGGAGAGACCCATGCCCTTTAAAAGCCTCGTCCATCAAAACCACTTTGGGATATGTGCGTCTTGGCGACTGTCCTGAAATGCTTTTATGGCTTGTTGTGGTCTTTTGGACAGATATCTATGGAGGCTCTGCAGGAAGCCAGAGATATGAGATGCTATCAAATGCTGACTCCAGACCCCTGTGGTAACAGAGAAACTGAGTGCTGTTATTTTCCAATTCCAAAATGATTGGTTAAGGTAAAATTATTTATTCCCCGAGCCAAAGGGCATATCCGTTCTTGCTCTATTAATACTAATATTGAGCAAGCATGAAACATGGAGTGTCTACATAGTCACAAGTGCTTATGTCTCCATGAGAATGGCAGCCATGCAGCTAAATAACGTTGCAAAAGGGCATGTTGTAAGGCAAACATGTTAGCATCGATTCCTGAGCTCTTCCGTAGGCATTCTAATAAATAGAAGATCAATACTGGCTGCTGCAGGGAACGGAAAATATAGAAACGTCAGAGAAGAAAACACTTAACTACACAAAATAACCTGTGACGAGGAGATGCAGTAACTATTGATGTTCTATTTAGCAGCCATGATGGTGAGGTAGCAGCCTGCGTAATACATAAAGGAAAAATATAGGTAACATTTAAAGCAGCAAAGAACACTTTTTTTCAAATTATCATGTTTGATTCACTCTTTTGTTTTTAAATTGATTGGCTCCAAAATAGCTGAATACACCTTTAAAACTCAACTATCCAACATCCGCTGCAAACCGACTCCTCTGGGTCTCCTGTGGTGCATGTGAGAATCCCAGCTGGATGTTTGTGTGTGTGACTCTTTGTTGTCTTTGCTGGGACAGCGGGACACATCCTCCAGAATTGCAGGACTATTTTTTTTCAAACGTCAAACGGTGATCAGTGTATGAATCACACACAACCTTTTTTATGTGGCAGGCAGGCAGGCAGGGCCATGTGGGCTCGTATGTACGAGGGGATGAGGGTAAGGGAGATGAGAGGAAGCTGATCACTTGGCACAAGCCATCGCGCTCCGTCGCTGACTCATCAGTCTTTCAGATGAAGGGACTGGAGGGAGGGGGCAGGCGGGATGTTCAGGACACATGGTGTGTCGTGGTTCACTCATGACTCATACAGAAGGGCTTGTGTGCGTGGGCTGAACCTAGTGAGAGAGATGTGGACTGACACACATGGATTTTACACATGTAGAGACACACAAGCTGTACAACGTGATTTCAAGTTCAGGTGTTGGTTTTTAATATACACCAGACCCCCCCCCCCCCTCCTTGACTTCATGTTTTAAACCAAAGTGTTCACTTGGCTACACTCCCTGTATTAACACAAACTAAATTACCAAACAAAATCAAAACAATTTAGTTATTTTTATCTTAAAACAAAACAAAACACATCTCCAGGACAACCACCTACCTACCTCTAGTAATGTACATCAGCTGTCTGTGGACTCCATATCAAAACCGGTCACAGCTTCAGCCAGGAAGAGGTCAAAGTCAATTACGTGCATGCAATTTGTAAATGACGTCCGAGATCTCTTTGACCTTTGGGTGTTCTTACCCTTTACGTAATTTTTCTGACACACAATCAAAATGTGTCAGAAAAAATCCTTCTGATTGTGAGAAAGTACCTCATCGTGAAATGTGTGACATGCCGCTGACCTCAGCCAGTAGGCAGCTAAAGGCACCCACGAGGTCCAGCAGCACCTCCACACTACTCTGGTCTGGACTCCCACACAGCTTTTCCCAACCCGCTATGGTGACTTCATCATTAGCAGAGCCCCCGGTGACTTATGCCTCATACAGAGCCTATGTTACACTCCTACTCCTCCGCCACCACTATACTACTACCTCCACAACTGGAGGGCTGACAGACAATTCTCAACACACACATTTGTATACAATTCAGCATCAAGCTACACACTCACAGTTCAATTACGTACACCAGAATGAGTGCGCGTAATGAATTGGTACTAAACAATGAGTAATTATTTGCCGCCGTCAAACAATCCAGACGAATCAACTGGGGAAAAAAACTCACATGTATCTGCTACTGAAACATGCAGGTATCTCAGTTCTTAATTAATTCACCCCGAAACTTTTGTGAAAGTTCCCTTCACAAAATAAAACTGACCTTCTCAAATGTTATTGATATATCCTGGACCTTAAGGAGTATTCCAGAGGATCAGTGTCCTCCTAATGTGATATTCAGAGGTCAGAAATGACAGAGGAAGGCATCATTTCATATGGGTTGAAAAGTCAAAACCTCCCTTATTTGTACATATTGACAGGTTGAGAAACCAAATTCTCAGTCCCAGTCCCAGTCCCAACACTTCTAAACTACACCACCTGGACTTCTAACATGTTTTTCTATTATTTTAATCACTTATTCAACTGTCCTCAATGCTAAGATCAGACTTCCCCGAGAAATGTAACTATATTTTACTCTACTGCATCCACACATATGAGTATTAGGCTATAAATAACCATGAATCTCCTCCTAGGTTATTCAAAATTCCCTCTGAAAAAATCTGTTATAAAGTTGTTTTTACGATTTCACCAACAACCTTACAGATGTCACCAACTAGATGTGTTAATGTTCTGCAATGAACTGTATATATGAAACCCAAATCTAAAATCTCTATGTTTATGATCCATCTCGAATGCAACTATTCACATCTTAATCTTAAAAGGCATCCACTGGACTGTAACAAACAAAAAACAAATGCAGTCGCAATAAAAATACCGCAATGATGGAATAAGAAATCAGCCCCCATAATGAATGCAACCTTTTAATATTCTCAAAATGAGATACGCCTCCATTTGACACCTATTCTTACGACGTGATTGATTGCACACAATTATCATAGACCCAAAAGGCTAATAAGCAATTCATCTCTCTGGTTGACAGGATGGGGCCAGTTTTGGCTCCTCTGTGATATTAAATGACGGGCGTTGGGATAATGGCTCCGGCCCAGACTGATGTTACATTATTTTTTGGGAGATGAGCTCCACAAATATTGGCAATGGATCTTGTTATTAGTGTTACTGTAACCCGAGATGTCATTTATCACCGGGCCCATCATATATTCATGAGCCGAATTGGATCTTAACTGCTTATCCAAGACCAACGATGCCGGAGACAGAGAGATGCACCGTCCAGCAGAATACACGTTTACAGCAATTATCTCTGCTGCAGACAGTTTGCACACTGATTACAATTACTTGAACTCAGTGATAACTTACATTCTCGGCAGACTTGACAGGGGGATGTGAATTCCCAGTGCAAATCCCTTTTGTACACTGGTATAAAGGATAAAAAAAGGAGTTGGTTTCCCCTCAAATGATGTGGCCTCCCTGGCTGCATTTCTCTCCTCACAGTGTTGTGGTGATCTTGCTGGGGGCCCGATGACACCTCCCCCAATTAGGGAAGCCCTTTTCTAGCTCCTGTCAGACAATATACTCTGGTGTCTGGAAGACAAAGCACACACACACAGCACGGACACACTCTCCAGCTGCGACTTTGCAATACATCTTTGTGTTGTTTTGGTGTAAGTGCAGGTCTAAAGTGTGTGTGTGTGTGTGTGTGTGTGTGTGTGTGTGTGTGTGTGTGCGCGCGCGTGCGCATGTGTGTGTGTGTGTGTGTGTGTGTGTGTATTTCATTGTTACTCTCTATCTGTTAGTCGATGGAGCCAGTGTTTAATGTGTCAGTATAACAATGGTGTTTCTCAGACTTTGTTTACTGCAAATGGTGTACTCTGTGCACCCCTCCTCCTGAGGGTCTGGATGCAGCTACAGCCTTCCTCACCATTTAGGGGAAGTAGCAAGTAAGAGAAGAAAATAACAAGGGAAGAAAGTGAGGGAAAAGATGGTAGGGAAGGCTGAGGTTTATATCTCACTGGATAAAATACTATAAAATATTATAAATTATAAATAAATGCTGTAAAGACAAGCAAGGGTACGCAGAACCAAGGCAAGGCAAGGCAATTTTATTTATAGAGCACATTTCAGGCACAGTGCCACTCAAGGTGCTTCACAGGGTTAAAATCAAATAAAGAATACAAATACAAAAAAAGGAACAAATTTAAAACATTGATAAAAATACAACATTTAAATAAAATAATTAAAACAACCAGGGGATTTATGTCCTGTAATTATTAATCTAATAATTAAAATTACAATTTTTTAACCACTTCCCTTTAGTGAAACATCTACATTGTCTACACATACCCATATGTATCAAAAAAGGTTATCACAAAGAAATTCAAAAGAAAGTAAAAATATGTATATATATACATATATAGGCTAGCTATAGAATATCTATGAATAAATATCATTATAGGCCTATAACAAAATCCATATAATATAATATATCATATATTTATGAATATCCAAATTAATTTGAATATGTTAATGTTAATATTACATGAGAAAACCAAATGCAGTTTCATGTCACACCCACAAATAAGGAGAGACAGTAGAGCAGTTCTGTTCTATATGGGAAGGTTCTCGGCTGTGCGTCGCCCCCTAGTGACGGAAGAACGCTACGTCGTGACGTGCTGACATGGTGACGTTGGTGTCAGTCATCCGCTCCATTCTGCGGATTTCAAATGTTTACAAACTAGATTCACCGTCTGCTCCTCTCCACCTTACAACGGGAACCATAACATCTAGGTAAATATGTTACAACATGTCACTGTGTCGTTGTGTTTGTTTGGGGTTTGTACCCAAAATTGACAGGCTTAGTGGATATGTGCGTATTTGAATAGCCTATAAAGTTTATTTTCGGATATGTCACCTGCTGTAGGCTTTAGACACAAAAATAAATCCCTTCCCACCCCAAGATGAGCGTTAAAAAGCAGTGAAAAGTTTGATTATATTTGTAATCAATCAGTAAGATGTAGCCTACACCTGAAACTTAAATGGTTTCCAACAATAGTGGCCTGCAGGAAATATTCGAATGCTTCACCTAAGTAAAATGACTAACACTGCACTGTAAAAATACAGTGATAGCCTACAAGATGAAGGCATTGAACATCTTTATGAAATAAATGTGTGTAGTATTTAGTTTCCCAAGTATAATCAGGAAAATGTGCTTAAAGTATTGCAATTCAAAGTAATCATACAGAATAATGTCTCCTAAAAGGTAAACCATGGAATGGGGGGATGATCCACCACCACATGTTTCTCAGTGCCTAGCTGGTTCAGCAATGGTTTGTACAGTAGAAGATTTACTATTGCCTCTGCATGCATCTACAATTACCCCGATAGATAGATAGATAGATAGATAGATAGATAGATAGATAGATAGATAGATAGATAGATAGATAGATAGATAGATAGATAGATAGATAGATTGTGATAGCTCTCTTGATAGTTTACAAGTGACCCTTTTCATATGTTGTATCTCTTTAACCCCCCTTTATAAGTTGTTATACAGAGTCAGTGTGTGTCCCACAGGGCAGGAGAAATGTGGAAGTGAAGAAGAACGACGAGACGGTTGAGTTGAGGGTCGGCGTGAAAAGTTCCAAACCCGGAGTGTCCTTCGAGCTTTCTTCCTGTTTCAGTGATGATGATGGTGAAGCCTGTGTGTGAGTGACATGCCGTGATACAAAAGTTGTTTAATTTTAATCCTAAAGTACAGCCCCGTAAAGTAATCTCCTTTTTTTTTCTTGGCTCATCGTCACAGCTATGAGGATGATTCTGATGATGGCTACGGCCCAGGCACTGTTTATGCAAAGGCAGGGGCATATCAAAAGGACAACCAGCGTGAAAGGGACAAAGGCAGGTCCACTCATTTTATGATCCAATTTGTTGGTTGATTTAAAGATGGAGTCATCGATTCTGGAGAAGACTTGTTGTCAAAATCACTTTTGATCTAAAATCAGTGAATATCTCGTCACAATCCGCAACCTGTATGTACATTTGAAAAAAATCCAGCCTAGGCTCTGTAAACTGGCATGTTGCTAGCTTTGGTGGGCACCCTTTGTTTGCACACGCTTTGTTTACCAGTTCACAGACCCTAGGTTGCGTATTAACACCAGACTTTTTTCAGCGCTAAAAACAGTAGGGAAAGGTAGTTGATAGTGAGGAGATACACACTGATTATGACAAAGTGATTTTGACAACTAGCACTCTCCAGAATCACTGATTCCAATTTTAACACTAGGCGCAATAATTCTATTTTATATGTTTTTTTTTCACTCACCATCACCTCTCTGTCTGTCACCAGGGATTGCAGCAGCACAAACACAGATGCCACACACAAAGCCCAAGGCCAGAGCACTGGTGAGTCACAGTTGCACCGACGTGTGTGTGTGTGTGTGTGTGTGTGTGTGTGTGTGTGTGTGTGTGTGTGTGTGCGTGCGCGTGCGCGTGCGCGTGCGTGCGTGAATGAAGGCTAAGTGAAAGCTCATTCAGTAAAAAGAAAAAAGGGCTTTCATTTGACGTCACCCGGTTCTTAATCACTCAATTATTGCAATTGCCAGAAGGTAACTGTTCTTTATCTTGGCTCCATGTTGTGCCTTCCAGGTAGCATGCAGGCAGCTGAGTGATGGGAACGAGGCAGCGTCGCTCAGGGACCAATGTGAGATCATTCACACACTGTTAGTCATTCACTCTCAATCGTTAGTGCTGGGGGAAAAAAATGCCTGAATCATACTGTGATTATGATGTTTTATAATACTGGAGAAAAAAAAAATGGATAGTGTAGGTATGAAGTGTAACTTTGACAGCAAGTAGAAGGCAGTACGAAAAGTACTAATATTAGAAAGAAAATGTGGCCAAAGAAACCTCAACCAGTGGCAGTCCGGTGAAATGGTTGTAAAGGCAGGTTTTTATTATGCACACCACATGGTTGATTTAGTAGATTCTTCTCGTTATTTTAATCATATCGCATGAGCTTCCTTATGCTCGCTTGTCATAAAACTTTTTATTTTATTTTTTTATTTATTTATTTTTTTTCTCCTAAGAAAGTGAGGTCATGTAATATGTTAGAAAGCTCCAGAACAACTACTCGATATATGTTGTCGTAGGATCATTTCTACAGCTGCTGTTTCCAACGTCAAAAATGATTTCAATCGTGAATTAGTATGAGTGGGCATTCATTCAATTCTAGTATTATGACTGTGAATAAGATGCTATGAATACAACATTATAAAGCCTGCAATTAGTCGTATGTAGAATATAACAATGAATTATCTTCTGTATTGTATTTTTGCTTGAAACAAAGAAGACAGATGTTTCTAGCTAAAGTATAAATGCAAATAGAAGAAGCATTGAGTTCTGTTATATCATAAGGCTGAGACTCCTTAATGACTGCCTTTATGACACACACACGCACACACAAACATGCACGCGTACGCACACACGTACACACACGTACAGCCACTCATTGCCATAGCCTGGGGTAAGTAGTGTACAAGAGGAGCATGTTTGAGTGTGTGAGTCAGCTTCATAGTACAACTTATTATGAGTGGGCTTCTCTACTGTGAGAGCTAAATGGAAAACTCTGGCTCCAATAAAATGGCTTTTTGGACTGTCTGGGCTCACAAAATACATTTATTGATTTATGCTATGAGAGTCCCTGGGCCACGCTGGGGATTTGAAATCTATTTCACCAAAGAGGAATTTAGCTTCATATCATGTCTTTAAGAGCGTTTGAATGTAGTGACATTGCAATATAGCAAAAGGAGAGAATGGCAGGGAAAGAATATAATAACACAACAATGAAGTTTAATGCTTTAATTTATAGTGGACACACAAATATGGCTATGACTAATAATGATTTTCATCAATAAGAAACCTGTGTGTTATTTTTTTGCTTATACAATGGCAAAAAAAAAGGCAAAAACTACAAATTCAATTTATCCTTTCAAAAACAGTGAACGATTCTGCAAACGAGGGGAGATGCCTTAGCTAGAGAGTGTTAGTATAAAGGTAACACAAATAGAAATTATTGACCTATTGTCTCAGCTCTAGTTACTATAATCTCAAACATACAGGGGCATTATAAATAACATTTCATGTATCATTTGTATGTGAATTAACTGCTTTCTGTTTATTCTCTTTCCCCACAGCCACATCAGTAACAGTCAAAGGGATAGTCGGTTTGGTAAACCCGGACTGCAAGAGGACCTTTCACGCAACCCTCACTGTATGTTTTAAAGAAGTTCTGACCAAACTGTTGCAATGTTACATTTTAATTCTCTCAAAGGATGAGGATGAAAATATTTATTTTATTATCAACAAATCAGACATGCCCAAACCACAACAGATCAGCCTCTTCTCTCGATACTTTCCCACTTCCCCAACCATTCAGCCCAAAATATATTGATTAATACTGAATTAATTCATACATCTTTAAATACATGTCAACTTGTATCCAATGCATTCGTCAGTGACTATTTTCAGAAGGGGAATAATACACATTTAATTCCATAGTGAACATTTCCAGCACCAGTACATAGTATGAACACGAACACAATAGCACTCTGTGGCACAGAGGAATAGTAAACAGGCTATATACCTGTGAGTAGGATTAAAAAGGATGGTCTTTCCATTGGATTTGTTAACAACAATACTAATATTGGCCAGTCTGACCCTTCAACATAGCTGTAGTTCTGGAATATGAACACTAGATGGAGGTGTTTGATCATGTTTAGCAGTGATTTGAAGGCAAGCCTGCAGGTGAATGGGGTTAAAATGTTAACTTAAAGACATCATCATGAAACTTTGCCAGATGATTACTTGCATTGAAATAAATATTTTTGTCCAAAAATGTATTTCAGAAAGGTTTTAATAAATATGCAAATTTGGCAATATCTAACTAACTATGCATATTTTAATCTCTTTAAAAAAATCAAAATTCTAGATGTTGGATAAAGAAATAATTAACATATTTATTACATTTTTAACAATGTATAAAGAAAAGGAAGACATTTTATTGAAGCAAAATAGCCAAGCTTGTAGACAGATTGTACTTAAGAGTTGGTTTCTTCCAGGGAAAAGCTTCAGTGCCAGCTGGTGGATGGGACCAGGCCGGGAGATCCAGCAGGAGGTCTTCCAACCACAGCAGAGAGGTCATTCAGTTTATTCTGTCTGTGTTCTCCTGTGCATAAAGTAACCAGACAACACTAAAAATGTCAATGTCGCAATATTCCTTCCTGACTTTTATTTTGCTTTTCCATTAGAATAGCAAAAGTCGTTACTACCAAGAGCTAAGCCAGCAGGTGGAGGATAAGAAACAACAGAAAGAAAAGGAGAGACGAAAAACTGCCGCTGAAGAACGAAAGGTTAGTTACTGTAAAACAAAGGGGAATGCTACTGAATGCTTTAACAATAAGACTGACGGTGGTTTTACTTGTATATTTGCTAACGGTGTCACTTTTCTACCTGCAGCACAACGAGACCATGCAGTACATCTGGGGGCAGACAGGAAGCAATTCCCCAAACGTCCGCCCCAGCACAGCCAGAAGGACCAAAAGCCTTTACTGCGCCGGGATCGTTCCCCAAGAGCAGGTAGACAATGAGTCGCTTATCAACACCAGCTTTGTTTCATGCAACAAAAGCCTAGTGTGTTCAGAAGGTCTGCTGATCACATTGGCTTTGACAGGGGGAAAGACTGTGTCCGCAAGTATGTCTGTCACAAATGGTGACTGGTGGTCAGGGACGGATTTAGTCATTTTGGGGCCTAAAGCAAACGCAGAAAGACCTATGTGTAACTTCTTTTTGTTTACTCACACTTTGTCCCCAATTCAGCACTGCTAGCTTCTCATTGTTTTATTGTGCAACAATCTGCTGTATCATTTTCAAAGATCATGGAATAGTCCAATGTAGTGGGGACTAGTGGGGATAATTCATTATTGAAAAGAAAAACAAACAAAAGAATCTTGATTTTAACTTTGTCAGGGCTTGTAGGGGGCACGTGGTAGCTGGAAGCCCAAAGCAATTGCCTACCTTTGACTAAGAATAAGTCCGCCTCTGACTGGTGCTGTGAACAGGTCATGCAACAGAAGGTTGGGCAATAAAAGTAGATGTTGTTGCTGTCAACAGTGACAACATAAGAAATTTAGGTGAAAGATATCCTCTATCCTTTGGAGATAACTTCTTAACTTGACTTGTTTACTTGTTTACGTCCTGCGTAGCTTTGCTGGCCACGAAAATATTTTTCTCCATTCTGTCCTCCTCTCCACACATTGCGTTCGACCAGTTGCAGTTGAAACTCAAACCTCTGTCTGTCGTAGTTAACAGTAGGAGCTGGTCAGATGTTGAACAAGTTGGTGTTTGTAGTCATATTACAAGTCTGGGTCCTGGGCCAGCATGACATTGCAACCTGTTTCTTTGGTGGCTGCTCCTCAATGCTGTCTTTGTTCACACAGGTCCGCGATAAAGGCTTCAACGGAACCCTCTTCAGAAATTGAAGACCATAACATCCCCACACTGAGACATCCCAGGAGGCTGCAGACAGAGAAGTCAGGCAAATGGCACTAGCTGAATGTCCTCTTCGAGTAAATTGTAGTTTTGCAGCCGTCAAGATATTTGGGCCATCTCGGCAGCGAATTTTGGTGATGGCAAAGAAACACTGAATGCAAATAAACAGAAACTTGAAGAGTATGAACAGTTCTATGCAAGCATAGTGGGCCGTCTGTTTTCAACTGCATGTGTTGCTACATGAACAGGTGCCTGCAACGGCAAAAAAAATCACTTTGCAATACTAAGAATGGACTCACTGGCTTCATTGATTTTTCCAATGCTTAAGGAGCCATTTGAGAACTTACAGAGAAGCTAAATGTGACACAGCAGTTCATTTCTTAAAGGTGCAGTGTGTAATATCAGAAGTATTTAGCGGCAACTAGTGGTACAATTGTAGATTGCAACGCTCCTTTGCTAACCCCTCCGTTTATAGGAATGTACATAAGTGACCTTCAAGCACAAGAAGCTAGTTACTTAATATGGTATCATCCACCACTGCCTCAATATCAAGTAATGAGGTGAAGAAGTATTTAGTTATTTATTTTATAGCACTTCTTTTTCGTCTTCCAACAGGTGCATTTTTGGCAGACAAGCACTATACGCACTGTATCTAAAAACGCCTAATGCCGTTTAGTTCGTCCGTTCTGTGCTACTGTAGAAACATGGTGGCATGCCCCGCTCCTATGTAGATAAGAACATTTAATTCTAAGTTAGTACATTTTCTTTTGATTGAATAAAACACTTATTATACATATATTATACACCGTTTCTACCAAGTCTTTTCTGAAAAAGGCCAATCATTTTAAGCAAACTACATCTCCAGTTTTACTTTCTGTAATAAAACTGTATTAGTCAAGATACCGCCAAAGACAACATGAATATTTTTTTAAATCAGAAGGCACTACCATTAGTAGTACTACTCATGATTAATGAACTAAACAAGTCTTTCAAGTCTCTGAAAGCTGACTATCTTAATGACATGGTATTGTAAAATGTAGTTAATGTGCATAGGCCTAGTTAATAAATATTCAAACTGTATGTTTGAACGGCCCACCACTTGTGTATTCTAACAGTTCCAACCTTTAGATTGAAAGCGAAGCAGCACCCAAAGTGTCAAACGACTCCTTTATTCCTCATTTTTGTAAGTGGCACGACTGAGAGCTGTAGCTGGATCAAAAGTTCAAATAGCTTGAATGAGGAACTGAATATGATGTTGCTACAAATGACTCACATCGTGGTATATATAAAAACATGCTTATATGCTTGTTATAGTGGAATGTCATTAGAAAGAGCTACGCTGTCTGAATACCTACCTAAGGTACTTTGAACTATCTGTCTAAAAATAAACATTTCCGTGATGTTACAGGTAATTTCCACATGATTATATAGTGAAAAGAGATGACGCATTCCCCACTAATTGCACGGCTTTGTTCATGTGACGCTAGCAAGCTCTTAATTGGAACAGTTTATGCTGACACTGTGTATGTGCATCTATTTAGTTTGCATAGGCTCGGGGCCTTATTGTGGAGGGCAGCCACAGTGGGTGAGTAATTATGATGTAGGGGCAATTTATAAGGGACAGTGAAATACCCAATTATTAGAGTGTAGGCTGGCAAGTTTGGAAATTATACAGTGCAGCACTAGATCTATACCTTTTAGATTATTGTCACATGCAAGCATTGTTCACAAACTTGTCAGAACTTCAAATAAGTTTTTTTTCTGTCTCTGTACTTCTATCAATGTGTGAATTTGGTTAAATATATGTTAAAAAATGGTTGCTGTTTGAGTCTAGACCTTATCTCAGCATGTTTTTAGCATGTGGTCAACAGACAATTACAAATATTGGAACTTTCCACTTGAGTTGTTCTTGAACAGTGGTAGAAGTCAAAGCAGAAGCACTTATCCCATGTCCAGGAAGGTCAGAGGTTATATTAAGCAGTCAGGCTACATGTAAAGTTATGCATTAGTTAAATAAAATATGAAAACTGAGGAAGTGTTGCTGCAATGTTGAGACAGATTAAACTTGATTTAAAAAAATACATGAAATGATGCAAGTGCATCATAATATTATTTTGGTTATCTTCTGTGCTATATTGCTGAAGGCCTACTATAATTATATGAATTGAATAGGCCTACACTTCCATATTCTCAGATTATTATTGTGGTATAATGAATCATAATAACTTCAGTGCAAAGTCGGTCTAATGTAGTCTAGCACAGTAATCAGTCTGAACCTATGGTCTGAACAGGATCACCATGTCATATTACAGTGGACGTAAATGGTTAAACCGGGTGGCGTAGCGGCCCGCGGTGACGTCACACACTGGTTTCTTCTGCTTTGGGCCGCAGTTTGTTCACGAGGACAGATTCCCAATCTCCTGTAGGACTTTTCTACCACCGATCACCACCGGGAGAAAACAAACATCCCTAAACATGGGCAACTGTCAAGTAGGTTCCGCTGTCTTTACTGTAACTGTGTTCGCTTCAAACGCGCTGCTTAATATGGCAATACAAAAATAATCTTTACAATCAGCATTTCGCTCGAAGTGAGAGTGACAGTTTGAGGTTGAGGAGTAGAATCAAGATTTCTATCCAGACGATAATCAGAATAAACGTTGGATTACACACGCAGAGATTGTTTATTTCTAATCAAATAAGGTGTTAGGCGTTTGCTTAGTTTACATGCTGGTCCAGACACTGTAGTGCCTCCATTCGCCGCCAGGTATTGCGCACCACCGCATTATAAATTGAGATCGAGATAGGCCTTCTCTATGATTTTGGATGATGTCGAAAGTTGGGGATTTTAAAAATGATTTGGTGTGTCTTTAAATGAAACGTCGCGTATGACACCGTGTGACAGACAGCTGTGTCTGGGTTTACGCAGAGGAAAAGGGCCACTGCCCTGCGGAATTCATCACAGGTCCGTTAGTTGTGACTGTGTTCTCTCTCTCTCTCTCTCTCTCTCTCTCTCTCTCTCTCTCTCTCTGTGTTTCTGTGTGTATGTGTGTTTGCATGAGCGTGTTAGTCAAGAGTAGAGTCAAGAAGTGCAAAGATTGGGGATGGTGTCCAATATACTTTCAGATTTTTCGTTATATGACTAATTAAATATGTCAAATGACAGTGGTAAATGCTTAACTTTATTTTTTGTGTAGGCCTATTCATTTATAAATAATTGCCTTAAAAGTTATTTTAAATTGCTTTATAGTTAAACATACATTTATTTTTATTTGATTTGAAAATGTTATAAAATTGTTGCTCCAACTCAAATTGAAAAGACTACGATTTTCATACATCAGAGTGAGTCATCCATCCACTATACAATCTCCTTTTTATGAATGAATAGTGCAAAATACCCACTACTTAATTTGAGGTATTGCAGGCCTATAGTTTCACTGTGGGAACTCCCTCTCAGACCCCTGTTGGCCCCTGCACAGCCCTTTTGGGGCGCTGCCAGTAATTCATTGGGCCCCCACTAAGTTTGTTTAAAGTCTTCTGGCTCTGAATTCCTCAACCAGAGCATTGTGTCATGGGTGTACCCCTCCCCCATCCACTAGCTGCTCCTGCATCACTATCACGATGGCTTCATTTACTGAAACAATGCTCATTTTGATGCAATCAGGTTGTTTTGGGAACAATTTATGTGTTATTCATCTACATAACAATCTCCTCTCTATTCTCTTAGCCCACAATCGTGCCCTATGAGGAGTTTGATGTTGTGGCCGACATCAAGGCCATCCGCAAAGCCTGCAAAGGGTTCGGTAGGTTGGCAATATTGAATGATTGATGTTTTTGAATGGATTCTAGTTCATTACTTGCAAAATATAACTTGCAAATAACGTTACATTGTTAATCATAGACTGAACTCTATCTGTTTTGTGTCTTTTTTCCACTCAGGAACCGATGAGCAGGCCATCATTGACATCCTGGCCAATCGCTGTTCATTTCAGCGTATGGAAATTAAACAGGCCTATTTTGACAAGTACGATGATGTGAGTGTCATTCAGTAATACACATAAAAATATCCATATATCCTTCCCCGTGGCGTTTTTTACTATGAGTACATTTTTTTCATTATGATTTCTTTATTTTTTATTATAATTTTTTCCTCCCTTTTTTCCCTTCTGTTGCTACCAATACGTGTGTGTGTGTGTGTGTGTGTGTGTGTGTGTGTGTGTGTGTGTGTGTGTGTGTGTGTGTGTGGCAGGAACTAGTAGATGTGTTAAAGAAAGAGTTGTCGGGTAGCTTTGAGAAAGCTATCCTGGCCATGCTGGACCCTCCAGTCATCTACGCAGTGAAGGAGCTGAGGAAAGCCATGAAGGGAGCGGGCACTGATGAAGACGTGCTGGTGGAGATCCTCTGTACTGCCACCAATTGTGTCAGTGACAAATCAAAAGAATCAAATTGAAATGAATAATTAAGATTTAGAACATCAACAATATGAGGATGCTTTTAACTTTAACTTATTTTTTCTAATTTCTTCAATAGGACATTGCCATGTTCAAGGAATGCTACTTTCAAGGTAGGCCAATCGGAAAATACATTATTAGTAATATTACTGCATTCATTAAGACTTTTTTTCATACAACACTTTTCAAAATAAGCTTACATATGTATATTGTTGAACCAGGGTTAACACATTTCAATTCCAAAACACTACTTGGCGTCCACCTTTCCATCCAATCCATGTTGTTATCAGACTATATATTTTTATGTTTCATAAAACCAGTACTGTGTCTACTGTGTGAACCCATAACCTACTCACACAATACGCTGTCAACTATTTCCCTTATTTGTGAACTTTGGAGGAAATGAGTCACTCACCTAAACCCACATACAGTAACTATTCCTGTCCCTTGGGCCATGTGATCTACTGTCTATCACATTGTGTTTAGTCAAGGCCCATCCTGCTGGAACTTCCTGTTCACTATGATACCAGTGATGATGGCTGATTATATTCATCAACATCTTCCGTCTTTTTACATTACTGGAAGAGTTAGTTGAGATAGTTTTTCCTCTTTTAACATACTTTCTCATCCTGTGGTCAAATATTATTCTCATTGTCACTCTCTAGTAAAGCTTTCTGTAACATATTCTTATATTGATAAATCAAATTATGATTGTGACCGGTTGAGGCAAAGTTTTGATAAGGTCTCTGATAGGGCTTGGTTGTGTGTTTGCGGGCTCATCAGGCCTCATCCTGCCGGTGTTTGAAACATAATATATAGTTGGATAAGTTGCTTATCTGATTGTTGTCTAGTGTGCTGCTTGTTTGGTCGAGATGGCTCAGGTGGCTCTTTTTAGTTAGCTAGCATGTTTTAAGCTGATTGTTATTAGCTGATGTTGTTGTAGACACAAGTACATTTTGTTGCAGAACGTTGTAAGTTAATCTAAACATGTGATGTTGAGGTTCAAATAGTGAAAGCTTAAAGCAGGAATCCACCATAGAAGAGCCAATGATACGAACTTGTGGGCTAATTAGACTTAAATATGTTGCAGTCACACGACTTGTGTTTTGAGAGGAAAATGGGTATGGCCTTGAAAATGTAGTGTAATTATGAAACTTCAATGTATAAAAGCAAGTTTTTTGGAAATTGGATTTACTTTGTTTAAAAAAATAAATAACATGAAACATCTACATTCTATATAATGATTTGTTCTTTAATTTGACCCGTTTTTGATCAAATTGTGTCACTCTTCTAGTGCATGAACGTGATCTTGAAGCCGACATCGAGGGAGACACAAGCGGGGATGTCAGGAACCTGCTCACGGCTCTTTTGCAGGTAAGTGGCCTTGATTTCACCCTCCACTCGCGTAACTAAATCTCTCCGGACTGCAAACTGAGCTCACTCTCACTGCGCCCAAGCAGTCCCCATTCAGACACACACACACACACTCTCGTACTTCTATCGTTATGAGTCCACTCGTTGACATAATGCATTCCTTAGCCCGTTACCCTAAACTTAATCATTAAAACTAAATGTCTAACCCTGACCCTTAAAACCTAGTTTTTCACTCAAACATTCCTTTGAAGAAGTGAGGACCAGCCAAAATGTCCTCACTTCCAAAAATGTCCTCACTCCCATGGTTAAAAGCTGAAACTGGTCCTTACAAAGATGCCTGTACAAGTGCGCACACACACACACACACACACACACACACACACACACACACACACACACACACACACACACACACACACACACTGGCCACAGTCCAGACACTCTCTCATTAGTAAACCAGACGCCAGATACATTACCCTCAGTCGGTCACAGCAAAAGTCATCTTACTCTTCTTCCACCAGGGCAACAGAGACGAGAGCTACGACGTGGACGAGGAACTGGCTGAACAAGATGCTACCGCCATGTTTGAGGTGCTTTTTCAATGTTTTAAATACAAATACATATCAATTCTTAATACTCTCACTGCAGAACCATTAATCCTAAACTACATTTAATAATCTAATGCAGGCCGGTGAGGGTTGTTTTGGGACGGACGAGTCCACTTTCTCTTATGTCCTGGCCTCCAGAAATTACCTGCAGCTCCAGGCCACATTCAAGATATATGAGCAGGTAGGTTTTGGTGTCTCGCTGTCCGTACCTACAGCTTTATTATATTATATGGCCGCGTAGCTTATCTTCAGCTCTCATGTAAATTAATGGTATGGTACTTAGAGTTAGTGTTTTTGGTCCTACTGTTGCCTGCTTGTACTTTAAAGATGGAGTCAGTGATTCTGGAAAAAGTGATTTTGAAAACAAACATTCTTCAGAATCGCTGACTCCACCTTTAATGTCTAGAATTACACTTTGAAATATGCTGGACATCTTTAATTATACTTCTTTTAAACATAAATAACCAGTCGCAGTATCACTTTTTTGGGGGGAGATTGGGAGGAAACTGTGTGCCTGGAAAATGGAACCACTGCTTAGAATGATCCAGTGATTTTCTCTCTCTCTGTAGCTCTCTGGAACTGAAATCCTGGATGCCCTCGAGAATGAGACATCCGGGACATTGAAAAAGTGTTACTTTGCTCTCGGTTAGTATGAAAAGTGTTGAATATTAAAATACAGGATAGTATGTAGGTGAAATAGACAGTAACTTAATGGACACTCTTTCTCTCTGCCCCTCAGTGAGATGTGCTAAGAACCCTCAGCTGTACTTCGCCAGACGTCTGAACAAAGCCATGAAGGGAGCGGGCACTGACGAGGCCACACTGATCCGCATCATTGTGACTCGCTCAGAGGTAAAGGATCTGTTGTTGTTTTTTAAAGCAAACAAATCTGAAAATATAAAGTTGCAGAACTCTCATACTCAGTATGAACAGGTGGTAAAAGTTAAAAAAAATTAAAAGGCATTATAAAGTGCAAAATGGATCCTATCTTATTAAAAAGACTATATCAATACTGAGGAAAGCCGAATTGAACAAAGTCACTTTGGTGGATGCTATCGAACTGATCAACACACAACTAAATCATATAAATTAACCAAAAATATTCCCCAATCCTGACTACTTGTAAAAATGTACAATACGTGTATTTGTGTTTTTTTTTTAATTTATTTCATTGCCAACAGTACGACTTGGAGACCATCAAAGACATGTATCTGGAGAAGTACGACGTGTCCCTGAAGGAGGCGCTGAAGGACGAGTGCAGCGGCGACTTCAAGCGTCTCCTCCTGGCTATCTGCCACTGAGATGCTCTGAGTCGACAGAGACGGCAGAGTATCTTCGTACCAAGTGCAATGCTATTTTCTGTCTAACTAACTAATACTACTCAGTCTCTCAATGTGACAGTATGTAGGGAGCAGGGGGGTGAAAGTGTTATAATACAGTATTTAACCTGGCTCATGTCATGTCCAAACTCTTGAGTTAGGGTGATTTCTGATAACTGTCCCCTTTTTTAAATTTTTCCACAGACATTGATAACGCAGCGTTCTCATTTGTCTGTGAAACTAGAGTTTATGTCAATTATACACCCATTTGTAAGTCAATTTGTAGCCCCAGTTCTTAACAGCGTTACCAGCATTTACACATTTCTGAGTGGGTTGTATTCACTGCAAACAAGCACCAAGATTTCTACATTTCCAGTGGCCAGCTGCAGTCACACTGATGCAATTACAACAAGAGGTGTGATTTAATCGGCTGGGTTGAAGGTTGGTAGGATTATCACATTGTAAACATTTTTATGCACTGGGAAAAACTCTGCTATGGCCTGCCACTGCTGCATTCACTAATTTAATTTTAAGTGTTACATTATCTTTACTGTAGAAGTAGTATACTGTTTTAAATCAACTCATTATTTATCTACGTTTAATTTAGTTTTAGTTTGAATTTTTTAAACATTTTTTTTATAGAGGGCTATTATCTTTCACCCTCCATGCCCCCGAAACTCAGTGACTGTTGTACTTCACTGTTGTTTCAACTCTTGCAATCCCTCCATATGGCTTGAAGTTTGTTCTGATCCGTGAAGCAATTTGAAAGTTTGCAATGAAGGAATCTTAAGTTTGTATGATGATGAAGGATATGCAACGTTATGTCGAAGGATTTTTTTTTAATGAATTTTCGTCACAATTGATTTTGCAGAAGAAAATATATGTATTTTATCAGTTGCTTATTGATAGTAACAATATATTTGGATTTACATTGTGTTTTTATCCTAGACCACGACTACAAAAACTTGACAAACTCCAAAGACACCTCGTCTTGTTATACATTTTTTATATTTTATTGACTAACCGAGTAAATACTATAACGTTATATAGTGTACTGTTTTAGGTAGGCCAGTGGGTATATGAGGAGATATCTATAAGAAACATATAACATCCTGACAGTCTGATGTATCTATTTGCATGTCTTTGTAAGGCAGCTGAGACTTGTTCAAATGACCACTATTGTAAACGTTTTGCAACAATCTGTTTAGATGCTCAAGTGAACTTCAGTATTGAGATAGTTACAACATCAGGTGGGTCTTGGAACTCATGTTTGCCTCTCTATAGCCAAAGAGTTTTAGTCTAACTGCAAAATAAAGTTCCCTGTAACTTCATCGCGTTTGGTTTTATTTGATCTTTTTTTTTACTCATGTATTTGAAACATTTTGTCACTAGATATTTACAATAAAATTATTTATGAATACAAAATATCAAGAAATAAAATATGATATTCTATAAATAATTATTAGTAAATAAAATGCACACCTGCGTGACTTTCACTTGTAGTATTTTCACAGTTGAAGTACTTCTTCCACCACTGCAGGGTGCACTCGTGAAAACAGTATTTTCCTCAACTAAAGCACTGAGACGTCCGACTTCCCGTGTAGCCCCTGAATGCGTCCTATCGCCCCGCCCTCTTGACTGGCTACATGATGTTGTAGTCTCTCAGCTCTTCACCATCGTTCACCGCTCGTCTCTGTTTATCTTTGTTTATGTTTGTTAAATGGGACATTTTAACACGAAGTGACATTTCAGCTGAAGGCGACACAAACACAGGAGCAAAGTCGACACCGCGTTTACCCTTTGGACTCTGTTACAGGTACGTTGACCCTGTTTGTTTCGCAGGTTTTGCTGGTCCCCCATTCTCCCCATTCTGCTGATAATTGGCTTACAGTCATTAGCATCCATCTTGGTGGGGGATAATTTAAACCACTGCAAGGAAAAATGGTTGGCCCTTTTAGCCTTTAAACCGTATACATGTGTCTGCTTTATGAGGTTTACAGCTGACACGCAGGTAAATGCCTCTTACCAGATATAACACACTGTAATATTCCTGCAATTAATAAAGATACAAGACCATTAAATGCGTGGTGTAGGCTACCATCCATTTTCTTCTAGCTCTGGAAAATGTAACATTTATTCTGTCTTCTGGCTGTAAAGAGTGTTTTGCATGTAAACACGTTGTGCCAGGTGTTGAGGCCAGGTTATTTACTGCAGCACTCATCCATTATAGGTGAGCTGCTGCATCTTGCTCATGATAAAGACTCCATCTTCATCTCCATGGAAACAAAAAGTAAAACAACAATGTCCACTTATTGCAAGAAAAACAAGTAGATACACCACTGTATTTTGACTATATTCTGCCATTTGTCATTCAGGTGGGGAGCTCTTGAATACACACACAATCTTTGTTTGTATAGATAGGCTACTCTGCAGCTAGTATAGCCTAATAGGTAACATCCTATACCTGGATTAGGGCCTACAAATGAATTACAGAAGTAATGCTCAATTAATGCATGACTGAAGCGTGAGAATTGTTGAGTGTTGTCCCTGTGAGTTAATGGTTAGTTAAAGGGGCATTCCACCGATTTAACACATGATCGCTAGCTTAATGGAACAATAGCACCCTGATGATATCATAAGAGTGTTGGGCTTATGACTTAAACATTTGAACAGTGGTCTGCATCACACAGCTACCAAAGCCGAGAATGTCCGTCCGTGTGTGCAACTCATTTTAATGCCGTTATTTCATGATAATGTTTTAATTAAGTTATTATTTTGAGAAAACAAAAGACTGTTTACTTGAGATCACAAGTTGATTTACACATTATCACAGAACATATCTTAAACAAGCTTTTCCTAGAGAGGTTTGGTCCATTGAGACATCTTAACCTAAATAAACTAAATATGCTACACTTTTCCCTCCTCAGAATAAGGACATAATCATGTCCAATCTGGTTCCTGCCAGTTCCTGCTCATTCTTAATTTATTCTGAGTTAATGCATGATTCACCTTGCTCTGATGAATGCACTAATGCTTCACACATCATGAGTTCAGGATTAATAAATGATCAGGCCGCTATCAGTGCAGTATCCTGTTGTTAAGAACAAAGGTAAAAGCCTTGGACTCTGTAGTTATACATTAACAGATGAGGAAAGGAATGTGTTTCAATCATTCACTATTCACTGTACTGTCTGTCTATAGCTGGCTGCATTTGGTCTTTAGTTTATACAGCATGCTAATGTCTTGATGGTCCACTGCATGCTGAATAACATACAGTATACTATGAAGCAATGCAGCCAGTGTCTTCAGTATTTCTAATATCCAGTGACAGTGGTTCACATACTATGATGCATAAAGTCACGGCGCAGTTATCTTAGCGTAAAATAAAATCCCACACAAGCATTGCTCATGCATTATAGCATGACGCCTCTCTGAGTCTCAAAAGTGTGATGAAGAATCTTATAATTACATGATCCATATTTCATAAGAGATCTCATACTTACCAGATAGTTATCTTTTAATTTGAAGATGCATATCTCTTAATTACGGGATCTCTATCTCGTCCCTATGGGAACAGCTCGGATCCAAGTATCACTTGCTGTCAACTGTTGACTGTAAGCATTGCAACTGCAAGAGCCAAATACATGAGGTTAACTTCACTACAAAACACTGCAACTCGCCTATAGTCATCTAACAGGTTTGTGTAAGGGAGATCCCTGTTCTAATCATGTGTTTTTCCTGTATGATCATGCCTTCTTTAGCACAAAATGCATGTCTTATATATATATATATATATAATGTATATATATATATATATAGCACTAAAACTAATCACAAGAAAGCTCATTGATAAAGAGTGTAGCCTTGAAGGGAGCTTGACGCCTCCCTCTTTGTGTGTAAAAGTATTCTGTGAAATTAACAATGTATCTTCACATATTGATGCTAACTTACTATATGAGATATTCTTAGGCGTAGCCACAGCTGTGCTTCATGCTGCAGGCTACTGTGAATATGTGTATCATTTCAATGGGCTATCATAGCCAATGGGTTAGGGTAAGGGTTAGTAACTGGTCATGGCTCTTTGCTTTCAACCAATAAAGATCTATTGATTGATATGATTTGAATATAGTGACATTTGTATTTAATTATCCTCACCTCTAGACAAAAACTGATTTGTGACTTTTCCACTACAGCAGAGATGTCTTCGGTGTGGCACCAGGAGTCTTCGGGTTATGCCCCGTGTCTAGAGATCGACTCCAGCTCCCTGAGGGGTAAAGACCGCTTCACCTCTACAGCCTGGCTGAAGCAGGAGCAGGAAGAACTACGGATCATCAAGTGGGACAACTTCCAACCAGGAACCTCTACTGATGTGGTTCAAGACAACACACCCAGCAGTGCTATGTCTGGTGAGAGCACTGTTACATACCATCTGCTGATTGTTCTCTGATGACTATTCACAGGTCATTTTGCGTCACCATAAAGCATCAATTGGCTATTGTTTCTTTTGTATTATTGGGTATTGAAACAAATGAGACTATGTACCTGGTGATAGATGCTGTGATGTGGCTTTAGAAATGGTCTTGTTTTATTAATAAAGTCAAAATGATATTGATTTATTGACATAATACTTTGTGCCGTTCATTCACCCGGCTCCAACATATCACAAAATGATTGGCCTGAAAGCAGCGGCCACAGTTCTCCAGCAGAAAAGTTGTTTTTATTTTTTTCTATTTTTTCACTTCTTACAAACAATAATTGATTATGCCAATGATATATTTTAACAGTGTTTGTTTCAATGTCTTGTCCCCCCTTGTAGCCTCCTCTAATGAAGAGGCCCTGCCCCCGCGGGTGCTGCTTCACATCAACAAGCTGCAGTGCATGCTGGAGAGCAAACAGGAGCGCATCTCTGCTCTGGAGAGACAGGTGGAGGATCTGATGCAGGACCGCAAGTTCCTCAGGAGCCAGATCGAAAACCTCACCAGTCACCGCTCTGCTGTGCACACCTTTGCATCGCCCAGTCCACTGCCTGAAGGTCTGTGTCCATATGAGGCTGTCGATAATGTTTGATTTTATTAGATTGATATTCATATAATGCACACAATGATTTAATTTAATTGGTGTCCTTTTTTGTTTTGATCACACACAGCTCCCAAACCAAGCAAAGTGCAGCACACACACTCAGAAACCAAATGTCGGAAGAGAGAGAAAGCTTCTTGTAGTTCCTCCGACAGCAGTGAGTGCAGCGGCCCTGAAGCGTCAGACTCATCCAAACATTCTGCAGCTTCCAGTGAACACAAGATGAAGAAACACCACAAGGACAAGAAGAGGGCAAAGAGAGGCAAGGACTACGTCAGGAAGAGAGGTAACAACCATGGATTGATTATTGTATTTTATAATTTTTGTATTTTGCTGGATGGTAACAACAGCAGTTTGTAAGTTGTAAAAATCTTAAATGCCAAAATGTGCCCTATCAAATAGCCAAACATATTTATAAGCATGTTTAGTATTTTTTGCAGCTGAAGCATAAAGAGAAAAGAAAGAGAAATGTAATCTAAACAGTGTCCAATGGGTATTCTCTCTGACCATTTGTAAATGGATACATTTTCATAATTTTCTGAATAATACAATTCAGATCCTTTCCATCGTTATACTTCTTCTTCAATTTAAAATGTATATATAACTGAGAAAAAAAATCTTGTTTTGGGGGGAATTTCAAATATAAATGTAGAAAATATTCTCACTGAAGTCCGTGTTTGTAACGACAGTACACATTGTTGATATCAGTCCTTGTCATTCATTCCACCAGCCACCGACGTCCAGTACGTCATCAAGCGCTACCAACAAGTCCTGTCTGCCTTCATCAAGAAGAAAACCATGAGCGGAGCCTTCCGCCATCTTGGAATAGACCGGAACACCATCGTCAACACGGCGTCCATCGCAGAGCTTCACCTGGCCGGTAAAGACATGGTGGGCATGGAGGTGATGTTTCGCCACGGAGAAGAGACTCTGGTCAACTACGCCCAAAGGTGCTCTCTGTTTATTGAGAGTGACCCTGAACTCAACAGGAGAATAGAGCTGATGAAAGCAAACAACGAGCTTCTGCCCATCTCAGGGAAAAGGACCCGGCTCTTTCCTTCTCACATGATGCAGCTGGGGGGCGCTGCAGAGAGCATTATAATAGGTTGATGATTATTTGAAACATAAGGACTTTAAAATATTATGTTCTTTTCTCTCTTTTTTTATTTAAATCTTAACTGCTGGATTTGAATGTTTTATGTAGCATTTAGTTTTTTCTCAAGAGAAACAAAAACCTATATTATTTTCAGTATATGCATTTCTGTATTCACATGCACATTTAGGATTTGTATAGTTTGTACTTGAAAAAATGGTCCACAGCTGCTTTTCCCAAATTAAGATTTTTTTTTTTTTTTTTACATTATTTAAGAGCAGAAGTGTGTGTAGTGTTAGAAACACCCACAAGATGGCAGTGCTCACATATTCGATTTTCTTAACACATCACTACACTTGTCATACATTCCAAAATGGTGGATATTCATTTTTCCATTTTCCATTCACCTAGTTTTTGTTGCAGGTGTAACTATATGCTCATCGACTGTTAACAAATAATTATGTTGACATAATTCCTGTGATTCATATGCTGTAAGAAGCGAACTGAGTGATTTGAAAACTGCATCTGTTGCAAAGTCTAAATATTTCTTGACTGCCAAAAAAAATGAAAATGAAAAGACTGATTGTTCATACAGAGAAACGTTGCCTTTGTATTCATCATAAGTGTCCGGTATCAGCGCACCATTCCACAAAGGATATGTAAACGAAGGAGGCCTACCCTAGCTATATAGCAACATGCCATTTTTTTCTTTAACAGCGCACACAGTACGAACAAGGATATATTCACTGATTTTGACAACAAGCTTTCTCCAGAATCACTTACTCCACCTTTTAATCTGTAACCTTCCAGACAGGACTTTAAAATCACTTGATCAAAGGCATATTCTACCCTGTGTCTTGACCAGAGGAATTGGAGGCAGCAGTTGTGTTGACAGATTGGAAAGCTTGCTAAGGCATCCTTTGGGCGATGGTAAGTGTCAGAGCAAAGTGTTGCCATTGCCTTTCCTGCTGTTTGCTTTTCACATGGGGTGACAAATTAGTCGTGCAAAGCCATTACAGAGGGCTGCACCGGGGCTGTTTATCTCTGCATGGGACTCTGTCACTGTCACTGTCACTCCCATTCACACACACAGACTATCTGCTTATCACTCTGTCTGTCCCCCTCCCCCCTAGACCCCCACCCTCTTCTGTTATGAACTCATTCAGTCATTTCTTGTTACCTATCACTCCTCAAGCTCTTCTTCATCCTTTCTTTGTTTCTTTCTTGTTGTCCATCTCATCTTTTTACCCCCCAAAAAAACCCTGTAAAAGATGGCTGACGTTTCAAATAGCAAAGGAACATTTTGTGACACGAGTGACCTACAGTTCCTCTCGGCCTGTGCACAGCCAGAGGGGACAGGTGCATGCTGGGATGCTCAGACTGCATGAAGATCAGTCTATCTGCCAGGCCTCATCTCTTCCCACCTCCTGAGGCATGCAAATGTCACTTCTGCTCTCCTGGTCACCAGCACAAGACTTGAAGGCAGTTTTTTTTTTTTTTGCTTATCCTAGAATAAAAAGGGCACAAAAGATGTTCTTGATGTATATGACTATTTAAAGCTATAGTGTATAAGTTCTGTTGATCCCATATGGAATTCTTCTTCAGCCCCCTGTGCCAGTGTCAGGGGGTGACTCTAGTCTGTAAACACTGCCCGACTGAAAAATACAGAGAGAGTTTTGTGGACACTTTGTGTGAAGTCATTTGGCAATGGCTTGAAAGTAACCGACATTCATTTCTTTGAAAAAGTTTCGCACTGTGGCTTTAATTTTTTCTCAACCCCCTTGTCCCGATCCAATTTAAAAAAATAGGCAGGGTCTAACTATGCAGAGTGGCAGCTGTGAGTTTGGTGTTAATGACTCGGGATGATGGTGCTCAGAGCTGGAGACGGAGATGGGATGCAGGCCTAATGGAGCCTGAAGTAGCCTCTCCTCCTCCTCCCCCGGCTCTTTGACTCACTCTGGTCTGGGGCCAGCTGGGACTCCATCTTGTGCCTTTTTCTGGATGCAGGTGCCGTGTCATTACAGAGGCTCCAAGTGCCTGATGGGTACAAAAAACACACACACACACACACACACACACACACACACACACACACACACACACACACACACACACACACACACACACACACACACACACTCCTCCATGTCCAGCTTTGATCCTGACCTTGACAAAATGAGCACCTGGATGGAGAGTGGCTTGTAATAACCACCAATCACCCTCTTAATGATGCAAGTAAAATGGGTTTGAATTGGCGAGTATGAATGGGCTGTGGTTACGTGTTGTTGTTATACTGGTGGTGTGTCCCAGACGTATTATAGAAAGGATTACAATGATTGTAACAGCGCAAGAGAGCTTGAGGCTTGAGCAATTGATTTTATGCGAGTCAGGGGAAAACAGTTCTTGGCTTCGAAAAACACTGAGTGTGATTTCACTTATTCACAATTACTGAGGCTATTGCAACCTATTGGCTAACTAGTTTTGTTGGCATCTCATTGGGATGACTATATGTCCATGAGATTTGTATTGGTGTGCAATGACAATTGGAGTTCAATGGGAGTCTTAGCCTGATTTTAGAACACATTGTATAGTCTGATTAATTCAGCAGAGATAAGAGTCAGCCTTTTGTTATTTAAAGTGCTTCATACTGTGTATTGGTGTGTCTGCAGTGTGTGTCCGGTGTGTTTGAGCAGTCGTAGTGACAAGATCGTGCTTTCAACTCTATAATATACCCCCCCCCCCCCACACACATACCCCCACCCTCCCGAGGCAAAATGACAGTCATCAGAGTTGCTCATATTTTGCTCCGGATTTGGAAACGCACCCTTTTTTTGAATTCCATTTATTTTTGAACGGACAGCTGGTTTGGAGTGACTCTCTGAGCAGCTTCCCCTTTCCTTTGCCCTTGGTCCTTTCCCGCTATTGGAAATCTTCAAAATAACCTGCTCGCTCGCATGCTGAAAAAAGTGGGTCACAGCAACAGCACCCACCAATGTGAAGCCAATTTAATACAAAAACATCAAGTACTAGTGCATCATGGGTATTTTCCCCCTGTGGTAGAATTGAGGCGGGGGCCAGGAGTCTGCGTAGTGGAAGATGCCTATTCTGGTCCTCTTTCCCTGCAGTGGCATCAGATGAGCAGTCAACAGCAATTGTCTCTTCCTCTGCCATTTACTGGAAGTAAAAACAAAAATGGGCGTTGTTTTCTCTCCAAAATAGTCCCTAATCCCTGTGGTTATTTACTGCATAAGTTTAGCACCACACTAAAATGCTAGCTGTGGTCGTCACTAGAGGACAGTGTTGTATCCCAATTCACTATGTCATATTATTTTGTTTGTGGCCAGACATGTCATTCAGACACCCCTCCATGCAAAGTGTTCCCTAGATAGATTAGATTCAGTCTGATGGGTTAACAGTAATATGCTTTCACTACAGTCTAGGGTGATTCTTATTTTATAAATATGCATATTAAGCCAAAGACATAGCCCTAACACACATGCTTAAATAAACCTTGTCAGACACAAAGCCATGTTTGCCATGTCAGTATTGCTTCCTTGCCATCTCTTTAAACCCTTCAAGCTGTCCACACACACAGACAAATACATCCAGCCAATGATGTAACAGTCATTAATGAGACTTCTCTTGGCAATTATAAAATCAAGAAGGAAAAAAAAAATCAAAGATGCTTATCTGAAACCACAGAACCCTCTCTACAATGACAGCCTTTCTGCCAACGCTGCTCCATCAACAAGTCCTGAGGTATCGCCGGTGTGCTCTCCATCTGGTTGCCACTGATAAGAACTCGCAAGCTTAAAAAGGAGGAGAGGGTGTGTGTGTGTGGGGGGGGAGTGGGGTGTAATGTATTCCAGTGGGGAGTCCAGCAAACGGGACCCTATAAACCAAACCTCATCTCCCCCCTCTGAGCACATTCAGGCCAAAGACAGCCCCCTTGGATACAGCCAGTGTGTGTGCGTGTGACATCACGCTGTCACAGTCATGATTTGCCTTGAGTGTGATTTTATTCCTTGAGAAACAAAATGGCCGCACTCAGACACAAAAAATGAGGTACCATTTAAATATGTTTACAGGACAACAATCTACCAAAGAGATGAGCTCTTACACTAAAGTGGATCTATTTATGTGCAGAAAGCTCTAGGCCTTGCCTCTCTGCACTGAGGTAATATATGTAAAGATGGTATGACCTCTATTTTCCGGGTCAGAGGAACTGACTGTTTTTTGAATGTGTACCCCCCAGGTGTCCTCCTCACAGGAGATGAAAAGAGCAAAACATGATAAATGGTTGTATGCTGCATACCTCGAAAAAGTTTATTTTTGTAATATCATAACAACTCTACAGTGAATATATTTTGTGGAGGTATGATTTAGAAATCACATTATGAAACTGCAAAGACATCCAACTTTTTTATCTCCTCCCCAGAAACTAGCAAACTAAGGCGGGCTCATGTGACAGCTGTACGTCCTCGAAAGCATCACTCGGACATGGAGGAGATGATGGCATGTGACGTAGAAGGATACGCAAGATGACAAGCATGGAATGAACCTCAACTCCACCCTCAAATCCAGTTGGTTAGTCGTTATGATGACGCACGACAAAACCAGACATCTTTGGCACAAAAAAAGGAAAAATCATTTAGGCAGACTCACACGTCCCCTTAGGACTTAAAAGCCTCACAAAATGTTCCAGAATATTTGCTGATAACTTGAGATGACTTTGATTGTTTTTTATGAGTGGCCAAACACCCAAGTATTTATGTGGTGGATATATTTCCTAATGTGTTTCAGCCATGATAAGGTTGTTTGACTCGGATGATTCTGTCACAGTTCTGTGGTTAATGACAGGAGAAAAGGAGAAAGTAAAAGTAGAGGAGGGAAATGACTATAACGCCCCTGGCCATTAACGGCCGATCAGCGCTGTCATATTATCTAGAAACACAGATAGATGGGAGGATTGGCCTTAGGGAGGGGAAATGCTTTGACGGTCTGGCGTGATAATAGCCTTGTATTTCCCACTGGACGTCGGAGCTTGGTGAGAAATATCTGCATTGGAATATGATGGTGATTGCAAGCCACACACTGTCTCTGCCAATTATTCGAATGCCCAGGTCTAGTCTGTTTGTGGTATTTTCTTTCTCAATTTTTGGGAAATGAATTGTGTCGGATTAGGGGAAGCTGGGCTTTTTTCTGTGTATTCTCTCCTACTTGACCTCTATTATGATAACAGATGTTAATTACACAGTGCTTGGTTTCCCAATTAATTTGTCAATGGTTTTCCCACAATGCAGTAGACCCCCCCCCATCTTACAGCATGAGACACTGACCTTTTTTTAAATTTTTACATCAAAACATTAATAATGTCTAACTGTGTTCTGTGGGATGCTGCATGAGAGGTGTGTATATTGGCTTGTGACTGTGAATTTCAGTTAGACATCACTGTCATGACGTCATGTTTTTAACCATATGGAGTGAAAGCTAGTTCAGTTGAATAATTGTGTTCAATATGTTTGCTCAGGGAATTCCAGCACGTAGTAAGGGAACCATTTAAATTCAGATTTAAGAAGATACAATACACTTTAAACTGGAATTATATGTTTGCTGTTATCTGTCACTAGCAGCAACAAAAACAGTGGAAAACTGTGACAGCCACTATAGTTGGAAACAAGAACAAGTATAAACTAAAAACGTCAGTGAAAACATAATCTGTTGGACACATGGAGCCAAAACACCACAACAACATTGACATAATCTGTTGGATGAGATTTGCTAGTTCACAAAACAGAGTTAAATAAAATAAGTCGAACTCTGTGGACCTTAACATTGAAATATGTGGTCTGCCTTCAATCATGACAAGTGGAAAATTACAATGTAGTTCATGGTGTTGGACGTGGCTCTACAAATAGTTTGACACATGTTGTTGATCCAGATGCACAAACTGATACTGGGATTCTTTCTGGCTGTAAACCTGACTATTTCAAACCAACCCATCAATGAGTCTCCTTTAGTTAGTCAAGTAAACGTTTACTAGGACTTCCGTGGATGCAAAGATGGAAATACAAGAACACATGTTAAACCTGGGGACAGGGGGCGCCCTTAGCTCAGTTGGTAGGGCGTCCCCCCCATGGGCCTTGCCCAGCAGCGGACCCGGGTTCGATTCCAGCCCGCGGTCGTTCTCTGCATGTCACTCCCCTCTCTGCCCCATTTCAACTCTGTCTCTACACTATCAATAAAGCATAAAAATGCCAAAAAATATCTTAAAAAAAAAAAAAAAAAAAAAAAACCTGGGGACAGAAATGAATCATGAGTGTTTGAATCAGCGAGTTATACAACTCTGGACACACTCGATTTGTTTGACGATGAGTCACTGTTGGGGTTACTCAGCATCGTGTCATGAACCCTGCTGATTGTACTCATGTGGGAGTGAGAAGGAAATGTCAAAAGCAGTGTTTGATGTCGCACTTAGCTAGTCACATACTGAATTACATGTGAAATGGGATTTTATTTAACACAATAGCGGCGCGGCACCATGGATGGCAATATTGGTCTTTCTGTCTGTCATTTGGTCCAACACTTTGGTCCAGACCAAAATACTTAGCAAATGCTAGCATGCTAACACACTAAACAAAGAGGATGAGCATGGTTAAGATACAATACAAATGATAGACAGACACGCATCAATTAGAATAAAAACAAGACATTAGTTACTAATCGTATACATTTGTTGAACACAGAGCAGAAATGTCGCTAAGAAGTTTGTTTGTATATTAATGGCTGCTATAAATACACCTCCATTCACCCGACTCACTCACATCACACAGCCCGTAAAATATTAATTAACCTTGCATGTAAGCCAAGGCTCATAAGCTATTGTAATGTTTTCAACGTACCTACGTGTCAAGTGTGTGTTCTTCGCTATTGCATTCAATTTAAATATATTTTTTTTTACATTTTCACTGTACGGCATTTTTGCCTTCACACAGCTTAAATACTCAGCAAACAAGGTGGAATGCTTCAGACTGCATTGTCCTCAGCACATATGAAATAAAATAGCAAAACATTTACTAGAATGAAAATAATGGGCTTTCATCTCATTTGTCGATGAAAGCAGCAGTAAGGTGTCCTTAAACATAAAGTAGCCTATTGCAAATGCTCATACAAACATTCTAATGAACTAAGTTGTCCGGTCACCGTTAAAGGTAGTTGGCCAAACAAAAATGTAGGCCTTATGCATGTATATGGTTGTACCAATGACATAAAAACGCTGCTTTATTAACTGCGGAATCCCAATACTCTTTTAAGTGGCTCATGATATGCTATACACCACAGCTGGGGTGGTCACGGCCCACTGGTTTGCCACAATGGCTGCCAGTCATTGACGACAGCCACAGGGCCTGTCAGGCATTCACACCACGTAGCTACGGCCACAATAGCCTCATCAGTAGCCGTATTCAATCAGTCTTCACACACGCAGTCGACTCAGCCAACCGTCCAACGAGGAATCAACAATCAGAGCACCCCTCCTCAAATCTCCTTGAAGTGATCTCTGATTTCCCCCGATTGGGTGCGACACTGTGCCAATATTCCACTCTGCGCGTTACTGTATAACCATGTGATTAGTGAAGTGGAGGTATTGTAGGGATAATGCTATTATACTGTTTGTATGAGTTGTTTTAGCAGCAATGTCATAGAATAGGCAGTCAAGGAAAGGCGTTAAAGTCAAGGGGTTCTGAGTTACACAACATTGAGCCTATGTAGGTCAGACTGAATACATAAGAGAGACAAGATATGTACATGTTTGTTTGGCTTTCTGGGACTTCAAAATTGAAAACTGCAGTGCTCCGGACTAAAATTAACCTTGTAATGCTGATGCAGGACACAGCAGGGTCCAGTCTGTGGGGTGTTGATAGAGTCAGAAGCTATACGAGGCTGATATTGATTCCCATATGTGCACACACACACACACACACACACACACACACACACACACACACACACACACACACACACACACACACACACACACACACACACACACACACACACACACACAAAGGTTGAGACTTTGTTAATCAATAACATTATCAATCAATCAATCAATCAACCTTCATGAACCTCTGCTTGTCCTTCATACCAGTGTGTCACCATTGCAGCAGAACTGCTCTGTGCTAGTCATACAGAATAATTTTCCTGTTTCTCAAACGACCTGATTTGGCCTGAAGTGCTGCACTGCTAATCAATTCAGAAAAGTTTTTATTCCAAGAACAATTATCGCTCTGTGCATTTTCAATGTAAATTCATAGTGGGTTTCAGAGTGAAAATCCATTCTTGAATTTATCTTTCTTGCATTGTATACAGATATTCGTGAAATATGAAATGGCTCATCGCTGTTGAGTGCAATTACATAACCCACATTTAAAGGTGACAAAATGCATTCTCGAGAATCACTGACTGGATCTTGTGCTTTCCAATAGATTTTTTTTTTTTTGTCCAAAGCCGAGAAAATCTTTTTAGTGTCTGTCTGACACAATGCAGAGATATTCATAATAAAAGCCCAGTCAAGAGTTCAGCGTGTGGGCTGGCAAGAGACAACGCTGAGTGACTTGCTTGATGTTCCAGTGCCACTTAGTTCTCAACAACATAATTGTTGTAAGCCCTTTACACTGTTCTGAACATATTTCACAAATGATCTGTCGGCAGAGTCAGTCTGAAAAACATGTCTGAATACAGCTACTTTAATTTCAGGTAAGACACTTTGTTTGTTCATTATTTAATGCTAATTGTATTGAAGTGTCTGGCTTTGTTATTGTGTTTACTGTCTTCAGGTAGCTTTTGGATGTGCATCCGAGCAATTACTTGGACTTTAATGTGATTCGCCAACGCAGAAAATACAAAAGGTGTTATACAGCAGCTTTGAAAAACAGTGGAGATCAGCCTCTGTGCTTTCTGTTTGTCTGTTTCAGGTTTAAAACAATCTTTATTATCGTGTATAACTAGATCTATTAACCTTATTAACCTGGATACTATTAATTCTATAATCTTTTATGATTTTTCTGCCATAACATGTATGAAATGAGAATTTCAAGCCATATTAAACTACATACAGTTCTGTACAGTATGTGAGGAGGATTAATTGTTCATGCAGCCATCTTATGTGTTTCATACGAAGAGATATATCCCATCCGTACAATGTCAGTCAGAGCGGATCATTCTTCACGGTGTAGGGACTTGGGGCTGATCGGTGGGTGAGAAGCTCGTAGGGCAGCAGAGCAGTATGTAGGTTACCTGTCAGGAAATTAAGCCTATTAACTGATTATGAAACACGTCACACATTTGGATGTGTTTCACTATGTGGGTGCACGTCCAATATTTAATATGTGGCATTGAGCAAAGAAAGGAATTTCATTAGGAAGTTCTTGCACAACCCTTATATTTAAGCCCAGTTTTGTAGCAGTTTTACTGATTCCATTTGGTAAAGAATGGTTTTATTTTTGCGTATTATGATAAATATACATATTTATATATATATTTCTACTCCAAAGGTGATGTAATCTATACTAGCAGTTCATAAAAGCTTGATGTTTGCTGTTACTAACAAAACTATCTCAGTCATATTAGTTAGCATAAAAATGCAAACTGTAGTAATTTGAGATGGCTCAAAAATGTAAACCAATGGACGCTTACCATTTCAAATGTCAACAACAACAAAAGTACTGAAAGTGAAAGTGCTACTTTTTAAATTAATAATTTTGCTTCACAGACATCTACCATTATTTGTATTTTATTCAACTAGTGAGTAAGAGGGCATGGAGGTGTGTCCAGTCTGCACACTGAGCTGGACGTTTTCCCACCCTAATATATTATGGCCCATCAATGTGTCTCCATCCCTCGGTCAGGGTTCAGCTTCCAGGAGTCATTTGTAAAGCAGCGGAGCAGGAAATGAGGTTGGTTTGCCCAAGCCTGGAGGATGTGTTCCAGGGGGCCACACTCACACAGGGAACCTCCCATACAGAGAACCAGGGGAGGGGCTAGAGGGTGGTCTGGTCTGGTCATCAGTAGGATGGAGGTGGTGAAGAAAGACCTGAGATTTACAGTCAGTTTGTAATGGACAGAGACATCACTTGCTCCCTCATACTACTTGTAGTTTGGTCTGGCTTTACGAGACTACTTGCTCCCAGATGTATTATTATAAAGCTGACTCATTGATAAGGCTTTATTTATAGCACAGTCATGGATTCTGACCTCACTCCTTAGCCATTTCAGGGGACTTTTGTTAGGTGTCTTCTTGTTCTCTTTCTTTTTCTGGCTATGCAAGTTCAACCTGCTATTACATATTTTTTTTGCCTAACTGGGTCAAGTTTAATTGTACTGTACACAAAACAACATAGACCAGAAAGGTGGTTTTAATAGACAAACCCAGACTGGAGTTAAATGCTTTCCTAAATCCCCAAAAAGGATTATCCAGTCACGAGATAATCCAACCATATCTGAGCATGTTTTTTTATCGATATTATCAGCTTAACTTTGTTATTATTACATAGCGTTATGACTAGATTTCAAATTCAAAATGGGGATTGAGTTGGTGCAACAACAATTAGGTAAATCTAATAGGCTAACGTTTTGACTGTTTCACTGTGAGTTTTCCTCTCTCTGATGGATACATGCCTCTCAGTGTTTTGGGGAAAACAATCACTGTGCCATCTGTTAGTCTGAATGATAAATTAACAGCTTCACTGCTTGAGCAATTAATTCCTGACAGTTTCAGCAGAATCAATAATTTGAAGAGGGTAAGTCAAAGCTCCATGAAATCTCACTTCCTCACAACATGAACAGGCTGTCTTTTTAAAGTGTATTTTGCGTTGTTTAAAAGGTAAGATTAATGCAAACAAATCAAAAGATTCGAAGTCACAGAATAACAATTATTGTCATTGACCTTATTATTTATGACAGGCCTATTATATTTTATTTATTTTATTTATTAATGATGTATTGATGAAAACACGACAAACTAAACTCACTTGAACCAAGTTATAGCCTATATAAAACATCACTGTCTGGACCAAACTCTCAGTCGGGCTCTGTCCCGGCCCCGCGGTGGTGCCTCTGTAATGGGACACTGCTAAACGATGCTGAAGGCGCCCCAGTGCAGTCATGGCCCGTTACACCAGACGCTCGCCTTTCTGCCGTGCAATGCTCTCGCCTGTTGTTAGCTTGTCTTCTCCAAGGCTAATTTATGACACTATCAGACTCATCCGTGGCTAGCTGCTGGATACCCTTGTGCTAAAACTAATTACTTAAACTAATGAATAGAGCCTGATAACTGTAGCATGCTATTTAATATTGTGTTCCTTATCCCTGATGTATAATACATAGCAGAGGAGGTTAGGGCACAGGCACACTGGAACTGAACTGCACCCTGCTCTTGCTTATTGCTCCACAACTGATACTCAGGCATGTAAATGCACTTGAAAAAGAGTAAGTATAAAGATGATTTTTGGCTTTTCATGTCTCTAAATAGGCTCTTAATGCTAAAAACTAAAAACCTGCTTGGCTGACTTAAACATGTGCATCTGTTTACTTGCCTCTTTAGTTAAATAGAATGTAAACATAGCACCTTCATTTGGATTTCCTATTTGCAAGTGTTGGGAGTGGCTCAGCACACTATGGCTGTGTGTGTGTGTGTGTGTGTGTGTGTGTGTGTGTGTGTGTGTGTCTGTGTGTGTGTGTTGGTTTTTTACACACACAGGATGTTTTTGTATGTGTCCAAATCTATGCTTTATCCTTGTCATACATGTATCTCTGTTGTTTTCGTTTGATCCATCTCACCATCAGCCATCAAAAGGTCAGTAGCCTCTACATTACTATTTATATGATTTGCTAAAAGTTGTATGTTCAGTGTTTGACAAGTTACTATAATATTTTTTTCAGGTGGTAGTAGACTATTTACCAGACTCTATTTGTGAGACTTGTGGTTGTCTTTTCCCATAGTGTTTACTTTCTACTGTTTCTAGACTTTAATTATAAAACAACTGACCTCTAATGATGTAACAAAAAAATGCTGCAGTCAAATCTTTAATTACATGTTGAATGTTGGCAAACATCTTGCTCAATGTTCTTGCACTCTCAGTGAAAGTATTGCGGTTTTAACTCTGTGGCAGATTATCTTGTTTTGTGGACCAGCAGTCTTGTGCCGAGGTTAAACTGAAACATTAACCCACTCATCACTCATCAGTGTCACAGATTTGTCCACAACGGTTCCCCATTTTGCTAAATGAACCATCTGTTTCCTATATCTTCAAGTGGCCAAACTTCTCACATTGAAATGTATATTTCCACTTATTTGATAGTATTTATCTTTAAAGCTGTATTGCATAACTTTTTTATATAAATTCATTTCAGTTACATTCAAGCCATTGGCAAATGAGTTGAGGCAAAGCTGCTGAAGTCTATCAGCTCCACACAACTTTCTCTGTATTTCTCAGAATGGCAGCATTTACAAAATGGTGCCAACCCCAAGGCATTTGTTGTTGATTCTACTGCTAAGACAAAACCTGGACGTACGGCAGAAGGAATAAAATCCATATGTGATCACTGAAGGCTTACGTCATGTAGATCCGCAGATCCATGTTGTTGTTTTTCTCCGAATTTCTCACGGTGGTGACAGAAGTTACGCACTATAGCTTTAAATTGTTTGACATTCATGATTTTTTATTTATTTATTTTTTTTAAAAACCAAAGTTCTGCATTTGTTCTAACACAAAATGTATAGTCAGTTATACACGCGCAGTTCATTATTTGTATTCACGACCACAGACTGCGGGTAATGCCACATGGCTAAACGACTAACTAACAGTGACAGCGGCTGGCTAGCTCGAGGGCGGACAAGGTCAGATAACCCCATCCAAACAGACATGCACTAAACAACACACAGTCTCCTCCGAGGGGTTATTCCCTTGCAGCCTGCGCTCCTGGTGGAGGTGTCCAGTTTGAGTCCTTTGGTTTCGCCCTCCTGGCTCATGTGTCACAGCATGTTGTCACATATAGAGGCAGCGATGTATTATTGAAGATGTCTGCAGGTTACAAAGACATTTTACATTTAGACTAACACAAGTGTAAACACCTACACTTGAATGCATGTGTAGGACTCTAATTGCTCTACAAAGGCAATGACTGATAATATCTCTTCAAATAATGGCCTGTGTGCTCAAAGGGGGAGTCAGTGATTCTGGAGAACGCTTGTTTTCAAATGTACTTCTTGTCCAAATCAGTGGATATCTCCAAACGATCCGCTACCTATCCTTACTCTGTGTGTGTGTGTGTGTGTGTGTGTGTGTGTGTGCTCAAAATACACAGCTATAGGCTTAGTAAGCTGGCTTGTAAACGAAGGGTATGGGAGCCCAATATGCCCGTTTACAAAGCCTAGGAACTCTTTTAATACTATTTTTATCCCCAGCACACACACATAGACACACAGTAAGACCGGTAGCGTATTGTGAGGAGATAGTCACTGAATTTGAAAAAAAGTGATCTTGACAACAAGCATTCTCCAGAATTGCTGACTGCTCCTTTAATTTAATCTTGCTCTGGATGGAATGTACTGAGACTTACTCACACTGATTAAAATCATCATATTGGTCATAACTAGTTTAGCTTAAATAACAGCTGGGTAGTGAAATCTAAGATAGTCCCCTTGGCAGCAATCTTTCTTAGAAAGACCAATGTGGTAATAAACACAGGAGTAGCCGTCTGAAGCACAATGCTCTTCCGACCTCTAACCAGCTTTTCCTTGTGTATGAATGGGCGTCTATATGGGGAAAGGCTCATGCTGCAGCAGTGGCTAATACCTGCTAATCCCAATTTACCTCCTACCATTTAGCGATGCTTTCCATTGGCAGCCCAGGAGCTGGTGAATTGCCGATGAGATTAGCTGGAGTTAGCTCCTCCCCTCTGTGGTTTTTACACTCCCAACCACGCCAGACTGCAGGCCTGCCACTGCCTCCATCTTAACTTTTTGCACAGAAATGGATTAATTCATTTTTCAAAAATGTTTCAAGGCTTATTTAGAGAGCGATGTAAGTTTGTTTGAATTTATTCTGCTCTTTGGTGTGGTTTTGGTATTGTGTGGATAGTGTTTTTGAACGCAGAACTGTGAAGGCAACATCACAGCAGTCTTAGAGGGGTTTATGGAAGGAGTGTGTGTAGGATTAAGCAGTGTTTACTTTTACTTGAAACTTTGCTTGACTCTGTCCTCCTTTGTACAATCCCATGCATAGATGCAATGCTGTTGTATTAAGTTATTGTTATTTACTAACCTAGTGTTTATAGTATTGTGAGTTGGACATAACAATGGTCCAAATGATACATCAGCAGTCTGGGTGTGTGTATTCTGTTTTGAGTGAATGACTCTGAGAGTAGGAAACACACCCCTTTTAATAGTTTATAGACAAGACACAAATAATATACATCTGGATAGCAGTACTTTCAATTCCTGACATTAGATTAGATATTGTTGTATAATGAATGTGATTTACAATCCCAATTTGGCATTCAATGTTTTGCACAACACCATAACAACCCAGTTTTCACAACTTCTCATGCTTTGAGTTACAAACTGTTAACTATATCATTAAAAGCTTCTTATTTCTGAATGCCATGAGCATTAAGATACTTGTTCTAACCGCTACTGCATAAATACTTCTACTATCATCCATATCCACAAGCATATACATGTATCAGTTATTTATGAACTGTAATTCCCCCAATAATCACAACTCTTGATCTCATCATCATGATGTCATTCAACACTGCAACAGTGTAATCCTATATACTATCCCTTATCTGCATCCAGCACCTAGCTACAGTGAGTTAAAGGTGTGGAACATCAGTCACTCACAGAAATAACTCTCTGGAGATACGCATGAGTCCTTTCAGATAAAGACAGTGCTGAGAATTTTTATTTTATTTATTTTGCTCAAAAATACAGCACAACATAACACTCTGTCATATACTGTCATATATCACATTTTTAGCTCATGCATCTGATGGAGGTAAAAGTATTTGACAAGCGGTTGATTATTAACACTATTGTTGTTATTTATTTATTTGTTTTACTATATACAAGCATGCAGTGCTACTATCTTGTTACTCTAGAGTTAAAGGCCAAACCCCCCAGATTATCCTCCAACTATCAAACCCCCCAGTGGATTACCCTCATGGTTAAACTCTTGATGTGATTCCAGTTTAATTCCCAAACAAACCAGCAGGTCACCATTTTGAATCCTTGACAAGCTTCTCATCTGGTCACACTTTTGCTTCCTGATAACATTAGAACTGTAAGTCCTAAAGAGGATAGCCATTCCTTTGTCTGCAACAACACAACTGTCTGTGCTCCTGTACGTCTACTGGCCTTTTAGACTTATTCAGCTTAGCTCTTCACTAACATATTTATAAAGTTCTCACATGGATTGATATCAGTTTCAGCACATCGTAACTCGGGTGTTTTTCTCTCCTAGGAGATCTCTCCTGAAGATGTATCCACAATCAGGGAAATCGATCGTCTTTGACAACTTTCCAGATCCCACCGACACCTGGGATATCATTGAGACGATCGGGAAAGGGACCTACGGAAAAGTCTACAAGGTGCTCAACACAATCGATGGAAGTAAGGCAGCTGTCAAGATACTGGATCCCATCCATGTAAGTTGACTTTCACATCCAGGATATCCAACATGAGTGTATTTCAGTTCAAAAGACTTGAAAAGGCCCAAATCTTATACTTTTCTATTACCAAATTCTAAAATGCAAACGTTTTTATACAGTTTTGGTTATTTTCCTCACTCCATGCCACAGGCGTGTTGTAATCAGTGCTTAAGCTTGTGATGTGTTTACACCGTCTGGAGAGTCAAAGTGCAGACACCTTATTGTCTTGAGGCTCCTAAATCTGTTGCGTTCATAGCATCTGTATTTTAGAGATTTAGACACTAACGCAGATTAGATCGGGCCAAACATTTGTTCTCTTTGTATCTGTCTCGCTCTTTGTTAACTTTACGATTTGCTTTCAATCCTTATGTCAGTATATTTATGCCAATTCCCCCCAGTCATAATATATGATTCCTTAAAACTTCCCTCCAGTATAACTCTACAAAATAGACATGTCTATTTTGTTAATTTTAGTGATGTTGACCTGCTTTTTCCGGAACGTATGACTTATGTGCTCTTAGGTTTAGCTTAGAGATGGGTGTACGTTGTTTAGTTCTCATTTTCCATTTCGGTGGCTGCAACATCCATCCATCCAACAACACATGACAATAATATGTGCTGACTGTCTTTTCCTTTAACAAGAGCGTGTCTTACATTATACTGTAGGCTTTTATTTCATACCGTTCGCTTGTGTTCCATTCAATGGGTATCAAATCAAAATGACAGGAGAAACGTAAACCCAGCCATTAAAAGTGAAAGCGCCCGGCCTATAAGGTCCAACTTTCCTGCAACAGTAGAGTAGAACGACCTATACCTCCTTGTAAACAGTTCTGGAAAGTGAAGTAACAGATCTCTAGTGGATCCGTTACACCATCAGCATAGTGACTGACTCATTAACTCGGCCTTTGGCAAGGTAAACATCATGTGTGAGTGGCATGTGTGCAGGATGCCAAGGAGATGAGTTTTCTTCCATCTACAACCATCAGCAAATTCCTGCTGTTGAATCTTCAGTTGGACATATTATGGCGGTAGTGCTCTGATATTTTTGGGCTCCTTTGCTTGTGCATGATTTTAAGCATTGAGCCAAAACACATTTGGCAGGCCGTTCAGAAGTGTGCAGAGCAAATTTTGCCCGAGCAGAATGGCATTTTGACATATTGAGCCAAGATACATGATGTTACTTTTGGCAGCTTGGGACTGATCCATCCTTTTAAGCAGAGATGTATTTCTACAGTGACATGATTTTCCAATTACAGCACAATACTGGGTAGGAGGTACAAAATTTATGAGCAGTAACCAATTCATGTATAAACAGCAAAGGTCACCACATTCAAATAAAGGTGCAAATATGGAGGCCTTCTAAAGAACAGTTGAAAGTAGTCATCATTGTCCTCGGGTAGTGGTTTCATTGTCTCCTGCATTGACTAATAATACGTCCTCTCCAATCTATTTTGAAGGCACATTTGACTGTATGGCTTATTTAGCAGCTCTAATGATCAGCCATTTCCATCTATAAAAGTCTCATTAGTGTTCTGTTAAGTTGTTATTGTTTCTCGTTTTTGAGAAATGATTGTCTACAGACCACTAGTCTGTGAGGACCATCATTACCATTATTTTAATCACAGGGTTTCAAGTGTAGAGCTGTTGCAAAGAATGCAATTAATTTATATATATAGGCTACAGTATCTTAATGCCTTTGTCATGTGTACACTCACCCTAAACTACAGCTAGCGTAGTAAAAACCCCTTCAGCAAGGGGGTGCAAGAATGAACACAAACGGAAAGTTTCTCGGAGCACCTTCAAACCTCTCATCAGTCTTTCGCCAAGACCTGTACTAAAACTATTTCTGTGATCTAGAAAAATTATATCAACACAGTTACATATTACATATCTCACTCCTTTCATGTCTTTTGGCAAATTGGAAGCATGGTTGGTACGGTAAACATGCGCAAAACATTAATTTGTAGATTTATTTCCTGTGATATTAACCTATTTTTCTCCATTTTCATTTCTCCAGGATATTGACGAGGAGATCGAAGCGGAATACAACATCCTCAAAGCTCTTTCTGACCACACCAATGTGGTCAAATTCTACGGGATGTACTACAAGAAGGATGTGAAAGTTGGAGATCAGTTGTGGCTAGTACTGGAGGTAGGAACGAACACTTATTCCATTTGAATAGAAAAGCCACCGTGTGTAAATTGCGATAACCAACATATATATATATATATATACTATGCCAGTGTGTAGGAGGCTATAGGTGCAGATTAAAGGTGTAATTGTTCTTTACAGAGCAAGTCTCACCAGGTATATGCAGCGTTGACCAAATATGGCAAAGGATTACCCAACACTTTAAGCCACCACAGGGAGTCTTGGACTTTATTTCTAGGCCACCTGGGGGATTTGGTCGCAGGGCCAGAAAGCTGGATGTGTTGGTGCTTGAAGTTAGCTCGAGTGTCTTGGGCACCCTGCTGAGAGCAGCAGAGCAGGGATTTCTGTTCACAGGGGCTGTCTCATTGTATTAGTTTATACACCTAGCAGGTTGTGGCACAGGGCCAAATGTCTAGTGTTGTTTGGATTGTGGGTAGAATATATGCTAATATGTTGGAACGGATGGAAAAGTTTTACGAAGTTGTTGGTGCACTTGGATTTTTATGGTTAAAGCTATAGTGCGTAACTTTTTCATATGAATGAATTTCGGTTACATTCAAGTCATCGACCAAACGAGTAGACAGAAAGTTGATTAAGATTAACAGCTACGCAAAATTCTCTCTGTATTTCTCAGTATGGCAGCGTTTACAAACTGGTGTTGCACCGAACAAGGCACAGGACCTCAGGAAAATCTCAAGAAGCACCAACAAAATGTAGTGTTGATTCTACTGCTAAGAGGAAACCTTGACATACAGCATGAGGTATAAAAACCAATGCACGTTCCCCAAAGGCTTACCTTGTGTAGATTTGCCCACAGTGATGTTGTAATTACTCAGAACTCGTGATGGGGGCAACAAAATGTACGCAGTATAGCTTTAAAGGTCACATATTATGCTAAATGCACTTTTTAAATGTGTTCCAACATATCCATGGGTCCACGGTGTGCCTAGAGACTGCCAAAATATCCAAAAAAATAACAACCTCTCCTTTTCTCACTCTCCCCCTTTCTGAAAACCCCACCCCTCCCCCCCAATATACTCCGTTCAAAATTCTCGCGGTTTATGACGTCATAAACTGCACAGCCACATCCCCATATTTTCTTTATATGTCCATGCTTCCCCCTAGCCTGGTGCTACCAGACCATCGTACTTCATTTCATTTGTACAGAAGGTCTGGCAGTGCTTTAATTGGCAAACGTTAACTCATGGAGGCGGGTGTCTGTTAAAGTTTAAAACTATTGGATCTGCCCAGTGCCACTCTGGATTAGCCAACCAATCGCATAACGTTTGGTCGTCACGTGTGTCATGAGCCGGCTTCTGGCAACTGAAACTGGAGCGCGACTTCGACGTCATCGTTCTCAGCCACTCGCTCTGTTTGCTGATTGGACCGGCTGTCGAATCTCCAGCAAAACTGGGAAATGGGCTGTACACCCAGACTGACTACTGAAGGGAAAATAAAATTTGGCCGGAAGTAGGCGGGCGGGCGGAGCCAGGCTAGCTTCCCCCCACATTAGCAGTAGTCTATGATAACCCCACCCCCCCATTTCTTATTGGTCCACGGCCCCGAGATCCTCTGGAAAATTTTCCGAGCGACAGCCATGTTGCTTTCCCCGCTAAGCGACAAGATGCCCATAGTACAGCCTGAATGTTACATACACCAGCACAGAATGCTTTTGCTCATACTCCACTAATTTATCTTAACCACAGCAGTCTATTAATGCCTCGTTTTTAATAACACAATGGATAGGAATCTACCTGTGCTTTTTTTTAAACGGTGAAACTAAAATAATAGTTTTTATTGGTAGTTTTGCCCGACTGGTGTATAGCTATTAGCTTTGGGACAAGCAACCAGCTTTTGCTCTATTTAACATCTACATGCTCCCACTAGCTCAGATTATGAATAAGAACAAATTATGCTACTATAATTATGCAGACGACACACAAATTTACATAACCATATCACCAGGAGACTACAGTCCGATACAGGCACTGAGTAAGTGCATTGAACAAATTGGATGTGCCAAAATTTCCTTCAATTAAACAACGCTAAAACTGAAGTAATTGTCTTTGGTGCCAAAGATGAACAATTAAAAGTCAGCGCACAGCTTACATCCATTATGTTAGAAACCACACCCCAAGCCAGGAATCTTGGTGTTGTTATAGACTCCGACTTGAATTTCAAGAAACACATAAAATCAATTAATAAATCAGCCTACTACCACCTAAAAAACATATCAAGAATTAAAGGGCTTATGTCTCAGCAAGATTTAGAAAAACTTGTCCATGCATTTATCTTTAGTAGACTTGACTACTGTAACAGTGTCCTTGCTGGCCTTCCAAAAAAATCTATCAGACAGCTTCAGCTAATTCAGAACGCTGCTGCCCGAGTCCTCACTAGGACCAAAAAAGTAGATCACATTACCGCAGTTCTGAGGTCTTTACACTGGCTCCCTGTCACTCAAAGAATTGATTTCAAAATACTGATGTTGGTTTATAAAGCACTAAATGGTTTAGGGCCAAAATACATTACTGATCTGCTGATACGTTATGAACCGTCCAGAGCCCTTAGGTCGTCTGGGACAGGTCTACTTACCGTCCCTAGAGTTAGGACTAAACAAGGAGAAGCAGCTTTTAGTTATTATGCACCAAATCTCTGGAACAAACTCCCAGAGAACTTGAGGTCTGCTGCAACTCGCAGTTCTTTTAAATCGAGTCTGAAGACTTTTTTGTTTCCATTTTAACCTGCAATTTCCATTTAATTTGCTTCTTTTATTTGCTTTTTTGCTTCTTTTATTCGCTTTTAAATGTTTTATAATGTGTTTTATGTATTCATATCTTGCCCCTGTAAAGCACTTTGAGTGGCCTTGTGTCTGAATTGTGCTATATAAATAAACTTGCCTTGCCTTGCCTTGCCTTTGCTCATAACATGCTGTTTATATTCCCCACAGCAGTCTGAAAATGACGCGTTTTTAACATGGCAAAGGATGGGAAGATATTCCTGTAGAAATCACATTATGAAGCTACTGTTTTCACTGGTTTAAATCGTCTGAGTCTTATTTTTAGCGTTAGCGCCCATGTAGCTTCGGTTGTAGCACCAAGTTTTGCTCCTAATACACTAACTTAGCTTTCCCCTTGCAGTCTAATAATGACTCGTTTTTAACATGACAAAGGATGGGAAGATATTCATGTAGAAATCAAAATTTGAAGCTACTGTTTTCACTTGTTTTAATCATGTCAGGTCATGTCAAATTGTTAAAAGTATGGCTTAGCTCCGGGTAAACACTGTGTTCGCAGTCACGCAGTGTCTCTCTAGTATCGCGAGAGCACGGCAGAGACGGTGGGAGAGCCCCATGGACATATAAAGAAAGCCCAGCAGAGAGGTGGGAGGGGCCAGCCAGATCGCACAAATATAGGTCATCCTGAGACCAGAGGACAATCAGGGTATAGAGGCTTGCTACAATAAATGATCTGAACGGGTTTTTCAGCAAACACCTAAAAAAAATAAGTATCAGGGACTACTTAGACCATATAAAATTGACAGCAAAGTGCTGAGTGTGAGCTTTAAAACAAACACTATTTAACTTGCTGTCTTGTACCTGCTGACATACAGGAATGGCTTGTTGCAGGTATGAATTTGTGATATTTGATGTGAGCTTTCAAGGAGACCTTCCTTTCTGTACATTTAAAAAATCCTTTGCTTCAGGCTCCCCAGTTCACCATCCTTCATATTTCATTGCCTGCTGTAGCTCTTTTTCAAATGTCAAGCTCAAGAACAACATGTAATGGAGGTCAACCTCTGAGGAGGAATAGTGTTTGTGGGGTCCAGTGAGGTGATAGACGTCGGTTCTCTAAAGCCTTTTGACTTTCTGGCCATGCACTTTCTCATCATGTAATTTGTGTTCCTGCTTTGATACAGAGCAGCACAGACCTGCAGCCACCTGATAGACAAGGTGTGCAAACGTGGGGAAGGATGATAATGTAGGATGCTGGCAAAGGGTCACAGCTATTGTCGCAAAGATCTTTAAAGCTGTGGTTTTGCAGAATGTAACACAGTATTTTTTAGTCACACTATCGTTGTGGCTCTAGGGAAGGGAAGGCAATGCTGGTCATTTGGTAGGTCCACCACTGGGGTGCATGCATTTTCATTGGTCTCAACAGACACTTTTAATTGTACCGTAAAAGGAAATGCTCATCTCCTCCAGCTGTACCTTATTGTGTACTGTTGTCCTTGTTTCGATTATAAGGTAGTAGCACAAAAACCGAGAGTCCACATATTTCTGTAATCCAAGCTCAGTGGGCTTTTGCATCAACAGCAGCAGTGTTACGCTAACCCAGTAGATAGTTTTCACCTCTCCAGCTTGTGTTTCTTTCCCTTTTCATCACCATCCTTCCTACTGACCTCTGGAGAGGACCCTGCAATCACTTTGCTGGGATATCGAGTACAATCTAAGATGATGAATAATCAGACCACACTGCTTAATAGGAAAACAAGTACCTTTAAGTGTTGTATAATGTTATTTTTATTTGTTTTTTATGTCAGGTTTATTTTTTTGAGTAAAAATACAAATGTGGCTTCAGGATGGTTCACCCAGATTTGCTGCCATGTTAACTCCATGTTCCATCTGTGTTTTGCATATACTTTCTTTTTTTCTTCTTCTTCTTCTTCTTACATTTGCCTTGCAAAAAACTGCAGCAAGTAGACACAATCTGATGGCTAATCCTGAGGCTGTAATCATTGTCTGATAGTTTAGGAAGTGGCTCTGTGTGTGTGTGTGTGTGTGTGTGTGTGTGTGTGTGTGAGAGAGAGTGTGTTTCGATGTGTGTGCGTGTGCATAAGGTGCATAAGAGAGAGAGAGGGAGAAAGAGAGAGAGAGTAAGTAAGTGTGTGTGTGTTTACGAGAGAAAGAGTGTTTGTGTGTGTGTGCGTTTGGGTGCGTGTGCATAAGAGAGAGAGAGAGAGATTACGTGTGTGTGTGTTTATGAGAGACAGAGAGAGAGAGAGAGAGAGAGAGAAAGTGTGTGCGTGTGCGTGTGAGTGAGTGTGTGCTTGTCTGTATGCCACTCTGAAGTAGATGCACAAGGGTTTTGAGCAGTGAAGAGACAGGAAATCAGGCAGTGAGGTGGTCATTCACCATGGTTACTGTCCCTCCTTTCTAAACGGTAATTGTCCATCCTTTTGCTCTGCTGAGTGGAGCCTTTCTCTGCCCTGTGTGCTGACTGACGGCAGACTGCTCATTATGAGGCGAATTCATTGAAATTGCATCCTCCACTTTGTTAGTCATTGGGGTCTGCGGACTTTTGGCTTGGCCTCTGTAGTGTGCTCCTTTTATGATAGCGGATGTGGGCAAAGCTTTCATGTATGTCAGCCTAATTCCGCTCCCATACAGTTTAGAAATATACTTCAAAAGATAGCGATGATGGAGGGACATTTATTCTCTAATTAGAAATGAAAAAAACAAATTGGATGTGCATTTCATTTGTGAGCTGCTGATGTTTCATCCATAGACCTGGTTAAATGAAGGCCAATGATTGGTTCAACCTTTAAAAGCTCCTCTTAAAGATGTACCTCATCTTCCATCACGCAGAAATGGAGAGTCACTTAGTCGAAATGCTTAATTGAAAGTGCATTACTCTGTGCCTAGATTGCATCTGTTGTTACTATTAAATGTATGGTCAATTGGTAGTAGCAGTAATTGGAGATAGAGCTGGTGTTTATATTTGGCTAAAAGCTGCGGATCTCTGCAGTGAAATATTGTTTTTGTGAATTTACTTTATTGACTTTGTGGAGCACCTACCACATATTTTTAATATGTAATTATTATTTCATATTAAACTGTCACCATTATTAACAAATCTGTTGTAAAAACTAAAGACAAAAACATCTAATCATTCATTGTGTGAAGTGCAAAACTGCAAGGCATTCTTTATCACAGTGTGGATAAAAACTGTGAACGCAATTACTTTGAGTATTTGCATTTGGTAATGAATGCACAACCAGACTTGATCATGTGCAACACATCAATGTAATGTTGGGTCGGTGCTACATCAATGAACAATCTATGCTAGAGAAGTTACCTGTAGAAAATTAAATGGATTGGAAGTACTGTCAATACAAGGTGTGATAATTACATACAGGCAAGCATTTAAAAATGAATGGGCTCTATCATTAGGAAATGGAAGAAGTAACTGGGCATGAAGGGTGTCTATATTCCCTAATTGCATTGCTGTCTTTAAAGGTGCAGTGTGTAGAATGTATTTTATTTTTTCGGAACAGACTTGGTAGAAATGGAATATACTGTATTCATATGTATGTTTTAGTTAGTGTATGATTGCTTGAAAATAAAAGTAGATTTTTCCTTTATTTCCTAAGCATGAGCCTTTGGAAGATTCCTTTGGCCCTTGGAATCTGCTTGTCCCTGCTTAAAGTCCCTATATATATATATATATATATACTATTATTTGAAAGGGAGGAGTTACCCAGGGAGCGTTGCATTTTAGAACTTTCGCCACTACATGCCACTAAATATTCAGATATGATATACTGCACCTTAAAGAGGACCTATTATACTTTTCGACTTTTATGACCTATAAACTTTGTTATAATGATTTATAGTCATGTTTAACCATACTAGCGTATCAAATAATTACGTACATGCATTTAGACGTATTCCCTGCTGACCGTCTGGGGGGCGGAGAAGCACAAAGCCGAGTGTGGACAGAGACTGCTGAATCGCCCAGATGAGAGGAAGCGTTTCCCGAAAATCTGCATCGTTTTTTGTGATGTGATTCATGTCAGGTTGCTCTATAGCAGTTTTTAACAAGAAATTAAGACCAGAAAAGTAGTATAATAGGAGATATTTAAGAGTTTCAGTTTCTCTGCGGGATGGACGAACTTTCTTACGCTCTTGTTTGTCCTCTGTCTCTGTACCACCTTTGTTTTGTTGTGTTTGTCGGACGCCTTCTGAAAGTCAAAAATAAACTGCCGCGACCTGCACTCACCCCCATTAGTCTGTGTCCTGACTCGTCCTGCCCTGGTAGCCCAACCTCCGCAGTCATTAATTGACAATGAGGTTTAAAATGGTATTCCTTGTTTGGGGCTTTTCAATAAATGTTGGTAGAAAGCAGACACCTCAGCTTCTATGTCCATGTAAATGATAAGGTCACTGTAACAATAGGATGGTGTGTGAGGGACGATCCAGCGTGTCACACACAAACCGGACACACACACAAGGTTTATACAGTGTTGGAGACATGACGCAACTCCATATGTTAACAAAAAAAATTAAAATATAAAAATACCATATATATTTGTGTTTACAGAGAACCGTACATCAAAGATAGTTGACTCAAAGTCAGCACCTGTGTGTTTACATGGCCTGAGTCAGAGGACAGCTGTTTTTTTCATCTCTATTTGTTTCATCCACTTCTTGTAAACATCTTTGATCGACAGCTTTCATTTACATAACTAAACAAGCACCTGAACTCATTGTAATGGAGAACATCCCAATCAATATGCAATGTATTCCGATTTTTTTTCTTTGAAAATTGATAGTCGTGTAGAAACTCACATTCAAGATAGAGATGTAAGACATGGAGCCTAACTATACCTTTTTTTCATTTGAATAGTTTATCCTCTGGCAAATATAAGCAAATATGTGGTGAAAAATGTAAATTAGGAAGACCTATTAATTGAGTAGCTATGACTATTATTGCATTTAGGAGTTTTATATTTTGCAACTTGTATTTGGGATATATCCGAATAATACTGTATGACGACTTTTTGAAAATAACTTGTTTGCAGCTTGTAGTAAAAACAAATCTGGAAGGAAATCAGTATGCGCTTGATAATTAGTTTATTAATTGACATTAAAGGCACCATTATTGAGAAGGTATTTTAACCTTAGATGGGTAGTTAGTTCTAATGTGACCAAATTGCCCTTTCCCCCAGACTTAATGGATGAAGCTGCAATCAGTTTTTGGTTTTATGATCCTCATTTGCTTTTACCATCACTAGTTTAACTGTGTGAAGTAATTTAGTGGGAATCAGCAGTTTGTTCTGTCTAGAAACTAATCCTTAAACTACTTGTTTAATTTATTCTACTCAAGCACTTTAAAAAGTCAGGAAATCTGGTTTAAAGCAATAGTGCGTACACTACACTCTTTCTGTATTTTCTTCAGCATGGCAGCATTTACAAACCGGTGTGGCCCCCCTGACACTGGCACAGGAGCTCATGATACGCCTACAAAATCTTTCAGTTGTTGATTCTACTGCTTAGAAAAAACCTGGACGTACAGCAGAAGGCATAAAATCCATGCATGATCACCAAAGGCTTATTTCATGTAGATGCGCCGACAGAGTTTTTGTAATTCCTCAGAATTCCTCATGGGGTCGTCAGAAGTTACGCACTATAGCTTTACAGTTTTTTACGATCGCTAAACCACAGTGGGCACAACTGGAACGACAAGTGCAAAACTCTAACTACACTATGCACAGCAGCGGTTCATGTGGACCAAACTCTGGATCGTTTTTCATTGCTTAAACACAATTTTCAAAACTTTACACACTTATCTCATGGCTTAACCACAGCCTGCACAACATTGTGGATTTCTAGCACTTTGTTCAAATGCTAACACACTGCTGTCACAACTGTAGACCACACATTCAAAACAGAATGGATATCAGCATAGTGCATTTCAAACACTGCTGATTGCAATTTCAACTGCAACACTAAGAAGGTGTCTTGTTTTAGACTTGTTAGTGAACATACTGTATATACAGTATAGGGAAAGCTCAAAAATAGGAAAATAGGTTGTTGGAGGGAGAAGAGAAGCAGTGAGACTGGATGTGTGGAGGAAGACCTAGAAGACATTGAGCTGTAATTTCTGATGAAATACAGTAAGGGCAACACTGATAGACCCTGTTGTGAATCATGGTCCATCATTGAGAGAGGCAGGGTTGAGGGTGCAACGCAATCTGCAAAGATCTAAAATTGCATCTAATACGAATTTTAAAGCAAAACAAAAATGTAAGAGTTGCACCCTTACAGTAAATGACAACAGTACAGGAAGGGATTTCTGTATTACAATTATAGAATATTTACGAAGATAAAGGCTACATTTGGAAACGTTATCATTAAAATATAAAATAAAAAGATGTATCTATTGAAGCAAACTTCTGATCGTCATTTATTTTTGTTTACCTAAACATAACTGGTATGTTATAAAATAAACAATTTCATGTGAACTCATTTCACTCTTTCCTCAAAGAAAATATTACTTTATTTGTGTGAAGTAACTCCGATTATTAAAAACTGTAAAATGTAAAGTTTGTAATTTGTGTATTGGGGTTTAATGCTAGTGTTTGTACTCTGAGCAGGTTCTGAGTGACAGTGTGTGTTATCTCAATGAGGCTGGTTCATAGTGTTTGCTGCACTGAGCCTATTTTACAGGTGAAGTGAACTGTTCATCTCCAGTGAATGTTGGTAGTGCAGACTGTAGTTAGAGTTTTGCACATTGAGCTACAGTTGTGCCCACTGTGGGTTAGCGATCGAAAAAAACTGTAAAGTGTATACACGATTGAATTCAAACCAGGTCTGAAGTTTCACATGTCCTTTCCTCTCTGCAGACGTTTAAAGTCTTCACCACATCTCAAATAATTAATGTTCGTCTTGAGCATCACTTTCTGGAAGTGGGCACCTTAGCCACTAAGGTGAGCGCGCTAACATTTAGCTCTGCTTAAATCTAGGGCACCGGGCCTCTCATTAATATGGATTTGTCTGTCTGTCTGGAGTAATTTAATGGTGACAGGTGATATGGCAGCAGTCATGTGGGCTGACGTCAGGCTGCGGCTCATTGTACTGTCTGTGAAAGCCTCAGTGGTATTCTCTGTTTAACTGCAGTTTGTCTGATTACAGAGGGAGGGAGTGATTAAGCTCCCCATGTGGCAGCTTAGATACATGCCATCCATCCTGCCACAGCTCTCTGGGCTATTGATGGACAGCTAGATTGATAGGCAAATAGAAAACAGACACGAGGCACGTCGTTAAAAACTTATGCCATCGCTTTGAGTCAAGGTCAAAAACTTGCTTCAGTGTCAGCATCTAGTGAATGAAAGGATTAAATAATCCCAGAGCGGTCATGGGGCCTCGAGGCCAGAGGTTCTGTTCAAAGTCACTGCTATCATTTCTTATTGCAAAGTCAAAGGAACGGCTACAAAAAGGCCCGGTATAGAAAGAGTTTTAAGGAACTACTGAAAAGAGAGAAAATATTACCTCAAAGTGATGCAAACAATTACGAAAGATGCAAAAGACACATCAATGATTTGAAAAATAATCAATGAAGGCAATTATGATTTTCTCTCATTTAAAAAAAGGTTTTCGCTGTAGGCTGTAAGTGGAAGAAGCAATTTGTAGCTTCCTGTCGTTAGCTTAATTAGCTGCAGTAAGAGGCAGAGACACATGGGTTCCTATTTGGAGAACAAATATTATACCAGTGTTGAGACGCTAAAATTGTAGCACTCACCACTTTCTTTGTGAGGATTGCATGCAAAGATTGATATTTATATAGTAATACTACCAAATGCTACCATCATTTTTCTATGCAGTGCTATTATGCAGCACACTTACTCTGTATTAGTAGCCTTTTATATGTGCTGCACAATCTCTTTGGTGCGATCGCCGCAGGGGATGGATTCTTATCTGAAATAACCACACACCACTGCACGTCTCTTGCCTAATTAAGCTTTCAGCGTACAAGAGCGGGAAATAAGTGTAATTATACAAGAACAAGTGTTCAATACATAAAAAGATATGATGGAAATTTCCTGTCAAACACAACATGTTTTTGTATGCGGTTAGTGCTAAAGATGTGTGTTGAAATCCCACATATTCACAAGTCGTAACAAAAAATATAATGTGTTTGTGTATGATATCTTCAATGGCATAGAGCGACAAATATCTGTGTCTACAAACAGAGTTCACATGTAGAATCTAGTCTTCTATTTCTCTTCACGATCTGAATGACATCTTAAGGCTTCTTATTTTTCACACATCTCTGGCATCTCCCGAAGAAAAGGCAGAAATTAGGGGGTTATTATTGTTGCCAAGGCAACCGGGTAATTTTCTGTAATTTTCCGAGTGAGATTGCTTTTGTTGCTGGAGTCCATCTAGACACGGTGTAACTATAAGAAAAACACCTACAGTACACATAACATCCAAGTTGATTTTTACTGTGTGAAATTTCTAACATAAACCTCCGCATTGTCTGAAAACACAAGAGGATTTGTTTCTTTTGAAGATGATTTGTGCATGTGTAATATTTACCCTGCTTAGTCATCACAGAGTAGATTAAAACCTGCATGCTTTAAATGTACATTCTCCCTCACAGGCAGGATTTTCACCTCTCTCTGAGCTGCTTCCGAAAGATAAGCCGATAAAGATTGACAGAATTACCTTCAGCATCTCATCTTTTTCTCCGTGAAATCTTACAATCAAAATGTTTTTCTCCACGTGATAATTCTGCATATCTCAGATGCCCCAGATTTCAAGCATATTGTATACATACCCTTTTTGTTTACATACCAGTTTACAGAGCCTCGGCTGTGTATTGACATCAGATTTCGTGCACAAATAATACAGTAAGGTAGCTGCTTGATTACAAGCGTCCTCCAGAATCACTTACTCTACCTTTAAGCTATGACTGCTGACTCACGTTAAATTTTGTATTTTTTTGGTGGTTTTTCTGTTGCAGCTCTGTAATGGTGGCTCTGTCACAGATCTGGCTAAAGGCATGTTGAAGAGAGGAGACAGAATGGACGAAGCTATTATCGCCTTCATCTTGCATGAGGCCCTCATGGTAAGTCATGGCTGGCCTTTTAGAACGCAGACAATGCTCTCGAACAACCCATGCACTGAATACACACACACACACACACACACACACACACACACACACACACACACACACACACACACACACACACACACACACACACACACACACGCACACGCACACACACACACAGCTCCACTGAAAAGAGTGTAAGTGGGATAATTTTGAAGGCAGGTGCTTGTTGAAAAAAGCTCTTAACCTTTTTTTTTCTCCTTTTTTTTTTCGCAGGGCCTCCAGCACCTGCACATCAACAAGACCATCCACCGCGACGTCAAAGGAAATAACATCCTGCTGACGACCCACGGAGGGATCAAACTCGTGGATTTTGGTACGCCATGTGTCCCTTTATATGTACAAGAAACGCTTTAACAGTGAAAATGGTGTTATGACTGTATTCAACAGAAGAGGGTCAAATCCATTACCTTCAGCCCCCCTTGCCAAGTAAATCGCAGCCACTAATTAGTTTCCTTAAGAGGGTTGGGAGACATTTAACAAAACCCGACAAGCTTGCAGACAATGATACTTTTCCATTAAGGTCCTATCTTGTACATTCGCCCGCACACCGCAGAGGCCATTGTTGCTTTTCACCCCTGTGTTTGCACTGATTTGTTTTAAGGTTTTCTTAACCAAATGAGGCGCTCAGAGAAGCACGACCATAGTTCATTATAGGCAAAGTGATTCGGACAATTTCCTGGGTTATGACTTAACCCCTGTTCTCTTCTTCAAGGGCTCGGAAAAAAACAGCAGCCTGTTTTCATTTAAAATAAAATCCCTCTCTCACAGTGTGTGTGTTTGTGTGTGTGTCTGTGTGTGTTTGTGTGTGTGTCTGTGTGTGTGTGTGTGTGTGTGTGTTTGTGTGTCTGTAGGTTTGCATTTAGTCGGCTAATTGTGGGCTTCTCTTAAAAGCCTTTTCTTTAACCAAGAAGCGCAAAGTGCCCGGCTCTTATATACGGAGGAGGGGATGGGGTGGGTGTTAATGGAATCACTTGATATGTTCAGCCTTCGGAGCAGCTCTTTCTACCTTATAGGGTTGCTGAGAGTCTCAACACCGGTGTACTGCACTGGAAAGCCTTTCGAGGTTTATCAGAAATTACAGAACATTTATAGTTACATACTGTACATTGAGTTATATGTACGATTTCACCATTCCTATGTTCCCAAGTTGAATACAGTTTAAAAGCTAATAGAGTATCTTGCTCTTAAGGTCAAGTTAAGACATAATATAATTCTGTTTTTGTGTAATGTGATTGTGCACAAACACATCATACAAATCTTAATAATGGGACATGTTATGTAAGTAATGGTCAGTGAATGTCTGTAAAACCAACACACCAATGATGTGGAGAAAAGGGGCTTAACCCACGCAAGTCCACTCTAGCGCAAACGTTAGCTTGTTAACTTGCCAACGCTGATAGTTTGACTTAAAAGTGTAGTTTTGCAAATAATTATGACTATACTTGAATCTGTAAGTAATTCATACTCTGGATAAACCTGAATCTTCTTAAAAAATATCCTAGCTTCCACTTGCTGTTAATGTTTTTTTTATTACAAATACAACAACATATCTTGTAAAAATGTATCAGTAGTGTAGCAGAATGAATTCAAACTAAGGCATCACAGGCAACGTCCAAGCCTTTTTTTGTTGCTGGTAAAAATATCTTGTTTGCTTTGGAACATCTTATCAGGAGTTTCTCTGGCTAAACGTGTAATGCATCTCAAAAATAGGAAGAGTAGAGTATCTATGGAAGTGTTCCTTAGAAGAAATGTATTTCATAAAAGCATTTCCAAGTTTCAGAGAAACCCCTGAAAAGCAGATAGCAACTTGTATCACTATCACCAATAAATCATAACTGCATTCATTCATTCATTCATCAAGAGCAAAGAGTAATTGCTGTAAAGCCATTGGACCAATAACAACTTCCATGTAAAGTCCATCCTTTACCATTTTCTGACAGTGGACATTTGTATCAGATATTGTTCTTTGGCTTCATCAGAAGAAAAGAAAAGCAGCTCAGAGAAATAACCCCTGTGTGTGTAAAAACTTGCAGAGTGACGAAAATGGCAAAAAAAAATTGGGTACGTAGGGGGGGGGAGACTCGTGCAGCTACGCGTAGGCGCTGCGTCACGCTAGGATTAATGGTTTTTCATGTGGTTGGGGGGCATGCTACACTAAGCAGCTGAAGAGATAAAGCCCCCGCAGTGACTCATCACTAGCACAGAAACAGAATAGCAAAGAGATGGAGCCAAAAAGAGAGCATTGGAAGAAAGAAGGGTAGCTGCTTGGTTTATGGGTCTCTCATGAATATTCTAATTGACAGCGTTATCTCGGTGATGATTATTAAGTGTGGCCCACCAGGCTGCACTCTGGGCAAATGTAGTGGAAAGAGAGGGGGCCGTGAGATCTTTAATAGAGGTCTCTTTGTGTTTCTGTATCCTTGCACCCTGATATTCCTTGTGTATATTGTAGCCGACATGTATTAGTGTAACCATAACGATCGCATAATCATGGGGTTCACTGAGGTGGCTTGTTTTCATCCATATGTGTGTGTGTGTGTGTGTTCGCCAGCATCTATGTAAAACTATGGGTTTGTTTTCACCAATGTGGGTTCATGTGTGATATAGTGTAGTGGTTTTGTGGTTGGGTTTCAGCACGTTTATTTGTGTGTGTGTGTGTGTGTGTGTGTGTGTGTGTGTGTGTGTGTGTGTGTGTGAGAGAGCCTTATGCATACATCCCCTCCTTCACATCATTGTAATCCCTTTCGATGTTGTACCATAGAATCGTTTTCCTCTGCATTGCTCATCTCCACCGCTGGCTTAAATCCCCCAGCACTGACAGAGCAGCAGCGTATTACTCTACTGTACCCACAGTTATGAAGTTGTCATAAGAAAAAAATCCACTGCACAGAATAAGCTCTTACAAGAAACAACTGCTGCTGTGGTTAGAAATACAGTCAACTAAACTATGCAGTCCACACTTCAGGCTTTTTAAACATATACTGTATATCATCAGGAAACTTGACTGAATAACATTTTATCTTAGAAATGTTTCAATAAAGATGCAAATCTTTTTCTAAAATGTATCTTATTATGCATAAATGTGCACCTCTTTAAAAAAACTAAAATCTAGATGGTGGATAAAGTAACATACAGTACATTGTGGAGAAAATCCGTTACATTACGCAGAAACTCTGTGATTCAAATTCACATAATAATGCAGTCCATGCCGTGCAGGGACATTGCGTTTGGCGGCCGCATTGTCGTGCATCAGTAGATCACCTTTTGTTTGTTTGTAGCCGCTGTTATCTAGAGGCCCTTCCTTTGTCCTGGCCGGGTGCTGCTTTAGCCCCGCGGATACGTCACTGTGTGTGTGTTACATTGATTTGTCTGGACTGCACTGAAGTCACGATTGTGGGTCAGCATGTTCCTTGTCAGGCTATTTACCCCCACACTAATGCACACAACAGGACCCACATGCCCCTGAATTCTCCCTACAGTGCACTTCTGCTGCATTTAGCTATCTATGACTATTTAAACATGACTGTGTCCTCTTTTTATATATAGATAAAGCCAACACAAGCTAATAAATCACACAGATACATAATATCCAGTTCTGAGAGGAGGTGGAATGTTGTCTTCCAGCTGCCAAAGCCTGTGTACTGTTGAGTTGTATTCAAATGTTGTTCTTGAAACGCCCAGGCAATATCACCTGCAGTCACACAAGCGTTTGTAATTCAAAGCAATCTATCATTTGAAGGGGGACAGACATTGAGGGTGACAGCTCTGTAAGTGTAAGCGTGGGCATGTGCGTGTTTTTGTTTTTTTCTCCATAAAACTGCCACCACAGTGACAACTTTGTCAGTGGGATACAAGAAAACTCTTAGATCCATTCATCAGTTGAGCAGCGCCCCCGCTGTTGGCTGTTGACTGTTGACTGTTTCCCTTTTCACAGTCAGAGCTTTTTTAGAAATAAAAAAAAACTTCAATGAAGTTATTGAGAATCTCTCCAATGAGTGGGTGGAAGTTGACTTATTTATTTATCATTTTGTTTTTATTTTTTCCATTTAAATGTGGTTAATTTAAAGATGTCCTAGGCCTTTTAAATAAACATGTGCCATTATCAGAGTAGTAATTTAGTAACACTTAGGCCTCATTACAGGTTAAAATGTCTTAAATATACATTCTCTTCCCCGCAGGTGTTTCAGCCCAGTTGACAAACACCCGGCTGAGGAGGAACACCTCCGTGGGAACTCCCTTCTGGATGGCTCCAGAGGTACAGTACAGTAAAACCTGCCTATACACGCCCACACATCCTCAGCCCCTTTCCACTACATTAGCCTGGAGCAGATCCCAGTGGGCCACAGTTAATAATCATCAAAGAGATAACACCGTCAAATGCAATGTGCTTGGCAATAAGGGAATGGACATCCTCCATCTTTCAATTCTTATCTAATCACTCAAAGCTCAGTGCACTAACAGTTCCTTAAGCATCTTAAAGGAAATAGTCACATCAAGAACTGCTTATTTTGTACCAGTAGTTATCTTATGACATAGATCTGGTAAATTTAAACTTTCTTGTGATATATTTTTTCACTTTTTGTCGGTTGTATAAAATAATGATAGAAGAAGAATTTAGATTAAACTAAAATTCAAAAAGGTTCCACACTTAGATAAAGTACGAGGACACCCTACAGAACAAAGTAGATTACCCAGATGTAGGAACTCAACCTAACTTTAACTGACACTGTGTCTGTAGCCTACAGTGAAAAGATTGGAAGTGAAAAAGATTCAACAACACCTTTCCATCAGCATTTGCCACATGCTGAGAGCCAGGCAATGTGTCCGGAGGCAGAAGAGGCATGTTAGGAGTTACCAAACAGGAGACCTTTCATTTATATTTTATTGAACTGAATCCCAAACACCTCAACACGCCGTGGCATCCCGTAACGACCTATCCGCAGACTTAACCTCAACACTGGTCAGGACTACATGGATGAACAATTAACAACCTCTTTAGAGATAAGATAGGTAAACTTATACTTATACGTCACTACATTGGTTTTTCAATGTGTGTTTTGAATGCTGCTCCTTAATTTGCCCTTCACAGAGGAACCTTCCAATTTCACTTTCCCTTGTCAAATCAAAATGGCATTTTTTACATGTGCTTTGCATGCCCTGCAAATGGTGCATTAGAATATACACTGCAGTTTTCGAGGATTTTAATCTCATTTGTGTAAGATGTTCGGATCAACAGAGAAGTTAGCTTGGAAGAACTCTCTAGGCTGAAAGGAGTGAGATTTGCGAACAAGAATCTGTAGTTGTATTATTACAAGATAGTTTTGTTGACTTTTATGAAGCTTAGTCATAAACGCAGACATTTTGGATGACACATATGGTCTTACCTACTTTCTAAAAAACATCTGGTTATGTTACCTTGAGTTTTGGGGTGAGTTTTGTCACATTTGAGATCATTTTGACTTATTTGTTTGGTTCTCTTGGGGACGCATGATTATTTAAAGTTATGTTTTCCAATACAGTTTTCGTGACTAGACTGATTTAACATTGAGCCGTCTGTGTTCCTTTTGTTTGTTTCAAAAAGATGTAACAAAATAGTCAGGGACTTTGTGCAGTACATTTTTGATGTCTCATAATTATAAATATGTTAACGATTTCTCTGCTTGTTTTCTCTGTGTACATAAGTATAAAGCTATTAGAAATTGAGAACACAAATTGCATTGATTTCATACATTTGACAATAATGGTGAACGTTTGCGCGTGTGTGTGTGTGTGTGTGTGTGTGTGTGTGTGTGTGTGTGTGTGTGTGTGTGTGTGTGTGTGTGTGTGTGTGTGTGTGTGTGTGTGTGTGTGTGTGTGTGTGGTTATATTCATGACTCCCACTCAGAGATGATTCATGTTGTAAATTGGGTCCCATGTAGCCCTAAAGACATTGATGATAGACTTTTGTGAGCGCTTGTGTGTGTGTTTGTGTATGTGTATGCACACCACATTGCTCACAGCAGATAAGTCTGTAGGTTTGGATGGGGTTTGTAACATTTTACGTGTGGGTCTTTTGATTTTTTGATAGACATTTTGCCCTGCTACATGTTTGTTGCTTGTTGGTTTGCAGGCCCTAACTCTTGTCCTCATATTGTCCAAGTCCAGGTGTTATATGCTATGTAAAATCAGATCAGACCTTTATATGAAATGTTGTTCTGGAGAAGAAAGTAGTCTAGATTTTCTCAATACTGTTGCTCCTAAACAAAGGCTTAATGAGGTTTTGATACGGTGTTGGAGACGCTGTTAAGGGCAAAGGAATTAGATCCTTGAGCCGTTTCAGCTCAAGTCAGCTCCAACAATGATACACAGATATGTTGGCCTTTTTCAGTTCTGTTGCATGTACCTTCACCTAGTCTAAACTCAAATTTTCACATACATTTTTTCACATAGATTCTCTCTTTATTTAGTTTTTTTTCATCCCCTTGTGTCTGCTGTAGGTAATAGCGTGTGAACAGCAGTTGGACTCGACATACGATGCTCGTTGTGACGTGTGGTCACTGGGCATCACCGCCATAGAGCTGGGAGATGGAGACCCGCCCCTCTCTGAGCTGCATCCAATGAGAGCCCTCTTCAAAATACCCAGGTGGGCCGCCAAAACACCTACACATCATTATCAGGGGCTGTACTGTATATCCATCAATGTAGGCTTATTATACTGCTATGTATCAGTACTCTAGCTTTAACAAGATGGCCACTGTCCTTCCCAAAGCCTTTTATTGTATTCTGCCATCAGAAAACGTTTACATGTTGCACATTAACTAAAATATGTAATTATTATGAATTATCAGGAAATAACGTTTTGCTTTGGCTTGCGGTACGTTTTTACTGAATATCAGTCTTCCTGACACAAATAATTGAATGTTTGGAGACACTCACAGCCCAATTAACATTTATCACTCACAATATGAATTTCTTATCTCCCTTGAGATTAATGAAATAATTAACTGCAAAGAAACAACAGCTTCTGTATCCTCTTGACATGTTTCTCTGATGCATTTGAACGTGGTGACTTTATGATTACAGCGTAGGAACTGAGAAGTCAGGGCTCCCTTTGAGAAAGGGAAGACAAGCAAAAGCAAACACTGTGTGGTTAACTGGCAGCAACTGACCAAAGCAAGCATCAGCATTATATGTCGGCATCCAACTGGAATTGAAACAAAGTTGACAGAATGTAATTTGCTTCAATAAAAATACATTTTCTAAACCTTGTGACAAGAGCACTCACTGCACCGGGAAAGGCTATAATTTACTTTATCTTAATTTATTCAGTAGCTGCAAATTATATAAAATTATGAAACAAACCCCACCATTTTCATACATTGATAAGTTCATGAGATTATCCGCCCCCTTGCATAATATTGCAAATTTGTATTTAAAAAGAAATAAACCATTTTTAACTGTCTTTCACACTCCGCATTCTACACACTTCTGAGGAAGCTGGAACGTCACTTTTGCTTGATAAATCGCCTAATAGATTAATACACTATCATTGTTTTTGCTGCTTCTGTCAATCAGAACATTTATTAATTGATAAAACCCGTTAGCTGATGCTGCTTTTGTGCACTAATTTACACAACCTTTGTTTGTTCAGCATCAGAGCTAAAACAAGTAGATGTGTTGTCATATATAGCACTGATACAGAAGGTCATGCCAGGGTAATGCACTGTAGCTACACTGCGATCCTGAAAAGCCATCTGCTGCCTCCCCAACATAGTCGCCTTGCGTCCCTTTGTCACCAGACAAAGTACAGTCTTTTCATTTCAAATGGCTTTTTCTGCTGCAAGGGGTTTATCCAGAAACCCCTCCCCTCCTTGGCACTGATCCCATTCAGCCTGCAGCGGGAGGCTGAGAGCACGGCCATGTTTTTTCTTCTAACCTGTGTTTTTCCTTTTTTCTTTATGTGGGCTGAAGGTGAAAAGTAATTGTTTATTGTCTCCTGATTCCAGTGTGAGAGCCGCATAAGCACTTACCGTCACTCTCATCTGCACGGCACAGAGCCTTGTCCATCACTATGTGGCCCTACACACACACACACACACACACACACACACACACACACACACACACACACACACACACACACACACACACACACACACACACACACACACACACACACACACACACACACACACAGTACAGTCCCCTCCATAAGTATCGGAACAGTGAGGCCAATTCCTTTATTTTTGCTGTGGACTGGAAACATTTGGGTTTGACACCAACAGATGAATATGAGACAATAGCTCAACATTTCAGCTTTCATTTCCAGGTATTCACATCTGGATCCGATACAACTGAGAAGATATAATTATTTGTAAAGGAACACCACATTTTTAGGCAAGCAGAAGTATTGGAACAGATAGACTTAAAATAAATTAAAGTGAATAAAACGTACTATTCTGTCGCAAAACCTTTGCTTGCAATAACCACATCAAGCCTGTGACCCATTGACATCACCAAACGTTTGCATTCTTCTTTTGTGATGCTTTTACAGGCTTTCGCCGCAGCCTCATTCAGTTGCTGTTTGTGTTAGGGGGTTACTCTCTTAAGTCTCCTCTTTGGCAGGTAAAATGAATGCTCTATAGCGTTTAAGTCTGGAGATTGACTTGGCCAGTCTAAAACCTTCCATTTCTTGACCCTGATGAACTCCTTTGTTGTTTTTGCAGTTTTTTTGGACCCTTATCTTGCTGCATGATGGAGCATCTTCCAATCAGTTTGGTTGCATCTTTCTTTAAATTGTCAGACCGAATGTTTCTGTAGACTTCTAAGTTAATTTTGCTGTTGCCATCATGTGTTACTGTGTTGTTGTCAAGATGAACCTTTACTAAATTGATGGAAAGGCTAAAGTTTGGAGAAAGAAAGGATCGACTCATGATCCCAAACATACAGGCTCATCTGTGAAACACGGTGGAGGCAATGTCATGGCTTGGGCTTGCATGGCTTATTCTGGGACGGGCTCATTATTCTTCATTGATGATGTAACACATGATGGCAACAGCAAAATGAACTCAGAAGTTTACAGAAACATTTTGTCTGACAATTTAAGGAAAGATGCAACCAAACTGATTGGAAGTTCCTTCATCATGCAGCAAGATAATGACCTAAAACACAACAAAGGAGTTAATCAGGGGCAAGAAGTGGAAGGTTTTAGACTGGCCAAGTCAATCTCCAGACTTAAACGCTATAGAGCATTCATTTTACCTGCCAAAGAGGAGACTTAAGAGAGTAACACCCTAACACAAACAGCAACTGAATGAGGCTGCGGCGAAAGCCTGTAAAAGCATCACAAAAGAAGAATGCAAACGTTTGGTGATGTCAATGGGTCACAGGCTTGATGTGGTTATTGCAAGCAAAGGTTTTGCGACAGAATAGTACGTTTTATTCACTTTAATTTATTTTAAGTCTATCTGTTCCAATACTTCTGCTTGCCTAAAAATGTGGTGTTCCTTTACAAATAATTATATCTTCTCAGTTGTATCGGATCCAGATGTGAATACCTGGAAATGAAAGCTGAAATGTTGAGCTATTGTCTCATATTCATCGTTTGGTGTCAAACCCAAATGTTTCCAGTCTACAGCAAAAATAAGGGAATTGGCCTCACTGTTCCGATACTTATGGAGGGGACTGTATATACACACATCTCAGACATCTACTGTGTCATGGCGGTCCTGTGTGTGTGTGTGCTCCGGGGGTCGAGCCATCACGCGGCTTTGTCCCAATCTATGTGACTGGTGCAGCCAGCGCTTCAGGCTGTCTGTTCACACTCCTCACTCCCCTCCTCTCACTACTCCGGGTTATTTTTTATCAAGCTGATCTCTGAAAAGAAGCCACACTGACAAATTGACTCAACCAAACCCTCTAAGGATAGGTTAAATGGTGCCCAGCATAAACACAAGGACAACCCTCATTTTTATACTGTACATTTGTAAATAACAGCAGCTACATGACTGTTTACAGAGCC